>JAOPSE010000009.1:36858447-37301290 GCA_029449295.1 Zea luxurians | reverse complement strand
ACACTTAATCACTAAAACACTTTAGAAATGGCCCAAGGGCATATTTCCCTTTCAATCTCCCCTTTTTGGTGATTTATGCCAACACATCAAAAAGCAACTAAAAGAAGTGCAATATCAATGCAATTGAGAACAAGAATTGTTTTTGATTCAAATTTGGCATATTTGGATCATTCTTTGCCACCACTTGGTTTGTTTTTGAAATCAAACTCATTTTCCTATCTCTAAGTCAAACACACTTGTTTAGGCATGAAGAGAGGTATTCCAAGAGAAAAATTGATCAAGAGCCAAAAACTCCCCCTTTTCCCATAATCCTACATTCTCCCCACAAGAGGCCAAATTTTGCACATAAGAGAATTTTGACAAATCAAAAGTGCTAACTCTACTATTTTCAAATTTCTCAAGTGGTAGCTGATCCATTTGCTTTGGCCTTTAATTTCTCCCCCTTTGACATTAAGCACCAAAACAGGATCATTCTTGGCCCTTTAACCCTATTGCCTCACCAAAATTGTCAATTACGAACAAAAAGGCAATAAGAGCATAGATATGAACTTGGAGTTATTACCGGAGTGCAGTGGAAGTCTTTGCATGGTCCAAGTTCACCTTTCCCTTTCATTCCACTTTTGATACTAAATCAAGAACTCAAACACAAAGGTTAGTCTCAAAGTGTCAAGTTGTAGCATGCCTCCCCCTAAATAAGTGCATCACTTGCAAATGGACTTGTGAGGTCCGGGATCATGTTTACAACTTGAGCACCACAAATGAACAACACAAGATTGAAATGTATAAATTACATGATCAAAGGCATAAAACATATGTATGCTATAGATCAATCCAAGTTACGCGAATCTAAGACATTTAGCTCACTACGCAGCCTGCAAAAGGTTTTTCATCTAAAGGCTTGGTAAAGATATCGACTAGCTGGTTCTCAGTGCTAATATAGAACACTTCGATATCTCCCTTTTGCTGGTGGTCTCTCAAAAAGTGATGCCGATGTCTATGTGCTTAGTGCGGCTGTGTTCAACAGGATTATCCGCCATGTGGATTGCACTCTCATTGTCACATAGGAGTGGGACTTTGCTCAGATTGTAGCCAAAGTCCCGGAGGGTTTGCCTCATCCAAAGTAGTTGTGCACAACACTGTCCTGCGGCAACATACTCGGCCTCAGCGGTGGATAGGGCAACGGAAGTTTGTTTCTTTGAACTCTAGGACACCAAGGACCTTCCTAGGAATTGGCACGTCCCTGATGTACTCTTCCTATCAACCTTGCACCCAGCATAATCGGAGTCTAAATATCCAATCAAGTCAAAAGTAGACCCCTTTGGATACCAGATCCCAAAGCAAGGCATAGCAACTAAATATCTAAGAATCGCTTAACGGCCACAAGGTGACATTCCCTCGGGTCGGATTGATATCTAGCACACATGCATACGCTAAGCATAATATCCGGTCTACTAGCACATAAATAAAGTAAAGAACCTATCATAGACCGGTATGCCTTTTGATCAACGGACTTACCTCCTTTGTTGAGGTCGACATGTCCGTCGGTTCCCATTGGTGTCTTTGCGGGCTTAGCGTCCTTCATCCCAAACCGCTTGAGCAAGTCTTGCGTGTATTTTGTTTGGGAGATGAAGGTGTTGTCCTTGAGTTGCTTCACTTGGAACCCAAGGAAGTAGTTCAACTCGCCATCATTGACATCTCAAATTTCTGAGTCATCACCCTGCTAAACTCCTCACAAGGCTTTTGGTTAGTAGAACCAAATATTATGTCATCGACATAAATTTGGCACACAAATAGGTCACAATCACAAGTCTTAGTGAAAAGAGTTGGATCGGCTTTCCCAACCTTGAAAGCATTAGCAATTAGGAAATCTCTAAGGCATTCATACCATGCTCTTGGGGCTTGTTTAAGTCCATAGAGCGCCTTAGAGAGCTTACACACGTGGTCGGGGTACCGTTCATCCTCAAAGCCAGGGGGTTGCTCTACATACACCTCCTCCTTGATTGGCCCGTTGAGGAAAGCGCTCTTCACATCCAATTGGAACAACCTGAAAGAATGGTGAGCGGCATAGGCTAACAAAATGCAAATAGACTCTAGCCTAGCCACAGGTGCAAAAGTCTCCTCAAAGTCCAAACTGCGACTTGGGCATAACCTTTTACCACAAGTCAAGCCTTGTTCCTTGTCACCACCCCGTGCTCGTCCTGTTTGTTGCGGAACACCCACTTGGTTCCCACAACGTTTTGCTTGGGACGTGGCACCAGGGTCCAAACTTCATTTCGCTTGAAGTTGTTGAGCTCTTCCTGCATGGCCAACACCCAGTCCGGATCTTGCAATGCCTCTTCTACCCAGAAAGGCTCAATAGAAGAGACAAACGAGTAATGCTCACAAAAATTAGCTAGACGGGAGTGAGTTGTTACTCCCTTGCTTATATCTCCCAAAATCTGGTCGATGGTTGATTCCTTTGAATCGTCGCTCGGACTTGGGTTGGAGGGGCCCGTGGTGCTTCTTCCTCCACATCATGGTCTTCTTGTGCTCCCCCTTGATCACACACCTCCTTTTGAGGAACCTGTTCATCATCTTGAGTCGGGGGATGCACCATCGTTGAGGAAGAAGGTTGATCTTGTTCTTGGTGTTCCTGTGTTCGCACATCTCCAATCGCCATGGTGCGAATTGTGTCCGTTGGAACATCATCTTCATCTACATCATCAAGATCAACTTGCTCTCTTGGAGAGCCATTAGTTTCATCAAATACAACGTCGCTAGAGACTTCAACCAAACCCGATGATTTGTTGAAGACTCTATACGCCTTTGTATTTGAGTCATAACCTAACAAAAACCCTTCTACAGCTTTGGGAGCAAATTTGGAATTTCTACCTTTCTTCACTAGGATATAACATTTACTCCCAAATACACGAAAGTACGAAACGTTGGGTTTGTTACCGATTATAAGTTCATACGAGGTCTTCTTGAGGAGGCGATGAAGGTAGACCCGGTTTATGGCGTGGCAAGCTGTGTTCACAGCTTCCGACCAAAACCGCTGGGCGTCCTGAATTCACCAAGCATCGTCCTCGCCATGTCTATGAGTGTCCTGTTCTTCCTCTCTACCACACCGTTTTGCTGTGGTGTGTAGGGAGCAGAGAACTCATGCTTGATTCCTTCCTCCTCAAGGTACTCCTCCAATTGTAAGTTCTGGAACTCGGACCGTTGTCGCTTCTTATCTTCTTCACCTTGAGCTCAAATTCGTTTTGAGCTCTCCTTAGAAAGCGCTTTAGGGTCCCTTGGGTTTCTGATTTATCCTGCAAAAAGAATACGCAAGTGAAGCGGGAAAAATCATCAACAATAACAAGACCATACTTACTTCCCCCGATGCTGAGGTAGGCAACGGGTCCGAAGAGGTCCATATGAAGTAGCTCCAGAGGTCTTGATGTGGTCATCACATTCTTGCTGTGATGAGCGCTTCCCACCTGTTTACCTGCTTGACAAGCTGCACAAGGTCTATTTTTTCGAAAAACACATTGGTTAGACCTAACACATGTTCTCCCTTTAGAAGTTTATGAAGGTTCTTCATCCCAACATGTGCTAGACTTTGATGCCACAGCCAGCCCATGCTAGTCTTAGCAATTAAGCATGCATCTAGATCGGCCTCCTCTTTCGAAAAATCAACTAAGTAGAGTTTGCCGTCTAGTACACCCTTAAAAGCTAGTGAACCATCACTCCTTCTAAAGACAGACACATCTACATTGGTAAATAAACAATTGTAGCCCATATTACATAGTTGACTAACGGACAACAAGTTGTACCCGAGCGATTCAACTAAGAACACATTAGGTATGGAATGCTCGGATGAAATAGCTATCTTTCCTAGCCCTTTAACCTTGCCTTGATTCCCATCTCCAAAGATGATCGAATCTTGGGAATCTTTGTTCTTGACATAGGAGGTGAACATCTTCTTCTCCCCCGTCATGTGGTTTGTGCATCCGGTGTCGATAATCCAGCTTGAGCCCCCGGATGCATAAACCTGCAAGGCAAATTAGGCTTGGGTTTTAGGTACCCAACTCATGTTGGGTCTACAAGGTTAGTTACAATGGCCTTTGGGACCCAAATGCAAGTCTTGTCTCCCTTGCATTTGACCCCCAACTTTCTAGCAACTACTTTTTCATTTTTACATGAAAGAACAAATGTAGTGTTGCAAGCATGAAAAACAGTGGTAGGTTTATTACACACTTTCCTAGGAGCATGAGACACAAATTTCTCCTAGGCCTACCATTAACATTAGAACTTGAAGCAATCATGGCATGTGAGTTAAAAGCATTATAACTCCTATTATAATGACAATTTCTAGAAAACTTTCTATCATTGTACATGAAAGCATGATTCTTTTGACAACTACTAGCCATAGGGGCCTTCCCTTTCTCCTTGTTGGAAATGGGAGCCCTTTGACTTGTTAAGTTCTTGGCTTCCTTTTGAAAGCCAAGTCCATCCTTAATTGAGGGATGTCTACCAATGGTGTAGGCATCCCTAGCAAATTTTAATTTATCAAAGTCATTTTTTGCAAGTCTTAAGTGGGCATTAAGACTTGCCACTTCACTATTAAGTTTTGTAATAGATGTAAGGGTGCTCAACACATGCATCAACATCGAAATCCTTACAACTAATACAAATCACAACGTGATCTACACAAGAACTAGATTTATTAACTACTTCTAGCTTAGCATTTAAATCATCATTAATACTCTTCAAGCTAGACACAGTTTCATGACAAGCGGATAATTCAGAAGAAAGCATTTCATTCCTTTTAACCTCTAAAGCAAGAGATTTTTGCACACTAATAAACTTGTCATGCTCTTCATATAAAATATCTTCTTGCTTCTCTAATAATCTATTCTTTTCATTTAAGGCATCAATCAATTCATTGATCTTATCAACTTTAGTTCTATCTAAACCTTTGAATAACTTGTGTAATCTACTTCATCATCACTAGAGTCATCATCACTTGAAGTATTATACTTAGGGGTATCTCGAGCGCTTACCTTTTTCTCCTTTGCCATGAGACAGGTTGTGGCGCTCGTTGGGGAAGAGAGATAACTTGTTGAAGGCCAAGGCGGTGAGTCCTTCGTCGTCGGAGTCGGACGAAGAGCAATCTGAATCCCACTCTTTGCCTAGGTGCGCCTCGCCCTTCGCCTTCTTGTAGGCCTTCTTCTTCTCCCTCTTCCCGCTCTTTTCTTGTTCCTGGGTCATTAGCATTATCGGGACAATTTGCTATGAAATGACCAGTCTTAACACATTTAAAACAGGAGCGCTTTCCCTTAGCTTCGCTCTTGTTGGATGCTCCTTTTGTTCTTTTAGCGCTGTCTTGAAGCGCTTGATGATGAGGGCCATTTCATCTTCATTTAGCCCGGCAGCTTCAACTTGTGCCACCTTGCTAGGTAGCGCCTCCCTGCTGCTGCTTGTTGCCTTGAGTGCAACGGGTTGAGGCTCATAGATGGGCATGGGGCCATTCAATGCATTATCAACGTATCTTGCTTCCTTGATCATCATACGCCCGCTCACAAACTTTCCGAGTATTTCCTCGGGCGTCATCTTTGTGTACCTAGGATTCTCACGAATTGAGTTCACAAGATGAGGGTCAATGACCGTAAAAGACCTGAGCATAAGTCAGACGACGTCGTGGTCCGTCCATCTCGTGCTTCCATAGCTCCTGATCTTGTTGACCAGGGTCTTGAGCCTATTGTAAGTTTGTGTCGGCTCCTCCCCCCTGATCATCATGAACCTTCCTAGCTCGCCTTCCACCAACTCTATTTTGGTGGATTATGGTGGTGTCATTCCCCTCATGTGAAATTTTGAGGGTGTCCCATATTTGCTTGGTGTTGTCCAAGCTGCTCACCTTGTTGTATTCATCCCTGCACAATGATGCTAACAAAACAGTGGTAGCTTGTGCATTTTTATGGATTTGTTCGTTAATGAATACAGGGTTTATCTGTACTATCAAATTGCATTCCATTCTCAACTATCTCCCAAATACTAGGATGGAGAGAGGAAAGGTGACTACACATTTTGTGACTCCAAAAAGCATAGTCCTCTCCATCAAAGTGTGGAGGTTTACCAAGAGGAATGGAAAGCAAATGGGCATTGGAATTATACGAAATACGAGAATAATCAAAAGAAAAGTTTGAGTTAACCAGTTTCTTTTTCTTGTCGTAGTCGTCGTCTCTTGGGGAAGAAGAAGACTCGTCGCTGTCGTAGTAAACGATCTTCTTAATGCGCCTCTTATTTTTCCCGTCCTTCTTCTTATGACTCGAGCCAGAGTCAGTGGGCTTGTCGTCCCTCGGCTCGTTAAATATGGACTCCTTCTCCTTATCATTGACCACCATCCCCTTTCCCTTAGGATCCATCTCTTCGGGCGATTAGTCCCTTTCGTGAAGAGAACGACTTGATACCAATGAGAGCACCTAGAGGGGGGTTGAATAGGTGATCCTGTAAAACTTAAACAACTAATAGCCACAAAACTTGGTTAAGTGTTAGAATGATAAAACCAAGTGGCTATAGAGCGAGCTCTTGCAAAACACAGTAATCACACAGAAGAGCAATCACAAGAGACACGCGAGTTATCCCGTGGTTCGGCCAAGTTATACTTGCCTACTTCCACGTTGTGGCGTCCCAATGGACGAGGGTTGCACCCAACCCCTTTCAAGTGATCCAATGATCAACTTGAATACCACGGTGTTCTTCTTTCTTATGCTTTCTCTCGTTTGCGAGTAATCTCCACAACTTGGAGCCTCTCGCCCTTACAATTGATGATCACAAAGAAGCACGAAAGTAAGGGAGGGGAGAGCAATGCACACAAGACTCAAAACGAGAGTACAATCACGCACACAAGTCACAACTTGAGCTCTAATTTCAACACACGGAGTTCTCAACTCAAGAGGAGCTCAAATTACTAGAACAAAGAATCAAATGTGTGGAAGTGGAGTCTGGATGCTTAGGAATGATCAAAGAATGCTTGGGTGACTCCTCCATGCGCCTAGGGTCCCTTTTATAGCCCCAAGGAAGCTAGGAGCCGTTGGAGGCAACTTTGGAAGGCAAATCTTGCCTTCTGTTGGGTGGCGCACTCGGACAGTCCGGTGCGCCACCGGACAGTCCCTGTAGCTGTCCAGTGTGCGATCTCCTTCCTTATATGGCGCATCCGACCGTTGCAGATTTGCGGCAGTTGGCACACCAGACAGTCCGGTGTCCCCTACCGACCGTTGGCGCGCCCACACGTCACGCGCGGATTGCGCGGCCGACCGTTGGCGCCGTCGACCATTGGCTCACCGGACAGTCCGGTGCCTCACCGGACAGTCCGGTGAATTTTAGTCATACGCCGTTGAACGTTTCCCGAGAGAAACGACTTCACCGCGGACGACTCACCGGACAGTCCGGTGCACCACCGGACAGTCTGGTGAATTATAGTCGTACACCACCGTCAATTCCCGAGAGTGGCCTGTTCACCGGAGACTGGCCTGGCGCACCGGACACTGTCCGGTGCACCACCAGACACTGTCTAGTGAGCCACTGGACAGTCCGGTGCACCCAGACCGAGCTGCATTTGGCTGTACACAGCCAACTCCATTCCAAACCAATTTCTCATGTTTCTAACACTTAGACACAATACATTAGTACTCAAATCAATGTACTAAGTCTAGAAACGTACCTTGTAATATGATTTGCACTTCTTCACTTTTTGGCACAAATTAGCACTTAGAGAAAATGTGTTGGACACTTAATCACCAAATCTTACTAAACTTCTTGCGCTCATGGCTCTTAGAGGTTATGGACGGCGCGTCGGAGCTGGAGGTGGATGGCAACGAAGAATCAGTCTTGTAGTAGACCACCTTCTTCATCTTCTTCTTCTTGTTGCCACTCCGATGCGACTTGTTGTGGGAGTGTGATTCTCCCTTTCCTTTGGAGTCGGACTCCCTTGACGGAGCCTTCCCGAGACTTGTAGCGGGCTTCTCGCCGGTCATGACCTCCTTCTTGGCATGATCTCCCGACATCACTTCGAGCGGTTAAGCTCTAATGAAGTACTAGGCTCCGATACCAATTGAAAGTCGCCTAGAGGGGGTGAATAGGCGGAATCTGAAAATTATAAACTTAAGCACAACTACAAGTTGGGGTTAGCGTTAGAAATATAAACGAGTCCGAAAGAGAGGGCAAAAACAAATCACAAGCAAATGAAGAGTGAGACGCGGTGATTTGTTTACTGAGGTTCGGTTCTTGCAAACCTACTCCCCGTTGAGGTGGTCACAAAGACCGGGTCTCTTTCAACCCTTTCCCTCTCTCAAACGGTCACCTAGACCGAGTGAGCTTCTCTTCTCAATCAATCGGGACACTAAGTCCCCACAAGGACCACCACACAATTGGTGTCTCTTGCCTTGATTACAATTGAGTTGGGAATAAGAAAGAAAGAAGAAGAAAAGCGATCCAAGCGCAAGAACTCAAATGAACACAAATGTCTCTCTCTCTCTAGTCACTATTTGATTGGAATGATCTTTGGACTTGGGAGAGGATTTGATCTCTTGTTTTGTGTCTTGGAGTGAAGTCTAGAGCTCTTGTATTGAATGCAATTGCTGAAAAACTTAGATGCTTTAAAGTGTTGGTGGTATATATAGCCCCAACCACCAAAGTGGCCGTTGGGGAAGGCTGCTGTCGTATGGCACACCGGACACTGTCCGGTGCGCCAGCCACGTCACCCAACCGTTAGGGTTCGACCGTTGGAGCTCTGACTTGTGGGGCCACCGGACAGTCCGGTGGTGCACCAGACAGGTCCTGTTCACAGTCTGGTGCGCCTTCTGGCGCCTGCTCTGACTTCTGCACGTGCAGACGCGCACTGTTCACTTTCACTGTTCATTTGTAGACGACCGTTGGCGCGAAGTAGCCGTTGCTCCGCTGGCACACCGGACAGTCCGGTGCCACACCGGACGGTCCGGTGAATTATAGCGGAGTGGCTCCCCGAATTTCTGAAGCTGAGTACTTCAGAGTCGTTCCTCCCTGGTGCACCGGACACTGTCCGGTGGTGCACCGGACAGTCCGGTGCGCCAGACCAGGGCTGCCTTTGGTTTAACTTTGCTCCTTTGTTTTGAACCCTTTCTTTTATTTTGTACTGGTTTGTTGTGAACCTTTGGCACCTGTAGAACATATATTCTAGTGCAAACTAGTTAGTCCAATTGTTTGTGTTGGGCAATTCAACCACCAAAATCCATATAGGAAAAGGTTTGACCCTATTCCCCTTTCACAGCGGCGCCGGGCAACGGTTGGGGCGCGCGCTGAGCGACGCAGGCGGAACGTGGGCGCGGCTGGGCGCACGCCTGCGCGCCGTGCGGTGCGACCGCGCGAGGGCACCGCTGCTGGGCCGAGCAGCTGCGCACGCCGAGCGCGCTGGGCGCGGTGGTGGCTGGGCAGCGTGGCTGGGCGCGGCGCGCTAGGTTTTGGGAGGTGGGCCGCGCTTGCCAAGTGGGCTGTGGGGAGGTGGCTGGGCGCGGGGGGGCGGGCAGGATGCGCGCGAGGCAGGCCACGGGGGAAAGCGCGTGCAGGGGATAGCTGGGCTGCGCGGGTGGGCCGGCAGAAAAAAAAAGAACGAGAGCTGGGCCAGCGGGGGAAGGAAAAGAAGTGGAGCTGGGCCCTTTTGTTTTCTTTTTTTTCTCTCTCCCCTATTCTTTTATCTATTTCTATTCGAATTTAGATATAGTTTCTGAAATTGACAATTTAAATATACTTCATGAGATTGAATAGATGCACCACCACAACAATTCAACATACAATAAAATATCTCGGCATGCTATGCAAAAATCAAGGACTCTTTTTAGGGTTCTATTTTACTATACTCAACATATGTATATATACATTCACACACAAAATAACTCTCCACTATTTAGGAAAAGAAAAGAAAAAAATATGAAAAAGAGAGGGTAACACCTGAATTTGGTGGATATTAGAAAAGAAATTTTATACCCCCAAATTCAGGGTGTTACAGGCCCTACCATCAGTCAAACCCCCCTCCGTCGTAACCGCCCGGCCTGAGATCACGGACAGCTGGAACCGCACGCCCGTCACGCGCCACCTCTTCCATCCAACGCCTCGCTGAATTTCTCGAAATCGTTGTCGCTGTGAGAGAGAGGAAAGTAGAGGAGTAGAGGAGAAGCGTCGTCGTCGTCGGTCCATAGTTGTGTTGTTGGTCGGGTCCAACCGACAGGGAGGCGTCCTCTGGGCGGGGGCACAGAGGGCTCCCGTGGCCAAATCAGTCCGTGATTAGGCACGACACGTAGGGAATTGCTCGTCGTCGTCTATGCTCCGCCGTGGGGAAGAGTTGCACCGTGGTCGCCTTTTTCGTCGACGTCATCTTCGGTAAGGTCCCCCCACCGAGTTCGCCTAGCCCTTAATTTTGTCCCACGTGTGGTAGTGCCCATACTCGGGCATCGGGGTGGGGAAATCCGGGGTCGCCGGAGGGGAGCTCCGTCGTGGCAGTGAGCATGCTGGCACTCGGCTCTGTTGAGGGTGAGAGGCTCTCTAGCAGTCGATTTCAAATTGAACGGTTGAGATCAGGGAGGCGCATACCCCTTCGCGATGGTTGATCTGGGCCATAGGTTCGATGATGGAGGGTTCAAGTTAGTGCGGGGTGTGGCTACCTCTCAGTCGTCGACCCGAGATCCGGCGGCTGAGGATGCGTACTGATTCCTTTAAAGTGAGGATCTAATCTAGGCCGATCAGATTAGATCAAACGACTGACATAACATGACACCCCTTCATCGTGTAAGTTTTGCTAAAGAAACCCTTAGGTTCTTAGGATCTAAACTTGCCATCCACCCTGAAAGTCGCCTAGAGGGGGTGAATAGGCAAAACCTGAATTTTATAAACTTAAACTTGCACTAAGACCGGCGTTAGCGTTAGAATTAAATTCAAGTGCGGAAGATGGTTCTCTTTGCTTAGAGTTGCTCAATCAATGCGGATAACTGAGAGCACCTAGAGGGGGGTGAATAGGTGATCCTGTAAAAACTTAAACTTAAAGCCACAAAAACTTGATTAAGCGTTAGCACAACAAGGCCAAGTGGCTAGAGATGAGTTCTTGCAAAACACAACAACCACAAGGAGATCAACACAGAGATGGCACAGTGGTTTATCCCGTGGTTCGGACAAGTCCAACACTTGCCTACTCCACGTTGTGGCGTCCCAACGGACGAGGGTTGCAATCAACCCCTCTCAAGCGGTCCAAAGACCCACTTGAATACCACGGTGTTTTGCTTTGCTTTACTATATCCCGCTCGCGAGGAATCTCCACAACTTGGAGCCTCTCGCCCTTACACTTTGATGTTCACAAAGAAGCACGGAGTAAGGGAGGGATGAGCAACGCACACAGGACACAAAATCACAGCAAATACGCACACACAAGACCCAGACTTGAGCTCAAAGAATATCACGAGGTTCTCACTAGAACGGAGCTCAAATCACTAAGAATGTCGAACAAGTGCGCAAGAATGAAGTGTGAGTGATCAACAATGCTCAAAGGATGCTTGGGTGTCTCCTCCATGCGCCTAGGGGTCCCTTTTATAGCCCCAAGGCAGCTAGGAGCCGTTGAGAGCATTCCAGGAAGGCAATTCTTGCCTTCTGTCGCCTGGCGCACCGGATAGTCCGGTGCACCACCGGACACTGTCCCGTGCGGATCTCTTTCCTTATTTGGCGAAGCCAACCGTTGCAGATTCAGAACCGTTGGCACACCGGACACTGTCCGGTGCACACCGGACAGTCTGGTGCCCCCTTGTGACCGTTGGCTCGGCCACGTGTCACGCGCGGAATCCTCGGCCGACCGTTGGCCCGGCTGACTGTTGGCTCACCGGACAGTCCGGTGATTTTTAGCCGTACGCCGTTAATCACTTCCCGAGAGCGACGACTTCGCCTGTGAATGGCTCACCGGACAGTCCGGTGCACCACCGGGCAGTCCAGTGATTTATAGCCGTACACCACCGTCAAAGTCCCGAGAGCAACAAGTTTCGCCAGAGCCAGCCTGGCGCACCGGACACTGTCCGGTGCCCCACCGGACAGTCCGGTGCACCTAGACTGAGCAGACTTTGGCTGAAAGATCCAAGTCATCTCCAAATTGATTTCTCCTATTTCCAGCACTTAGACACAATACATTAGTTCTCAAAACAATGTACTAAGTCTAGAAACATACCTTTAGACTTGATTTGCACTTTGTCCATCAATTGCCATAGATTTACACTTAAGCACTTGTGTTGGCACTCAATCACCAAAATACTTAGAAATGGCCCAAGGGCACATTTCCCTTTCAATCTCCCCCTTTTTGGTGATTTATGCCAACACAACAAAAGGCAACTAAAAGAAGTGCAACATCAATACAAATGAGAACTCAAAATTGTTTTGATTCAAAATTGGCATATATGGATCATTCTTTGCCACCACTTGGTTTTGTTTTTGCAAATCAACCTCAATCCCCTATCTCTAATTCAAACACAATTGTAGAGACATAAAGAGAGTTGTTCCAAGAGAAATTGATCAAAGATTTCAAAAACTCCCCCTTTTCCCATAATCAACCATTCTCCCCACAAGAGGCCAACTTTTGACAAGAGAGACAATAAGAGAGTTTTGACAAACCAAAAGCTCTATTCTACTATTTTCAAAATTTCTCAAGTGGTAGCTGATCCATTTATTGCTTTGGCCTTATTTTCTCCCCCTTTGGCATCAAGCACCAAAACGGGATCAATCTTGGCCCTTAAACCTCATTGCCTTACCAAAATCTTCACATAAGAGTACAAAGGCAATAAGGAGATGGGAATGAACTTGGAGTGAGTTACCCTCTCATCGGAGTGCAGTGGAAGTCTTTCATGGTCCAAGTCCACCTTTCCCTTTCAATCCACCTTTGAGACTAAATCAAGCAAACTCAAGCACACGGTTAGTCTCAAAGGGTCAAGTTGTAGCATGCCTCCCCCTAAATAAGTGCATCACTTGAAAAAGGACTTGTGAGGTCCGGGGATCATGAGTACAACTTGAGCACCATAAATACACAACAAAATGCATAAGGAACATGATCAAAGGCATAAACACATGTATGCTACAAGTCAATCCAAGTTCCGCGAATCTAAGACATTTAGCTCACTACGCAGCATGCAAAAGGTCTTCTCATCTAAAGGCTTGGTAAAGATATTGGCTAGCTGGTTCTCGGTGCTAATATAAAACACTTCGATATCTCCCTTTTGCTGGTGGTCTCTCAAAAAGTGATGCCAAATGTCAATGTGCTTTGTGCGGCTGTGCTCAACAGGATTATCCGCTATGCGGATAGCACTCTCATTATCACATAGGAGTGAGACTTTGCTCAGATTGTAGCCAAAGTCCCGGAGGGTTTGCCTCATCCAAAGTAGTTGCGCGCAACACTGTCCTGCGGCAATGTACTCGGCCTCAGCGGTGGATAGGGCAACGGAAGTTTGTTTCTTAGAACTCCATGACACCAGGGACCTTCCTAAGAATTGGCACGTCCCCGATGTACTCTTCCTATCGACCTTACATCCAGCATAATCGGAGTCTGAATATCCAATTAAGCCAAAGGTAGACCCCTTTGGATACCAGATCCCGAAGCAAGGCGTAGCGACTAAATATCTAAGAATTCGCTTCACGGCCACTAAGTGACACTCCCTTGGATCGGATTGAAATCTAGCACACATGCATACGCTTAGCATAATATCCGGTCTACTAGCACATAAATAAAGTAAAGACCCTATCATTGACCGGTATGCCTTTTGATCAACGGACTTACCTCCTTTGTTGAGGTCGGTGTGTCCGTCAGTTCCCATTGGAGTCTTCGCGGGCTTGGCGTCCTTCATCCCAAACCGCTTTAGCAAGTCTTGCGTGTACTTCGTTTGGGAGATGAAGGTGTCGTCCTTGAGTTGCTTCACTTGGAACCCAAGGAAGTAGTTTAACTCGCCCATCATCGACATCTCGAATTTCTGAGTCATCACCCTGCTAAACTCTTCACAAGACTTTTGGTTAGTAGAGCCAAATATTATGTCATCGACATAAATTTGGCACACAAATAAGTCATCATCACAAGTCTTAGTGAATAAAGTCGGATCGGCTTTCCCAACCTTGAAAGCATTAGCAATTAAAAAGTCTCTAAGGCATTCATACCATGCTCTTGGGGCTTGCTTAAGTCCATAGAGCGCCTTAGAGAGCTTACATACGTGGTCGGGGTACCGTTCATCCTCGAAGCCAGGGGGTTGCTCCACGTACACCTCCTCCTTGATTGGCCCGTTGAGGAAAGCGCTCTTCACATCCATTTGGAACAACCTGAAAGAATGGTGAGCGGCATATGCTAGCAAAATACGAATGGACTCTAGCCTAGCCACAGGAGCAAAAGTCTCCTCAAAGTCCAAACCTGCGACTTGGGCATAACCTTTTGCCACAAGTCGAGCCTTGTTCCTTGTCACCACCCCATGCTCGTCTTATTTGTTGCGGAACACCCACTTGGTTCCCACAACATTTTGCTTGGGACGAGGCACCAGTGTCCAAACTTCATTACGCTTGAAGTTGTTGAGCTCTTCCTGCATGGCCAACACCCAGTCCGGGTCTAGCAAGGCCTCTTCTACCCTGAAAGGCTCAATAGAAGAGACAAAGGAGTAGTGCTCACAAAAATTAACTAATCTAGAACGAGTAGTTACTCCCTTGCTAATGTCACCCAAAATTTGGTCGACGGGATGATTCCTTTGAATCGTCGCTCGAACTTGGGTTGGAGGTGCCGGTTGTGCTTCTTCCTCCATCACATGATCATCTTGTGCTCCCTCTTGATCACACGCCTCCTCTTGATGAACCTGTTCATCATCTTGAGTTGGGGGATGCACCATTGTTGAGGAAGAAGGTTGATCTTGCTCCAATTGTTCCTGTGGTCGCACATCGCCAATCGCCATGGAGCGTATTGCGGCCGTTGGAACGCCTTCTTCATCTACATCATCAAGATCAACAACTTGCTCTCTTGGAGAGCCATTAGTCTCATCAAATACAACGTCGCTAGAGACTTCAACCAAACCCGATGATTTGTTGAAGACTCTATACGCCTTTGTATTTGAGTCATAACCTAACAAAAACCCTTCTACAACTTTGGGAGCAAACTTAGAATTTCTACCTTTCTTTACTAGAATATAGCATTTGCTCCCAAATACACGAAAGTAAGACACATTGGGTTTGTTACTAGTTAGAAGCTCATATGAAGTCTTCTTGAGGAGGCGGTGAAGGTAGACCCGGTTGATGGCGTGGCAAGCCGTGTTCACGGCTTCCGACCAAAACCGCTCGGGGGTCTTGAACTCTCCAAGCATCGTCCTCGCCATGTCTATGAGCGTCCTGTTCTTCCTCTCTACCACACCATTTTGCTGTGGTGTGTAGGGAGCGGAGAACTCGTGCTTGATCCCTTCCTCCTCAAGGTACTCCTCCACTTGAAGGTTCTTGAACTCGGACCCGTTGTCGCTCCTTATCTTCTTCACCTTGAGCTCAAACTCATTTTGAGCTCTCCTTAGGAAGCGCTTGAGGGTCCCTTGGGTTTCAGATTTATCCTGCAAAAAGAATACCCAAGTGAAGCGAGAAAAACCATCAACAATTACTAAACCATACTTACTTCCCCCGATGCTTAGGTAGGCGACGGGTCCGAAGAGGTCCATATGCAGCAGCTCCAGAGGTCTTGATGTAGTCATCACATTCTTGATGTGATGAGCACTTCCCACTTGTTTACCTGCTTGACAAGCTGCACAAGGTCTATCTTTTTCGAAATGCACATTAGTTAGACCTATCACTTGTTCTCCCTTTAGAAGTTTGTGAAGATTCTTCATCCCCACATGTGCTAGACGGCGATGCCACAGCCAGCCCATGCAAGTCTTAGCAATTAGGCATGCATCTAGACCGGCCTCCTCTTTTGCAAAATCAACTAAATAGAGTTTGTCGTCTAATACACCCTTAAAAGCAAGTGAACCATCACTTCTTCTAAAGACAGACACATCTACATTTGTGAATAAGCAATTATAACCCATATTACAAAGCTGACTCACAGACAACAAGTTATATCCAAGCGACTCAACTAGGAACACATTAGAAATGGAGTGCTTGGAAGAAATAGCAATTTTTCCTAACCCTTTCACCTTGCCTTCATTCCCGTCACCGAATATGATTGAATCTTGGGAATCCTTGTTCTTGACGTAGGAAGAGAACATCCTCTTTTCCCCCGTCATGTGGTTTGTGCATCCGCTGTCGATAATCCAGCTTGAGCCCCCGGATGCATAAACCTGCAAGGCAAATTTAGGCTTGGGTCTTAGGTACCCAACTCTTGTTGGGTCCTATAAGGTTAGTGACAATATCCTTAGGGGCCCAAATGCAAGTTTTATCTCCCTTGCATTTTGCCCCTAATTTCCTAGCAATCACCTTTCTATCCTTTCTACAAATTGCAAAGGAAGCATTGCAAGCATGATAAATTGTAGAAGGTTCACTAATCTTCCTAGGAACATGAGCAACATTTCTCCTAGGCATATGATGAATGACATTTCTCCTAGGCATATCTCTACCATGCATATAGGAAGAACTTGAAGCAAACATTGCATTTGAATCATAAGCATGTGAAACAACATCATTGCAATTTCTATCATGATGAACATTCCTAGAATATTTCCTATCATGGTATAAGAAAGCATGGTTCTTTTGAATACTATTTGCCATAGGGGCCTTCCCTTTCTCCTTGATGGAGATGGGAGCCTTATGACTCGTCAAGTTCTTGGCTTCCCTCTTGAAGCCAAGCCCATCCTTAATTGAGGGGTGTCTACCAATCGTGTAGGCATCCCTTGCAAACTTTAGTTTGTCAAATTCATTCTTGCTAGTCTTAAGTTGGGCATTAAGACTAGCCACTTCATCATTCAATTTAGAAATTGAAACTAGGTGTTCACTACAAGCATCAACATTGAAATCTTTACACCTATTGCAAACTACAACATGTTCTACACAAGATGTTGATTTATTTGCTATTTCTAACTTAGCACTCAAATCATTATTTAAGCTCTTTAAGCTAGAAATAGAGTCATGACATGTAGATAATTCACAAGAAAGCATTTCATTCCTTTTAATTTCTAGAGGAAGGGATTTTTGTGCCTCTACAAATTTATCATGTTCTTCATACAAAAGATCCTCTTGCTTTTCTAATAACCTATTTTTATCATTCAAGGCATCAATTAATTCATTAATCTTATCAACCTTAGTTCTATCTAGGCCCTTGAATAAACATGAATAATCTATTTCATCATCATCACTAGACTCATCCTCACTTGAAGAAGCATAAGTAGTATTGTTTTGAGTACATACCTTCTTCTCCTTTGCCATGAGGCATGTGTGATGCTCGTTGGGGAAGAGGGATGACTTGTTGAAGGCGGTGGCGGCGAGTCCTTCATTATCGGAGTCGGACGAGGAGCAATCCGAATCCCACTCCTTTCCAAGATGTGCCTCGCCCTTTGCCTTCTTGTAAGACTTCTTCTTTTCCCTCTTGTTCCCTTGTTCCTGGTCACTAACATTATTAGGACAATTAGCGATAAAATGACCAATCTTACCACATTTGAAGCATGAACGCTTCCCCTTCGTCTTGGTCTTGTTGGGATGCTCCTTGCGACCCCTTAGCGCTGTCATGAAACGCTTGATGATGAGGGCCATCTCATCATCATTAAGCCTGACCGCCTCAACTTGCGCCACCTTGCTAGGTAGCGCCTCCTTGCTCCTCGTTGCCTTGAGAGCAATAGTTTGAGGCTCTTGGATTGGGCCATTCAATGCATCGTCGACGTATCTTGCCTCCTTGATCATCATCCGCCCGCTTACAAACTTTCCAAGTATCTCCTCGGGCGTCATCTTGGTGTACCTAGGATTCTCACGAATATTGTTCACAAGATGTGGATCAAGGACGGTAAAAGACCTTAGCATTAGGCGGACGACGTCGTGGTCCGTCCATCGCGTGCTTCCATAGCTCCTTATTTTGTTGACGAGGGTCTTGAGTCGGTTGTATGTTTGGGTTGGCTCCTCGCCCCTGATCATTGCGAATCTCCCAAGTTTGCCCTCCACCAACTCCATCTTGGTGAGCATGGTGACGTCGTTCCCCTCGTGAGAGATCTTGAGGGTGTCCCAAATCTGCTTGGCGTTATCCAAGCCACTCACCTTATGGTATTCGTCCCTGCACAATGAAGCTAGAAGAACAGTAGTAGCTTGTGCATTTTTGTGGATTTGCTCATTAATGAACATGGGACTATCGGTACTATCAAACTTCATTCCACTTTCTACTATCTCCCATATGCTTGGATGGAGAGAGAACAAGTGACTACGCATTTTGTGACTCCAAAATCCGTAGTCCTCCCCATCAAAGTGTGGAGGCTTGCCAAGACGAATGGAAAGCAAATGTGCATTTGAACTATACGGAATACGAGAATAATCGAAAGAGAAGTTTGAATTAACCGTCTTCTTTTTCTCGTAGTCGTTGTCGTCGTCCTTTTGGGAAGAAGAGGACTCGTCGCTGTCGTCGTAGTAGACGATCTCCTTGATGCGCCTCGTCTTCTTCTTCTTCCCATCTTTTCGTTTGTGGCCCAAGCCCGAGTCGGTAGGCTTGTCATCTTTCGGCTCGTTGACGAAGGACTCCTTCTCCTTATCATTGATCACAATCCCCTTCCCCTTAGGATCCATCTATTCGGGCGATTAGTCCCTTTCTTGAAGAGAACGTCTCCGATACCAATTGAGAGCACCTAGAGGGGGGGTGAATAGGTGATCCTGTAAAAACTTAAACTTAAAGCCACAAAAACTTGATTAAGCGTTAGCACAACAAGGCCAAGTGGCTAGAGAGGAGTTCTTGCAAAACACAACAACCACAAGGAGATCAACACAGAGATGGCATAGTGGTTTATCCCGTGGTTCGGCCAAGTCCAACACTTGCCTACTCCACGTTGTGGCGTCCCAACGGACGAGGGTTGCAATCAACCCCTCTCAAGCGGTCCAAAGACCCACTTGAATACCACGGTGTTTTGCTTTGCTTTACTATATCCCGCTCACGAGGAATCTCCACAACTTGGAGCCTCTCGCCCTTACACTTTGATGTTCACAAAGAAGCACGGAGTAAGGGAGGGATGAGCAACGCACACAGGACACAAAATCACAGCAAATACGCACACACAAGACCCAGACTTGAGCTCAAAAGAATATCACGAGGTTCTCACTAGAACGGAGCTCAAATCACTAAGAATGTCGAACAAGTGCGCAAGAATTAAGTGTGAGTGATCAACAATGCTCAAAGGATGCTTGGGTGTCTCCTCCATGCGCCTAGGGGTCCCTTTTATAGCCCCAAGGCAGCTAGGAGCCGTTGAGAGCATTCCAGGAAGGCAATTCTTGCCTTCTGTCGCCTGGCGCACCGGACAGTCCGGTGCACCACCGGACACTGTCCGGTGCGGATCTCTTTCCTTATTTGGCGAAGTCGACCGTTGCAGATTCAGAACCGTTGGCGCACCGGACAGTCTGGTGCCCCCTTGTGACCGTTGGCTCGGCCACGTGTCACACGCGGAATCCTCGGCCGACCGTTGGCCCGGCTGACTGTTGGCTCACCGGACAGTCCGGTGCACCACCGAACAGTCCGGTGATTTTTAGCCGTACGCCGTTAATCACTTCCCGAGAGCGACGACTTCGCCTGTGAATGGCTCAACGGACAGTCCGGTGCACCACCGGACAGTCCGGTGATTTATAGCCGTACACCACTGTCAAAGTCCCGAGAGCAGCAAGTTTCGCCAGAGCCAGCCTGGCGCACCGGACACTGTCCGGTGCACCACCGGACAGTCCGGTGCACCCAGACTGAGCAGACTTTGGCTGAAAGATCCAAGTCATCTCCAAATTGATTTCTCCTGTTTCCAGCACTTAGACACAATACATTAGTTCTCAAAACAATGTACTAAGTCTAGAAACATACCTTTAGACTTGGTTTGCACTTTGTCCATCAATTGCCATAGATTTACACTTAAGCACTTGTGTTGGCACTCAATCACCAAAATACTTAGAAATGGCCCAAGGGCACATTTCCCTTTCAATAACGTTTGCGAGCAAACTCAAATCAATGTGAGCAAGAGAACTTTTAGAGAGAGGAGGAAAGGGAAAACAAATCGAATGGAAATCAACACGAGTGAACATGATGATTTGTTTTACCGAGGTTCGGTTCCAAAGAACCTAGTCCCCGTTGAGGAGGCCACAAAGGCCAGGCCTATTTCAACTCTTTCCCTCTCTCAAGCGGTCACTTAGACTAGATGGGCCTTCTCCTTAATCACTTGGGTCACAAAGACCCCGCAAGGACCACCACACACTTAGGTGTCTCTTGCTAGCTTTACAAAGCACTTAGATGAATAAGAAGGGGGGAAGGAGAAAGAAATCCAAGCAACAAGAGCAACAAAAGAACACAAATGATCCTCTCACAAGTCTCTAAGCACTAGAGTTGATTTTGGGAGCTTGGAGTGGATTGAATGATTTGATTGTGTCTTGGAGTGTTGGATTTTGCTCTTGCAATGGATATGGAGTTCAGAAAACTTAGATGTCATTGAAGGAGGTGGTTGGGGGGTATTTATAGCCTCCAACCACTTCCTAGTCGTTGGTTGAGTTTACTGTCGATGGGCACACCGGACAAGTACTGTTCACTGTCCGGTGCGTGCCACGTCAGCACGCCTGTTGGGGTTTGGAGCGGTTGACCGTTGGAAGTCCTTATTCTGTAGCTGCATCAGACAGTCCGGTGCCACACCGGACATGCCCGGTGTGCTTTGACTTATGTGCTCTGACTTCTGCCGCGCACTGTTCACAATTGTTCACTTTTGCAGTTGACCGTTGGCGCCGGGTTACCGTTGCTCCGTTGGTTCACCGGACAGTCCGGTGAATTATAGCGGAGCGCCCCTTGGAAATTCCTAAGAGTGAGCTGTTCGAGTGGAGCTCGGCCTGGTTGTCTGGTGCACATCGAACACTGTCCGGTGCACCATTTGCAGCACACTCTCAAGTCCTTTGCTCCAATTTTGTTTGAGTCCCCAACTGAATTTCTTTCTTGGTTTGTGTTGAACCTTATGCACCTTAGATAAATGACAACTTGGCAAACTAATTAGTCCACGTGGTTTGTGATGGACGTCAACCACCAAAATCGATTATATGAAATGATTAAGCTCATTTCCTTTTCACACCCGAGTGCAAAGAAACTGCGAATAGGTCCATGGAGTTTATAGTTTAGTCCCTGGTAGTTATAATTAAGCCCTAGAAACTATTTTAAGCATAAAATAAATACTAAAATGGTTAGGAAATTTGTAAAATCTATAACTATCACATTTTAACTCCGATTTGACTCGTTCTAGTTGCATTAGCTTCGTAATAAACTTGTCTACACAGTAAAAACATTAGTTGTATCATTCCACTTGCTTTTATAATTGAGTATTTAATTACCCTATGTTAGTTGATTAATCATTCTAATCAAAATCAACCCGACTATAAGTTGACTGAGATATGATTCCTAACTAATTTATAACTTAGAATAAGGTTCAATTAAGTTATTTTTTAATATCTAAATCACATGAAATATAGTCAACATATAGCATAGTGTTACTATTTAAACAGATAACTCTTTAGAAAACTATATCTTTTCAATCGTAACTCCGGTTTTAGCCATTCTCGAACCTACGATCTTGTAGCAACGCGTAGTATATTATTATATAGTTGGTTCTCATGTTTGGTGTGATGTTAATTTCTCCTACGCATATTTATTGTTTGTACTGTTGCGAATAGACGAGCAAGTGACCGAGGAGCCCGGAGCACAGCAAGTTGAAAATTCTGAGCAGCAGCTCGCTGAAGGCAAGTTATGCCCTTGATCACTCTTCTTTACCCAACAATTTTCCTGTTAATCATTATGATATGCTGAAGTTAAATTGATGGGACACAATAGGTTACCCTAGTTTGGTTTACTTTACACCTTGCTGACCACTGAACTTTTAGGTAGGTGTTAAGATACATATGATTCATGATCATGCTTTACTATTGTTATTGGATTATTTAATGTTCATGATAAGATTGTGGTGTTAACTAGAACATGGAGCTTAACTTGAGATAACCGTGCTACCGCAAGGGTGGAATGGGACGCCCTTGGCTGATTAATTAGTAAAGCTAGTGTGAGTTAACCCTTTCCCGAAAGGGGCAAGCGGGGGTGGAGGAGTGCAGGTGTAGGGAGGTCCTCGGGTCGGACTGTCTTTCTAGCTTTTTGGACGAGGGAATCTTATACCGCTTTCAGCCTGGAATCCATAGCGGGTTCTCTCCTCTAGTGGAACTTTGTAAAGGCCTCGCAGTGTACCCTCGCCTACTCATATTGGTAGTGTTTAAGGGTCCGATCAACCCAAGACGACAAAGGAAACACGTCTTGTGGGTAAAGATGCACAACATTTGCATAGTGTAAAATTGGTATATTAGTCGTGGTCAAGAGCAACTCAAGACTCTCGCATGGTTAACTTATAAAGTTTAACTTAATCTGCCATATGCATTGCATTGTGGGAGTTATTATAATCGTGATCTCTTATTTTATTGAGATAGTATATACTTATACTTAGTAAATGCTAATAAAATTTTGATCAACTCATTAAAAGCAATACTCAGCTTTAACCATTATTTATTGATTAGTCTTACACTATACATGAGACCCACCATAAGTGAGCTCATGCACATTATTTCCCACACTTGCTAGGCAATGAACATATGTGAGCTCATTCTTGGAATAACCCCCCACATGTGAATAGTAGGTGCTCCCGGAGGAGGACTACTATGATGAGTTCGATGAGGTCTAGGTGTCTTCTCCCAGTCAGCTTGATGGCGCCAAGAGATAATAATATTAGTTCAATCTGTTTATTATTAGTTATTTTGTAAGATATTTTCGTTATGTAATAAGGTTTGTGACATCCGTCTCTATACACTGAGTCATTGTATGTGTTGATCTTCTTTGGTGCACATATGAGAGGCAACCGAGTTTGCCCCTTAAATCCGGGTGTGACACTAATCTGGGGTGTAGTATATTTGGATCACTTCATGGCGTGTCCTATATATTTTTTATAAAAAATGTAAAATAGGACATTATTGTAGTTGTTTTTATGAGTTGAGTCCTATATTTCGAGACATGGCACTACTAGAGATGCTCCAATATTATCAAAATAAATATTCATGTTGGTTTCAATTTAATCAAGAATAAAATAATTTCTTATGGCAGAAAACTTATATAAAACTCTAAACTTAAGCTTAAAAACTTAGAAAAAACTAGCTTGTTCTCCTAGCAAGTATGAACTTAAATAATGCTTAATATTAATATATAAGTATTTTCTTAATTATTGTACTTAGGTAAATTCCAAAACTAAGAAACGAAAAACATTGTTCTTGCCCAAGTTGGCCTACCCCCGCACGCCCTCACCATATCTTAGGCCACAACCTACTCGTAGATCATGAAAGAGCACACCCTCATAGGTTGAAACTATCCCAACTTCGCCACATACCTCGGTTGTTGATCACCATAAACGGCCATAATAAAACATGATGGGTGTAAAAACAAATAAATCCAATAGGATCTCGAAAACCAAATTCATTTATTTCGCTCCCATGCACACTACCCTCATCTCCAACTCTAATGAGGGAGAGTCCATGATGGAGTGTCGGGCCACATGCACTGTCCCTTGTCAGTTATCGCTTCGCCATCGAGTGACCTGACGACGGACTTTAAGGCCCCCACGTGCCTTCGCGCTCGATACTGACGATTGTGTCACTTCTTCTTGTGGCCTATCGGAGTCATCAGCCAAGGTAAGCCATAAGGTTCCCTTCTCTTTTCTTTACATGCTTGGGTGTTTGAGATTTGGGGGTCTTAGGGTTAGGGCTTGAGAAATTGGGGATATTAGATTAGGGTTTGAAATCGAACTGCAATTTCCTTTTCCCCATCTTTTTGTTGTTCAAATGGGGTCTCAACACAAATCCAAAACTTTTGAGGGGATTTGCTCAAATTTGACCCAAAATTAAAGGGTTCTAGCTAAAGTGAACGATGATGTCTAAGAGAGAGGGGCAATTTAGGCAACCTAATTTATCTCTAAACCATGGCCTTTATTTCCTCCTAGTGATAACCTATGCAATAAAAAACTATCTTAAGTGTGACTATGGTTTAACTGAGTGTTGATATCTCTACAACAAAGAGTTATGTAACCTATGTTCCAAATATGTCTACTAGCCTATAGCCAAATTAGGAAAGGAAAGCATGTAACCAAGAAAACACAATATAATTGTGAAAGCATAAAGTGCGATAGAGATACAAACTTACATTTACGTGTTAGTATTTTTTACCAAGGTATCAAGAAGTGTGCAAGATTCTCCTTAATCCTCAAGGGAATGTTCACGCGAGGACCAAGATCCTGGTAAGGTAACTTCATAGATAGGCATAGGTCTGCTCCACGTGTGAGAGGTGCTTTGGTCCTGGCTTTTCCAGAATGATTCCTATCGTCTCCACTATCGAGTTCCTAGATGAAGCTTTGTGGGTCTCCTTCCCTCCAGTACGTGGTGGCGGCCACACCATAAATACGGTTAATGTGATATCGTAAGACTTAAAATCTCTCCCGGTATAACTATTACAATGGTGCATGCAAGAACCAAGGCTTGTAAATTTCTAATCATTACATGAAATATATATCAATCGCTAAAAATATCAATCTAATAAACCTAAGTATTTTATAAAGCACCTAGGTGATCACCAAGCATTTCTTTAAGCAATTCTGGGGTCTATGGTTATTATGTTTGAGTCTCAACTCATTTGTTATATTCCTTAACTCTCATACAGTCATACTTCTCAAATTGACGGTTTGGGGTCTATTAAGCCTAATTACTCTATAATTTACCTGTATAAGATTACAGTAAACCTCTAATAATCCTAAGTTAATCAGGTTTAATATATTTATTTTATTGTTTAATCTTTATCTATATAATTATATTTATACTTCGTTCTCCCAAAATATCATTTGTCTTTAGATTAGATATATATTTATTAGTTAATCTATGAATGTCGTTTGTATCAATGTCTATAGATTCGGTACGATTCGAATGAATGTGAACGAAAAAAAAAGTTAAAAAACTATATTTTGAAGCGGAAAGTACTTGTCATTAACATCAAACATTGCATGTGACACGAACTGAACTTTAACCAAACACCGCCGAAGGCAACCAGCCCAACCTTCACGCACCGCATTTCCCAAGGGAACCATACCAGAGCGGCAGAGACTTCCCCTCCGCTCCACAGTCCCACCCGCACCCTAGCCCTCAGCAAACCCTAACCGCTCGTCGCCATGAAGGACACCTCGTAAGTTGCTTCTCCTTCCTTCTGTCGTCTTCTGTGCAGTTCGTTTGTGGCTTGCAGGGGTAGTGACTGTCTGACTGATTTCTATGCGTGTGGTTTTTTGTTTTTTCCGACGAAGGTTCAAGGCCACCGGCGCCAAGCGCAAGAAGGTCGGCGGCGCCAAGCGCGGGCTCACCCCCTTCTTCGCGTTTTTGTAAGCCCTACAGTCCCTCTTCCCATCCTTTCGCGTCTCCAGATCTACACCATACCCTTTCAATCTTTTTAGGATTTTGTTGAATTTTCTGTGTTGTTGTTGCTAGGGCTGAGTTTAGACCGCAGTACCTGGAGAAGCACCCTGAGCTCAAGGGCGTAAAGGAGGTAAGTTGCTTCTTCTCGCCCTAGGCATGTAGCTGGGTTTCGCTTAGGTGGCAGGTATATGCCTTTGCTCGTCGGTGACTTTGCTTATAGGTGAGCAAGGCGGCTGGGGAGAAGTGGCGCTCTATGTCGGATGAGGTATACAGATGCTTGGAATGGTTATATAGTTTCTCATATTAGTTAGTATGTATCCTTCCCGTAAAAGGGAAGACAAATATTGTCTCAAGCTGTTTGATGTTTGCCTTGTTTAGGAGAAGGCGAAGTATGGCAGTAGCAAGAAGCAGGATGCCAAAGCAAGCAAGAAGGTACTCCATCCGTTCACAAATATATGACGCCGTTGACTTTTTTATCAAAAATTTAATATTTCGTCTTATTAAAAAGAACGTGAGTTATCATTTATTGTGTTGTGATTTGTTTAATCACTTGAGGTCGTTTGAGCGTGACTTGAAATTTTACATTTTTGAATAAGATGAGTGAATGGAGGGAATAACTTACTAGGTTTTCGCTAATTAACGGGGACATGATGTATCTTGCAAGTGGTTACCTCCTGCACCATCACATCCTTCCATGATGGAATCCGGTACTCAGATGAATTAAGGGATTGTGCATGTTTACATGGCCTCATCCTCCCATAATGGATTCTTAGTAGTTGGAGGCAAGACCTACACACATACTATCTGTTGCTTGTTAGTTGTCACCATGTCCATTGTAATACAGTATGATTTGCGGAGTTGCTTTCCTTTTCTTACCTTGTGGATTCTCACCTCCCAATTCTGGCAAATCTGCACTATTCAATGCCATTGAACCTGGATTTGGCTCCAATATCATAGGAAATTAATGTGCGTCTGTCGTTTTTCTGTTAGCAGTTATGGTGGTCATGGAGATTTAATGTACCTCTACCGTTACCCCCCCCCCCCCCCCCCCCGGCGCGCGCGCGCACTCACCCACCCACAGTAGAATTCGTGTAGTTGGACAAAGCAACCACTCATGCACGTGCTTTTGCAAGTTTCTACTTGTTTGTTGTGTTGTTATGCATTACAATTAGGGGTGTAATTTTTTTCCTTTGATTTCGGTTATCATATTCCAGTATTCCAAATCACTGTCTGAGTAGCCATGACTGCACGCTCCATCTAGTGCTGCTGCACCTGGGTTGGCTCCAATAGCATGGGACCTAACTAATGTGCATCAGTTATTTTTCTTGTTGAGTAGGTACCCCCGCACCATTTGTATCCTCCCGCGATGGAATCTGAGTAGTTGGGTGAAACAACGGCATCCACGTGCTTTATACTACTGTCCATTCATTCCACTGATACTTATGATCCTAGGAGTCACTTTTCCATTTATTTCCATTTTGCGTTCTCTTTATGGAGAGTCATAGCCTGCCATTCTGTGTGCTTCAATGCAGCTTGATCTGGCTCTAGTATCATGGGAACCAGGTGCTGACCACTTAACCCTAGCTTCCCATGTTCACACATGCAAGACACCACCATGGCAAAAAAATGTCTATAAGCCCAATGTTACAACCTGAAATATTTCTACTATGGAGTATTTGGTTTAAACAATAAAATTTTCGCATTTGAGGATTTTTCAAATTATTGTTTGGAACATCTCCAGCATAGTTGAAAGTCATATTTCAATTACGTTGGAAGTTGCCTACTTGACATGTAGTTTAAAATGAGAACATTAGGAAGACATGAATAGTGTGGGAAACCCTAATGGGACTTGTAGTAATAGACCAAGAGTTGTTAGGTCTGGCCCATTACACAAGGGTATGACAGTATCACAGTAATTACAAGGGGCTAACCCCAAAACCCTAAACAGGAAATTGCTGCTGATGTCCAAATAGAAGCGCTGATTTTTTTATAGCCGAGTAACTTAGACACCCCATGTTATCAGCACAACCAACAACAACAACAAACAAAGCTTTTTAGTATTTTACTGCTGTCTCAAGTTCCATAATAATGGCCTTGTAGTTCATGGGCTTTATTCTTTCTGTTTAGTGATGATGTGGTGTTGTTGTTTTAATCAGGAGAACACTAGCTCCAAGAAGGCCAAAGCTGATGTTCGGGAGGGAGATGAAGCAGAAGGTTCTAACAAGTCAAAATCTGAGGTTGAGGATGATGAGCAGGATGGTAATGAGGTATATACAACCCATGCATCATAATAGGTGGTACAATGCAGATTTGCAATTGTTGCTAACATCAGCTTAATTTGTTCTTTGCAGGATGAGGATGAGTAAATAGTACGATGGGGAACAGCAGCTTTGCAATTGAGTGTTTGCCGCTTATTTACTTATTTTTCTATATGCTGTTCCTTTTGATGTTATATGCTGTAAGGAAAATCTGTACATGATGGTACCTTAGGGTATGGCATGCTGGAGTTCCCCTTTAACCCGAAGAGCCGGATACTTTTGCCAGCCTCGTCAGCATGTGTAAACAGTTGTTTTCTTGTTTTATCGACTAATTGGGTGACAACCCAAGAGTTGGTTTGTAGTCAATGAGGTATGCTGCCCCCTGTGGCGCTACGCAGCTGCAGCAACATCAGATGGTCAGGCTAAAATCATGTTGTGGGATCTGATTCTAATGATGCTTATTTAGTACTATTACAAATATCTATTTAAACCTTGAGATATTTTTACCAAGTTCTATATTCGTACTTCCCTCCATTCCATTGATTAAGATGTGCATGTATTTAGAAAAGTTAACTATTTAAATATCTCTACTATGAAGAATGTAGGGGTAGGCTGCTACCTCGTTTTGTCCTTCCCTGTTCGTTATTGTTTCGTCTGTAACAAAAAAAAATTGCTACCATGGTTTAGGGGTCGAACTCTGGATGCTTTGAGCAGAACGTCTAGGCTTCCACCTACTAGCCAATTTGACTCATGATAGATTATATTCAACCTCAACTACAATATCTAGGTGATGAGGTAATTCATGCTTAGTTTTTCATTTGGTGATCCTGGTATGTATAATTTTTTACCCACCCTGGTATTTTTAACAATAACTTACACACTTACAGGTGATAGACTATTGCATAAATTTAATAAAATCTCAAGATCATCTAAAGTACCGATCTGGAGGTCGTGTCCACATACAAAATGCTTTTCAGTTCAACTTTCTAAAGCGAGATGGTGATGTTAAAACTAAAATAGATGAGCTATATCCAATTAAAGACATGTCACAAATATGTAGTGCTAAATGAAGGGTTTTACTTTACCTAGACCATGGCATGGTAAATATGAGTGAAATTTACACGGTTATTGTTTGCATGTATTTTATTTTTGCAATATTTATAATTGTTTTGTAGGTGTATCCAATTAAAGACATGTCACAAATATGTAGTGCCTCCTTGTCTCCCTCTCCTCCTGCGGTGATAGCTTCCTCAAGGAGATGAGCGCGCCGCCCCCACGATCGGCCTACCTCCACCGCCCCCACGTGCACCACCACCATCGGGTGGGAGAGGCAGTAACGACTCACCCGAGGCCAACCCCTAGTGGGAGGGGTAGTTATGACTCGCCCGAGGCAAAGCCAAAACGGGACAGGCAGCCACGACTCTTCCTAGGCCACTCTCGGGCGGGAGACAGTCACGACTCGTCCGAGGCTAAGCCTAGGCAGGACAGGCAGTAACGACTCGCCTGAGGTCATCCGCGGGTGGGAGAGGCAGTCACGACTCGCCCGAGGCCAACCCCCGGGTGGGATACACAGTTACGACTCGTCCGAGGCCAACCTCGGTGGGATACAAAGTTACAACTCGCCCGAGGCCAAGCCAAGACAGAATAGGCAGTCCGCCCGAGGCAACCCTCGGGTGGGAGAGGCAGTCACGACTCGCCCGAGGTCAAGCCCAGGCAGGACAGGCAGCCACGACTAGCCCGAGGCCATCCTCTAGCGAGACAGGCAATCACGACTCGCTAGAAGCCAACCCTCGATGGGAGACACAATCACGACTCACCCGAGACCAAGCCCTGGCTGGACAGTCAGCCACAACTTGCTTGAGGCCATCCTCGGGTGGGATAGGCAGTCACGACTCGCCCGAGGACAACCCCCAGGTGGGAGAAGTAGTCACAACTCGCCCGTCGCCATCCTCAGGCGGAACAGGTAGTCACCACTCGCCCGAGGCCAACCCCCGGCGGGATACATAGTCACGGTCCGCTCGAGGCCATTCTCGGCGGGAGAGGCTGTCAAGAATCGCCCAAGGCCAAGCCCAGGCAGGGGATGCAGTCACGACTCGCCTAAGGCCAACCTCAGGCGGGAGACACAATCATGACTCGTCCGAGGCCAAGCCCAGGCAGGAGACACTGAAAGTCGCCTAGAGGGGGGTGAATAGGCGTAATCTGAAATTTACAATTTTAAACACACACTACAAGCCAGGGTTAGCGTTAGAACTAAAACAAATCCGGGAGAGATGGCGAAAACAAATCAAATGAGGAACATGCGGATGAACACGATGATTTGTTTTACCGAGGTTCGGTTCTAAAGAACCTAGTCCCCGTTGAGAAGGCCACAAAGGCCGGGTCTATTTCAACCCTTTCCCTCTCTCAAACGGTCACTTAGACCGAGTGAGCCTTCTCCTTAATCAAACAGGTCACTTAGACCTCGCAAGGACCACCACATACTTAGGTGTCTCTTGCTTTGATTACAAGTCACTTGGGAACAAGAATGAGAAAGGAAGAAAGGCAATCCAAGAAGCAAGAGCTCAAAAGAACACAAAATCTCTCTCTCACAAGTCACTAAGTGTTTGAGATGAATTTGGGACTTGGAGAGGCTTTGATCTTTTGAATTGTGTCTAGGAGTGAATGCTAGAGCTCTTATATTGATTGTGTTGTTCAGAAATCTTGGATGCTAGAAGTGGTGGTGGTTGGAGGGTATTTATAGTCCTCAACCACCAAGGTAGCCGTTGGGGAGGCTGCTGTCGATAGGCACACCGGACAGTCTGGTGCGCCACCAGACACTCATTGTTCAGTGTCCGGTGCGCCGCCACGTCACCTAACTGTTAGGGTTCTGGAGCAGTTGACCGTTGGCGTCTTTGTCTGCTTGTGGCACCGGACAGTCTGGTGGTGCACCGGACAGTCCGATGCCCCTCTGACTCGCTGCTCTGACTTCTGCATTTCACTATGCGGTCCTTTTGCTTTGGGCTTAATATTCTCTCCCCCTTAGGCATTAATCGCCAAAAATGGAGAACTTTGGAGCCCTATTTGCATTTTCTCCCCCTTTGGGGCCTAACATTACCTCCCAAATGGTAAATTAAATGTGAGTGAGGATCATACCATCGAGAGTTTGTGGAGTAGCAGCAAAGGTTAAGTGATACCGTCAGAGTATTGAGTGGAAGCCTTGCTTTTGCCGAAAACTCCATTTCCCTTTCAATCTACGACTTAGTATAGAAATACACTTAAAAAACACATTAGTCGTAGTCTTGACACAAGAAGAATAAGAAATAGGCATTTGTACGAAATGAAAGACACATGATCAAAGGTATATTAAAGAGCTATGTGTGCAATGTTTCAATCAAAATTCTGAGAATCAAGTATATTTAGCTCATTCCTAAGTTTGCTAAAGGTTTTCTCATCTAGTGACTTGGTAAAGATATCGGCTAATTGGTTTTGGGTATTAACATAAGCAATTTCGATATCACCCTTTTGCTGGTGATCCCTCAGAAAGTGATACCGTATGTCTATGTGCTTAGTGCGGCTGTGTTCAACGGGATTATCTGCCATGCAGATTGCACTCTCATTATTACATAGAAGAGGGACTTTGCTCAATTTGTAGCCACAGTCCCTGAGGGTTTGCCTCATCCAAAGTAATTACGCACAACAATGGCATGCGGCAATGTACTCGGCTTCGGTGATGGAAAGAGCTACGGAGTTTTGTTTCTTTGAAGCCCAAGACACTAGGGATCTCCCTAGAAACTGACAAGTCTCTGATGTGCTCTTCCTATCAATTTTACACCCTGCCTAATCGACATCGGAATATCCTATTAAATCAAAGGTGGATTCCTTGGGGTACCAAAGCCCAAACTAGGAGTATAAACTAAATACCTCATGATTCTCTTCATGGCCCTAAGGTGAACTTCCTTAGGATCGACCTTTAATCTTGCACACATGCATACAAAAAGCATAATATCTGGTCGAGATGCACATAAATTGAGTAAAGATCCTATCATCAACCGGTATACCTTTTGATCTACGGATTTACCTCCCGTGTCGAGGTCGAGATGCCCATTAGTTCCCATGGGTGTCTTGATGGGTTTGCCATCCTTCATTCCAAACTTGTTAAGTATGTCTTGAGTGTACTTTGTTTGGCTGATGAAGGTGCCATCTTGGAGTTGCTTGATTTGAAATCCTAGGAAATATCTCAACTCCCCCATCATAGACATCTCGAATTTTTGTATCATGATCCTACTAAACTCTTCACAAGTAGACTTGTTAGTAGACCCAAATATGATATCATCAACATAAATTTAGCATATGAACAAGTCTTTTTCAACAGTTTTAGTGAAGAGGGTAGGATCGGCTTTTCTGACTTTGAAGCCATTAGTGATAAGGAAATCTCGCCGGCATTCATACCATGCTCTTGGGGCTTGCTTGAGTCCATAAAGCGCCTTTGAGAGTTTATATACATGGTTAGGATACTCACTATCTTCAAAGCCAGGAGGTTGCTCAACGCAGACCTCTTCCTTGATAGGTCCATTGAGGAATGCACTTTTCACGTCCATTTGATAAAGCTTGAAGCCATGGTAAGTAGCATAGGCAAGTAATATGTGAATTGACTCAAGCCTAGATACGGGTGCATAAGTTTCATTGAAATCTAAACCTTCGACTTATGAATAACCTTTGGCCACAAGTCGAGCTTTGTTCCTTATCACCACACCATGCTCATCTTGCTTGTTGCGGAATACGCATTTGGTACCTACAACATTTTGATTAGGATATGGAACCAAATGCCATACCTCATTTCTCGTGAAGTTGTTGAGCTCCTCTTGCATAGCCACCACCCAATCTGAATATCTTAATGCATCCTCTATCCTGTAAGGCTCAATAGAGGAAACAAAAGAGTAATGCTCACAGAAATGTGCAACCCGAGATCTAGTAATTACCCCCTTATGAATGTCACCAAGGATGGAGTTGACATGGTGATCTCGTTGAATTGCTTGGTGGACTCTTGGGTGTGGTGGTCGTTGACCCTGTATTTCTTGCTCATCTTTCTTGAATTCTTTATCTTCATCTCCCCCTTGATCATTGACCTACTCTTGAAGTGGCTCATCCTCTTGATTTACATCCTCATCATCTTGAGCCTGTTCCTCATCTTGGGTAGGTGGAGATGCTTGGTTGGAAGATGACGGTTGATCTTGTGCTTGGGGAGGCTCTTCGGATTCCTTAGGACACACACCCCCAATGGACATGTTCCTTAGCGCGATGCATGGAGCCTCTTCATCATCTAATTCATCAAGATCAACTTGCTCCACTTGGGAGCCATTAGTCTCATCAAACACAATGTCACAAGAAACTTCAACCAATCCAGTGGATTTGTTGAAGACTCTATATGCCCTTATGTTTGAGTCATAACCAAGTAAAAAGCCAATTTAGATTTTCTACCTCTTTTAATAAGAATAAAGCATTTGCTCCCAAAGACTCTAAAATATGAAACATTAGGCTTTTTACCAGTGAGGAGTTCGTATGATGTCTTCTTAAGGATTCGGTGAAGGTAGAGCCGGTTGATGGAGTAGCAAGCCGTGTTGATTGCTTCCGCCCAAAACCGGTCCGGTGTCTTGTACTCATCAAGCATGGTTCTCGCCATGTCCAGTAGAGTTCTATTCTTCCTCTCCACTACACCATTTTGTTGAGGTGTGTAGGGAGAAGTGAAAGTCGCCTAGAGGGGGGTGAATAGGCGAAATCTAAAATTTAAAACTTAAAACACAAACTACATGCCAGGGTTAGCGTTAGAATTAAATTCGAGTCCGGGAGAGATGGGGAAAACAAAGCAAGACCAAATCAAGGGGATGACACTGTGATTTGTTTTACTGAGGTTCAGTTCCAAAGAACCTAGTCCCCGTTGAGGTGATCACAAAGATCGGGTCTCTTTCAACCCTTTCCCTCTCTCAAACGGTCATCTAGACCGAGTGAGCTTTCTTCCTTGATTTTCTCGGGTCACTTAGACCCCACAAGGACCACCACACAATTGGTGTCTCTTGCTTCGCTTACAAGGCTTCGAGAATAAGAATGAGAGAAAGAAGAAAGCCAACCAAGCAACAAGAGCAACAAAGAAACACAAGAACGATCCTTTCGCAAGTCCTAAAGCACTAGAATTGAATTGGGGACTTTGATTGGATTGGAGGCTTTGATTTGTGTCTTGGAGTGTTGCACTTTGCTCTTGTATTGAATGAGGAGTGCTGAATGCTTGGATGGTTGGAGTGGTGGTGGTTGAGGGGTATTTATAGTCCTCACCCACCAAAACAACCGTTGGGGGTGGCTGCTGTCGATAGGCGCACCGGACAGTCCGGTGCGCCACCAGACACTGTCCGGTGCGCCAGCCACGTCACCCAACCATTAGGGTTCTAACGCAATCGACCGTTGGAGCGCTGACTTCTGGTGGCACCGGACTGTCCGGTGCTGCACCGGACAGATACTGTTCACTGTCTGGTGCGCCTCTGAACTCTGTTCTGACTTCTGCCACGAATTGTAGCTCTGTCAGGGGCACTTTGCAGTCGACCGTTGCGCCGAAGAGCCGTTGCTCCGCTGTTGCACTAGACAATCCGGTGAATTATAGCAGAGTGGCGCTGGAAAAACCCGAGAGTGGCGAGTTTCGACTTGTACGGTCCTGGTGCACCGGACACTATCCGGTGGCACACCGGACAGTCCAGTGCGCCAGACCAGGGCACTCTCAAGGTTCTTGCTCCTTTGATTTTGAATCCTATCTTTTATCTTCTATTGGTTTGTGTTGAACCTTTATGCACCTGTAGAACATATAATCTAGAGCAAACTAGTTAGTCCAATTATTTGTGTTGGGCAATTCAACCACCAAAATATTTTTAGGAAAAGGTTTGACCCTATTTTCCTTTCAAGAAGAGAACTCATGCTTGATGCCCTCATCCTCAAGAAATCCTTCAATTTGAGAGTTCTTGAACTCCGTCCCATTGTCGCTTCTTATCTTTTTTATTCTCAAACCGAACTCATTTTGAGCCCATCTCAAGAATCCTTTTAGTGTATCTTGGGTCTGAGATTTTCCTGCAAAAAGAATATACAAGTGAAGCGAGAATAATCATCCACAATTACTAGACAGTACTTACTCCCGCCGATGCTTATGTAAGCGATCGGGCCGAATAGATCCATGTGGAGTAGCTCGAGCGGCCTGTCCGTTGTCATTATATTCTTGTGTGGATGATGAGTGTCAACTTGCTTCTCTGCTTGGCATGCGCTACAAATCCTGTCTTTATCAAAATGAACATTTGTTAGTCATAAAATGTGCTCTCCCTTTAGAAGTTTGTGGAGATTCTTCATCCCAACATGGGCAAGTCGGCGATGCCAGAGCCAACCCATATTAGTCTTAGCAATTAAGCAAGTGTCAAGTTCAGCTTTGTTATCATTAAAATCAACTAAATATAGCTGACCCTCTAACACTCCCTTAAATGCTATTGAATCATCACTCCTTCTAAAGACAGTAACACCTACATCAGTAAATAGACAGTTGTAGCCCATTTTACATAGTTGAGAAACAGAAAGCAAATTATAATCCAAAGAATCTATAAGAAAAACATTGGAAATGGAATGGTCAGGAGATATAACAATTTTACCCAAACCTTTAACCAATCCTTGATTTCCATCCCCGAATGTGATAGCTCGTTGGGGATCTTCATTTTTCTCATAGGAGGAGAACATCCTTTTCTCCTCTGTCATGTGGTTTGTGCATCCGCTATCAATTATCCAACTTGAACCACCGGATGCATAAACCTGCAAAACAATTTAGGCCTTGTGCTTAGGTACCCAAACAGTCTTGTGTCCTTTCACGTTAGAAACAAGCACCTTAGGTACCCAAACACAAGTCTTTGAATTCTTGTGTTTGCCCCCAACATATTTGGCAACTACTTTGCCTGATTTGTTAGTTAAAACATATGATGCATCAAAAGTCTTAAAAGAAATGTTATGCTCATTTGATGCAGCAGGAATTTTCTTTCTAGGCAATTTAACATGAGTGGCTTGCCTAGAGCTAGATGACTCATTTTTATACATGTATGTATGGTGAGAAACAGTATGAGGTTTCCTAGCATGAATCTTCCTAATTTTGTGCTTAGAATAATTAGCAGGATATAAAATGTAGCCTTCATTATCCTGAACCAAGGGAGCCTTACTGAAAGGGAAATAGGCTTACACCTTTTCCTAAATAGATTTTGGTGGTTGAATTTCCCAACACAAATAATTGGACTAACTAGTTTGCTCTAGTCTATAAGTTCTACAGGTGCCAAAGGTTCACAACAAGCCAATAAAAAGACCAAAGATGGGTTCATGTAAAGAGAGCTAAAGATATCCCAAAGGCACCCTGGTCTGGCGCACCGGACTGTCCGGTGCACCACCGGACAGTGTCCGGTGCACCAGGGAACCCGACGCTGAACTCGCTACCTTCGGGAAAATGGAGGCCGCTCCGCTATAATTCACCGGACTGTCCGGTGTATGCACCGGACATTGTCCGGTGGCGCACCGGACTGTCCGGTGTGCCAGCGGAGCAACGACTACTTCGCGCGCAATGGTCGACTGCAACGCATTTAATGCGCGCCTGCGCGCGTAGAGGTCAGAGCACGCGCAGTTGGCGCACCGGACAGTCTACAGGACCTGTCCGGTGCACCACCGGACAGCCCAGAGGCCCCACAAGTCAGAGCTCCAACGGTCGAACCCCAACGGCTGGCTGACGTGGCTGGCGCACCGGACAGTGTCCGGTGGCGCACCGGACTGTCCGGTGCGCCATGCGACAGCAGACTTCCAACGGCCACATTTTGGTGGTTGGGGCTATAAAGACCCCAACCACCCCACATTCAATGGCATCCAAGTTTCCAACATTCTACATCTTACAAGAGCTATAGCATTCAATACTAGACACAACCAAAAAGATCAAATCCTCTCCCAAGTCCGGAATCACTCCAAATCAAATAGTGACTAGAGAGAGCGACATTTGTGTTCATTTGAGCTCTTGTGCTTGGATTGCTTCTTTTCTTTCTCACTCTTTCTTGTGACAAACTCAATTGTAACCAAGGCAAGAGACACCAATTGTGTGGTGGTCCTTGCGGGGACTTAGTGTCCCGTGTGATTGAGAAGAGAAGCTCACTCGGTCTAAGTGACCGTTTGAGAGAGGGAAAGGGTTGAAAGAGACCCGGTCTTTGTGACCACCTCAACGGGGAGTAGGTTTGCAAAAACCGAACCTCGGTAAAACAAATCCTTGTGTCTCACTCTTTATTTGCTTGTGATTTGTTTTTCACCCTTTCTCTCGGACTTGCTTATATTTCTAACGCTAGCCCAGCTTATAGTTGTGATTAACTTTGTAAATTTCAGTTTCGCCCTATTCACCCCCCTCTAGGCGACTTTCAATTGGTATCAGAGTCCGGTGCTTCATTAGAGCCTAACCGCTCGAAGTGATGTCGGGAGATCACGCCAAGAAGGAGATGGTGACCGGCGACAAGCCTGCTACAAGCCACGGGAAGGCTCCATCGGGAGAGTCCCGCAACAAAGGGAAGGAGAAGGAATCCTCTTCCCACAAGTCGCATCAGAGTGGCAACAAGAAGAAGAAGATGAGGAAGGTGGTCTACTACGAGACCGATTCTTCATCGCCATCCACCTCCGGCTCCTACGCGCCGTCCATAACTTCTAAGCGCAAGAAGTATAGTAAGATTCCCCTACGCTACCCTCGTATTTCAAAGCGTACTCCTTTACACTCCGTTCCATTAGGCAAACCACCGATTTTTGACGGTGAAGATTATAATATGTGGAGTGACAAAATGAGGCATCATCTAACCTCACTCCACACAAGCATTTGGAATGTTGTTGAGTTTGGTGTACAGGTACCATCCGTAGGGGATGAAGACTACGATTCGGACGAAGTGGCCCAAATCCACCACTTCAACTCCCAAGCCACTACTATACTCCTCGCCTCTCTAAGTCGAGAGGAGTATAATAAGGTGCAAGGGTTGAAGAGCGCAAAGGAAATTTGGGACGTGCTCAAGACCGCGCACGAAGGAGACGAGGTGACAAAAATCACCAAGCGGGAGACGATTGAGGGGGAGCTCGGTCGGTTCATGCTTCACCAAGGGGAGGATCCACAAGCAATGTACAATCAATTGAAGACCTTGGTGAACCAAGTGCGCAACCTCGGGAGTACGAAATGGGATGACCATGAGATGGTCAAGATTATTCTTAGATCCCTCTTTTTTCTTAACCCTACGCAAGTTCAATTAATTCGAGGTGATCCTAGATACAAGCTAATGTCTCCCGAGGAGGTTATAGGAAAATTTGTGAGCTTTGAGCTAATGATTAAAGGCTCAAAGAAAATCATCGAGCAAGGCACCTCCTCCACGCCCGAGGCACAACCCATCGCATTCAAGGCAACGGAGGAGAAGAAGGAAGAGTCTACACCAAGTAGGCTCCCCATCGACGCCTCAAAGCTCGACAATGAGGAAATGGCTTTAATCATCAAAAGCTTTCGACAAATCCTCAAGCAAAGGAGGGGGAAGAACTACAATCCCCGCTCCAAGAAGGTTTGCTACAAGTGTGGTAAGCCTGGTCACTTTATAGCAAAATGTCCTATTTCTAGTGACAGTGACAGGGGCGACGACAAGATGGGGAGAAGAAAGGAAAAGAAGAGGTACCACAAGAAGAAGGGTGGCGATGCCCATGTGTGTCGCGAGTGGGACTCCGACGAGAGCTCCACCGACTCCTCCTCCGACGAGGACGCCGCCAACATCGCCATCAACAAGGGACTCCTCTTCCCAAACGTCGGCAACAAGTGCCTCATGGCAAAGGACGGCAAAAGGAAGAAGGTTAAATCTAGATCCTCCACTAAATATGCATCCTCTAGTGATGAAGACAATTCTAGTAATGAGGAGGATAATTTGTTTACTCTTTTTGCCAACCTTAACATGGAACAAAAAGAAAAGTTAAATGAATTAATTAGCGCTATTCATGATAAGGATGAACTCTTGGATAGCTAAGAGGACTTTCTAATTAAGGAAAATAAGAAGCATGTTAAGGTTAAGAATGCTTATGCTCTAGAGATGGAAAAATGTGAAAAATTAACTAGTGAGCTAAGCACATGCCATGATTTGATTGCCAACCTTAGAAATGAGAATGCTAGATTAATTGCTAAGGTTGATTCAAATGTTTGTGATGATTCATATGTCAATCTTAGAAATGATCATGATATTTCTATTGCTAAGATTGAAAAATTGAATGCCTCTCTTGCTAGCCTTAGGATTGAAAATGAAAAATTGATTGCTAAGGCTAAAGACTTAGATGTTTGCAATGCTTCCATTTCCGATCTTAGAAGTGAAAATGATATTTTACATGCTAAGATTGTTGAACTAAAAACTTGCAAACCCTCTACATCTACCATTGAGCATGTTTCTATTTGCACTAGATGTAGAGATGTTGATATTGATGCTATTCATGATCATATGGTCTTATTAAACAACAAAATGATCATATAGCAAAATTAGATGCTAAAATTGCCGAGCATGAACTTGAAAATGAAAAATTTAAATTTGCTCGTAGTATGCTTTATAGTGGGAGACGTCCTGGCATCAAGGATGGCATTGGCTTCCAAAAGGGAGACAATGTCAAACTTAATGCCCCTCCTAAAAAATTATCTAACTTTGCTAAGGGCAAGGCTCCCATGCCTCAGGATAACGAGGGTTACATTTTGTACCCTGCCGGTTATCCCGAGCATAAGATTAGGAGAATTCATTCTAGGAAGTCTCACTCTGACCCTAATCATGCTTTTATGTATAAGGGTAAGACATCTAGCTCTAGGCAATCAACTCGTGCTAAATTGCCTAAGAAGAAAACTCCTAGTGCATCAAATGAACCTAGCATTTCATTTAAAACTTTTGATGCATCTTATGTTTTGACTAACAAATCCGGCAAAGTAGTTGTCAAGTATGTTGGGGACAAACACAAGGGAGCAAAGACTTGTGTTTGGGTACCCAAAGTTCTTGTATCTAATGTCAAAGGACCCAAAACTGTTTGGGTACCTAAAATCAAGAACTAAAATTGTTTTGTAGGTTTATGCATCCGGGGGCTCAAGTTGGATCATCGATAGCGGGTGCACAAACCACATGACAGGGGAGAAGAAGATGTTCTCCTCCTATGAGAAAAACCAAGATCCCCAACGAGCCATCACATTCGGGGATGGAAACCAAGGTTTGGTCAAAGGTTTGGGTAAAATAGCTATATCTCCTGACCATTCTATTTCCAATGTTTTTCTTGTAGACTCTTTAGATTACAACTTGCTTTCTGTATCTCAATTATGTAAAATGGGTTACAACTGTCTTTTCACGGATACAGGTGTTACTGTCTTTAGAAGAAGTGATGATTCAGTACTTTTAAGGGAGTGTTAGAGGGTCAGCTATACTTAGTTGATTTCAATAGAGCTGAACTCGACACTTGCTTAATTGCTAAGACTAACATGGGTTGGCTCTGGCATCGCCAACTAGCCCATGTTGGGATGAAGAATCTTCACAAGCTTCTAAAGGGAGAGCACATTTTGGGACTAACCAATGTTCATTTTGAGAAAGACAGGATTTGTAGCGCTTGCCAAGCCGGGAAGCAAGTTGGCGCTCATCATCCACATAAGAACATCTTAACGACCGACAGACCACTGGAGCTCCTCCACATGGACCTATTCGGCCTGATCGCTTACATAAGCATCGGCGGGAGTAAGTACTGTCTTGTTATTGTGGATGACTATTCTCGCTTCACTTGGGTATTCTTTTTACAGGAAAAATCTCAAACCCAAGAGACTTTAAAGGGATTCTTGAGACGGGCTCAAAATGAGTTCGGCTTGAGGATCAAGAAAATTAGAAGCGATAATGGGACGGAGTTCAAGAATTCGCAAATCGAAGGCTTTCTTGAGGAAGAGGGCATCAAGCATTAGTTCTCTTCTCCCTACACGCCACAACAAAATGGTGTAGTGGAGAGGAAGAATAGAACTCTATTGGACATGGCGAGGACCATGCTTGATGAGTACAAGACTTCGGATCGGTTTTGGGCCGAGGCGGTCAACACCGCCTGCTACGCCATCAACCGGTAGTATCTACACCGAATCCTCAAGAAGACATCTTACGAACTCCTAACCGGTAAAAAGCCCAATGTTTCATATTTTAGAGTCTTTGGTAGCAAATGTTTTATTCTTGTTAAAAGAGGTAGAAAATCCAAATTTGCTCCTAAGGTTGTAGAAGGCTTTTTACTAGGATTTGATTCAAACACAAGGGCATATAGAGTCTTTAACAAGTCCACTGGACTAGTTGAAGTTTCTTGTGACATTGTGTTTGATGAGACTAACGGCTCCCAAGTGGAGCAAGTTGATCTTGATGAATTAGATGATGAAGAGGCTCCATGCGCCGCGCTAAGAAACATGTCCATTGGGGATGTGTGTCCTAAGGAATCCGAAGAGCCCATTCAAGCACAAGATCAACCATCCTCCTCCATGCAAGCATCTCCACCAACTCAAGATGAGGATGAGGCTCAAGATGATGAAGAAGAAGATCAAGAAGATGAGCCACCTCAAGACGATGGCAATGATCAAGGGGGAGATGCAAATGATCAAAACAAGGAGGATGAACAAGTTCCGAGGCCGCCACACCCAAGAGTCCACCAAGCAATCCAACGAGATCACCCCGTGAACACCATCCTTGGCGACATTCATAAGGGGGTAACCACTAGATCTCGTGTTGCACATTTTTGTGAGCATTACTCTTTTGTTTCCTCTATTGAGCCACACAGGGTAGAGGAAGCACTTCAAGATTCGGATTGGGTGATGGCGATGCAAGAGGAGCTCAACAACTTCACAAGGAATGAGGTATGGCATTTAGTTCCACGTCCTAACCAAAATGTTGTAGGAACCAAGTGGGTCTTCCGCAACAAACAAGACGAGCATGGTGTGGTGACAAGGAACAAAGCCCGACTTGTGGCCAAGGGATATTCACAAGTCGAAGGTTTGGATTTCGGTGAAACCTATGCACCCGTAGCTAGGCTTGAGTCAATTCACATTTTACTTGCCTATGCTACTTACCATGGCTTCAAGCTTTATCAAATGGACGTGAAAAGTGCCTTCCTCAATGGACGTATCAAGGAAGAGGTCTATGTTGAGCAACCTCCCAGCTTTGAAGACAGTGAGTATCCTAACCATGTTTATAGACTCTCTAGGGCGCTTTATGGGCTCAAGCAAGCCCCGAGAGCATGGTATGAATGCCTAAGAGATTTTCTTATTGCTAATGGATTCAAAGTCGGAAAGGCCGATCCTACTTTATTTACTAAAACACTTGCAAATAATTTGTTTGTATGCCAAATTTATGTTGATGATATTATATTTGGGTCTACTAACGAATCTATATGTGAGGAATTTAGTAGGATCATGACACAGAAATTCGAGATGTCGATGATGGGGGAGTTGAAGTATTTCTTAGGATTTCAAGTGAAGCAACTCCAAGAGGGCACCTTCATTAGTCAAACGAAGTACATTCAAGACATATTAACCAAATTTGGGATGAAGGATGCCAAGCCCATCAAGACACCCATGGGAACTAATGGGCATCTCGACCTCGACACGGGAGGTAAATCCGTAGATCAAAAGGTATACCGGTCGATGATAGGTTCTTTACTCTATTTATGTGCTTCACGACCGGATATTATGCTTTCCGTATGCATGTGTGCAAGATTCCAAGCCGATTCTAAGGAAGCTCACCTTAGGGCCGTAAAACGAATCTTGAGATATTTAGTTTATACTCCTAAGTTTGGTCTTTGGTACCCCAGGGGATCCTGAAAGGGAAATAGGCTTACACCTTTTCCTAATTGATTTTGGTGGTTGAATTGCCCAACACAAATAATTGAACTAACTAGTTTGCTCTAGAGTTTATGCTCCACAGGTGCCAAAGGTTCAACTCAAAGCCAATACAAAGATTAAAAAGGGTTCAAGAAGAAAGGAGCAAAGGAAACCGAAGCGCTCCCTGGTCTGGCGCACCGGACTGTCCGGTGCGCCACCGGACAATGTCCGGTGCACCAGGGAAGATGGACTTCAAACTCTTCACCTTCGGGTTTTCCAGGCGCACCTCCGCTATAATTCACCGGACTGTCCGGTGCGCCACCGGACTGTCCGGTGCGCCAGCGGAGCAACGGTCATCTGCGCGCAGCGGTCGACTCTGCAAAGTGAACAGTGCAAATCAGTTGTCAGAGCAGACGGTCAGAGGGGCACCGGACTATCCGGTGTCACACCGGACTGTCCGGTGCCACATGAGGACAAAGCCTCCAACGGTCGACCAGCTCCAAGCCCTAACGGGAGTATGATGTGGCGGCGCACCGGACACTGTCCGGTGGCGCACCGGACTGTCAGGTGCGCCCATCACGAGCAGCCTTCTCCAATGGCTACAAATTGGTTGATGGCTATAAATATCACCCCAACCGAACACTTCAAGATGTGGGAGCCCAAGCAACATTCCAAGTCATCTAGTTGACATACTCAAGCCCTCCCAACCACATATATTCATTGATCCATCCTGTACACAAGATTTAGACCACTACAACCCACACAAGTGCCACAAGAGCGAGAGCAAGCAAAAGAAAGCATCTCGTGTGATTTAGCTCTAGTGCCTTGTGAGATTCATTGAGAGATAGTGTGTACTACATCTTTGTGTTCATTTGCGCGTGGAGTTTTGACTCCCATTGAACTTCCTCCAAAGTTTTGGAGGCTTGTAAAGCTAGCAAGAGACACCAAAGAGTGTGGTGGTCCTTGCGGGGTCTTAAGTGATCCTTGAGAAGAAGAAGAGCTCGCCGGTCTTGCATGATCGGTTGAGAGAGAGAAAGGGTTGAAAGAGACCCGTCCTTAGTGGACTCCTCAACGGGGACTAGGCCTTCGAGGGCTGAACCTCGGTAAAACAAATCACCCGTGTCTCGTGTGCTCATTGCTTGTGATTTGTTTGTTCTATCCCTTCCTAAGTTTGTTCTTGCACTATTCTTTGCTAATACTATTTGGTGTTGCTTTAAGTTAAATTCTCATTTGGTAAAGCAACACTTCGCGAGAAAGAACTTTCGTTATTGCTCTTCTTATCTAAGCCTTCTTGCTTTATTCTCATAGACTTATTAGTTGTATTGTTTTATTAATTCTGCATTATTTGAAAGCAATACTTTTTACAAGCAAGGACTTAGTTTTTATTCTCTGATAATTGTACATCTTGTTCTAACAACTAATCAAGGGATCTAGGCGGGGTGTAAAGTTATAATTTTTAGGTTTCGCCTATCCACCCCCCCACCCCTCTAGGCGACTTTCAATTGGTATCAAAGCTAGGCACTTCATCTTGAGTCTAACAACTCAAAGTGATGGCTCGTAGAAGATCCCAAAAGAACAAGAAGACCCAGGAGAACAAGGAGGTAACTCTTGAGATATTACTTTCCGATTGTTCTAATTATGATTCATGGTCTACTAGAGTGATAAATGCTTTTAGAACCATAGATCCTCAATTAGAACAAATTTTAGACAAGAGTATTATTCCTCCTAGTTATACTAGGGAAAATGCGTCCGAGGAAGATCTAAGATGTATACACTTAAACTATCTAGCTTATGACATCTTAAGTAAATCCCTTAGCAAAGAAGATTATCATGCCTTCATAATAAAATATGATAAACCTATCTGTGATGTGCATGATATTTGGACTAGAATTAAAAGCAAATTTGATGAGTCCAAACATGATAGTTCATTTTGTGCTTCTACTTCCTTTGGTCTTTGTGATACTAACCCTTGCAAGGAAGAAGAAGAAAATGACCGATGGAGACCAAACGATGAATCCACCTCTCCAAGAGGTTTGTCTTTCCATTTTGATTCCCACATATGTTGTGTGGCTAATGAAAATGATAGCGGAAGCACAAACGAGGATGAGGAGGAAGAAAGAAGCTTCATGCAACTCTACGCTCGCCTAAGCCAAGAAGATAAGGTGGTCATGCTCAAACTTCTAGAAAGAGCGAGAGAGCAAAGCGAAGCTCGTCAAAGGCTAGAAAATGTTCTCTCCATGAAAATGCAACACTTTGATGAGTTGACTAAAGAACATGAGGAGCTAAAGTGCTCTCATGTTGATTTGGTCCAAAGGTATGAAACTATTTCAATTGAGCAAGATAACGCTTTACATTGTATTGCTCAATTAGTAAATAGGAATGCCCTGCTCAAGGACCAAGTAGAAAAGCTAAAAGATGAAAATCTAGCTATTCAAGAAAAATATGATATGCTCCTATGTTCTCATGAAAATCTTATGGATAATCATATCATATTAAATATTGCTCATGAGGTGTGATAGAAAACTTAAAATCCCAACAACCTCACTCATGCACATGTATTCAAATTGAAACTACATTACCATGTGCTAATGCTTGTCCGTCGACAAGCAAATCTTCTTTTGAGCTAGAATTTGCAGGAACAAACAATGGTACATATCAAAAGCTCAAAGAAGAAAATGAGAGGCTAAAAATGAGCTTGACACAACTAAAAGGGAAGTGCATTGCTCAACCTTATCAAGATAACCGTGATCACATGGTGAAGAAGCTTGAGACGGGAACAACCGTGGCATGCACTAAATCCCTTGAAGAAAATGTCAAGGACTTGAGGATTGCCAAGAGGAAGGAACAAAAGAAGAAAACCAATACCTCTTCCAAAAGCCTCAACCATGCCTCCATAAAAGGTAACATCTAAGGTAATAATCAAGTCACACTTCACACTAAGAGAAGCAAGAAGTGTAGTGAATGCTTTGAAAAGGGGCACTTGATTAGGTCATGTCCCTATATTAAAAATGTCTTGATTATTAACAAGGATGATAAAGTTTGTTTTAAATGCTCTAAGAACGGACACTTTTTTAGAACTTGTCCCCATTTAAAACAAAAAGGCATAATGTTAGAAAAGAAAATCTTCACTAACCATGTAGCAAGCAAGAAACAAGGAAGGAAGAAATCTTCCAGGCTCGAAGATCGCCTATGCTACATATGCCGAAAGAAGGGACATCAATGCAAAGATTGTCCTATTGGTAACACTTCCACTCCTATCTTGTCAATTAATTCTCTTGTAACTAGGCAACCCAAAATTGCAACTTGTGCTAGAAAGGTAATGAGTTTACCTAGTGCTAACACAAAGGACTTTTGGGTTCCTAGATCTTTGTTGACTAACCGTGATGGACCCATCAAGCGATGGGTACCAAAATATGTTTGACAAGCTTTGCAGGAGAAGGAGATGATATGAAGCTTTGGGGTGCTTGAGAATGTTAATTCAATTTGACTCAAGCTATCAATCTTCAATTGATCTACATATCCAAGATTGACCCAAAGTTATTTCAAATTGTTATGTCTAAAACTCATATCATCTCGAGGAAGATATTGATGTTGTAGGAAATAAAGAATTATCTTGTGCAGAAAAATCAAGGCCTACAACATGGAGGAAAGCCGAAGGATGGTAACACTTGTGTTTTTGAGTGCAAGTATATTAAATTATGATTTCTCATGTGTCTTGTGTAGTCGCATAGAAAAAGAAGCACTTCAAATGTCTTTAAATTTATATTACCATTCTTTGGAGAATTTCCTCTCATATGGTAGTTTGCATACTCATCATTTCCATTTTATGGCAATCTACATGCTTTAAATTATTGCAAGTATCTCATGGCATGTCTTTCACCAATTATCTTATTGCCATGATTCTAGATATGGAGAGATATTTCATGTTCTTAAAAAGAATAAGGTGTCATGTAAGGAATTCAAATCCTTAAGACACTTATGAAAGAAAAACTCTCTCAATAACTAGAATAGTGAGACTAATGATTTTATCTAAGTAACCCAAGTGGTCTCACTTGTAGAGAATAAGTTTCTCTTTGGAAGTGTGTAATCTAACATAAAAAGAGTAATCAATCCAATGATTCATGATGTATTTCTACTTGCTTAAAGTTGGATATGATTCTTCTACAATTATCGCTCTCCATGTTATGAATTAGATTTATTCCCATAATCTTAAAGGATTATTTATGCTTGTATTATGAGTTAAAATTGAGCATAACATCATCTATGGATAATCTAGTTCATGCTATGAAGTTTCCATGTTTTAGTAATCTATGTTTTCATTCATTATCAAATTGATTACGAAAAAGGAAACTAGTGCTTATGCTACTAATAACATATCTCTTGAGCTTACTTATGGAAATCTACAAGAAAGTAAGTGCATGTTCAAAGCCACAAGCCTCAAGGATTGCTCTTCGCCCAAAGGAAGAAAGGTAAAAGCAAAGGTATGGGAACTCTGTTTCTCATCTTTGGTTATTTATCTAATTTATCATATTCTATCTATGTGAAGAATAGATTCTGTATTGGACTTAATTCTTGCTAGGTTCTCATAAATACACTAGTCCATTAGAATCTATTTCATGTCTTTGCTATAACCATTCTCATATTGATATGCTTTTAAGTTATGACAATAAATTCAATATGAAGAAGTAAAATTCCTATGACTGATCAAAATGTTTAAAAGGTGCATATTCCTCCTCTCTAATGAAATGCACTAATTCTAAGGATTTTACTTCATGTCTATGTGACTTATGAATGATGGATTGTTTTTATTTCCTATCTAAAAGAATCATCCTTCATCATATACTCCTTTGTGCTACTAACATCTCTCTTGAGTATTTTCAATAAGCTTGGAAGGAAAAAGAGATAACTGCAAAGGGAGGACTCTCAAATGAAAGAGGAGGACATCAAGAACAATACCACCTACTTGGATAGTAAGATCTACAAAACAATCAATGGTGTGGTTGTGAGTATTCTAAATCCTTTTCATTGTGAGAATATCAGGCATAAGTTGTTTATTGCAAATCATATAAGCCTTGATCAAGATGTATAATGCTTCTCCCTACACGTCTCTAAAAATGAATGCATCTATTCATCTCATTCAAATTCTTGATGCATATCCTTAGGGGGAGTCTATTTCTATATCTTGATTATGTTGAGACTAACACTTTATCTTAGTAATTTCATATAGTCTCTTGCATGAGAATGAGTTTCTCATGAAGTGTGTTACTATTTTTTCAATTCTTATCTTTCACTCTAAAGTAGCATATTTGTTGGATTCTCCTACTCCAAGCTTAATTGATAATCTAATGTGTATGTTGTTCTTTTGATCACATCTGTTATTTGTTTGATCATTGAATGACTTCAATTAACAATCATGCTTCTTAGTGCTGTATATTCTATTAATCGATATCTCTCTTGATGTGCACTAAGTTAAAAGGAGAATTCATGATACATTTATGCAATTTATGATCCATTTGATATATGCTAACAATAAATTGGAAAAGGATCACTAGTTGTAGAACTCTCTCTTGTGCAAAATATTTCCATATATTGTCATTGAGTATAGGTCTTAAGCATCTAAGACTAAGGACAAAGCACAATGAAGAGAGCGTCTCTATGTGAAGGTACAAAACGGTAAAACTACTTCTCTTTATTTACACATGTACCTAAATCTTCCTTTTCTATACATTCTTTGTATGTCTTGTATAAAAGGAAGAGAAAGCATGTCTTTGCATTATCCCTGTTTCATACCTAGTTTAACCTCTTAAAATTTCACTCCTGCATTAATGCATCTTTGCTTAAATTAGATGAAGTGATTTTATTGTCAAAGAGCTTAAAGCTTAACCTTATAACGAGGATAAGCTACCTTTGTTCCAAAGGTGGATGGTCCTTAAGCCTCTTTGAAATCCTTAAGGGAAATGCTTAAATTGTTCATAGCATGCTTTCATAAGTGCATAAAATGTCATGAGCATCACACTTATACTATGACACAAATGCACTTCACATTCTCTATGATATAGAATTGTTCTCAGTAACCTAATTATGTGCAACTGGCATTTAAGGCCAAAATATGTTTTCATCTCAATACATATATTTAGGGGGAGCAATCTATGTTATATAGAACTATGATCATGCTTAATTTGATTTATACCTTTGATCATCTCTTTCATATACTATGACTAATGTGTTCTTTCAAATCCATTTCATGCTAAGTCATAGATTGAAAGGGAAAAAGGAGTCTTCGGCGAAGACAAGGCTTCCACTCCGCTCCATTGAATCATTCATCCATCGTCGTCGCTCCGCACATCTCTCCAACTTTGGTATAATCTTCACTTCTATACTTCTATCCAAAAGGGGAGAAAGTAGTTTAAAATGGCTAATATTTCACTCAAATATCTGTTTGTGGCGATTCATGCCAAAGGGGGAGAGAGTATTAGCCCAAAGCAAAAGGACCGCACCACTACCAATTTCAAAAAACATAGTCTTTTATTTGGTATGAAGCCTATTAATTGGTGAAGTTTTTTTAATTGGTATCTTATTTTGATACAATTTCAAATTTGTATACCCTCTTCAAAATTAATATCTAAAACCCTCTTGAACACTAAGAGGAGGATTTCATTAAGGGAGAGTTTTTTGTTTAGTCAAAGGAAAAGCAATTGAAACAGGGGGAGAAAATTTCAAAACTTGAAAATGCTTCTCAAAATCTTATTCATTTACCTTTGACTATTTGCAAAAGAACTCGAAAAGAATTTCCAAAACATTTTGCAAAACAAAACATGTGGTGCAAGCGTGGTCCAAAATGTTAATAAGAAGAAAAGACATCCATGTGCATCTAGTAAGTAATATTTATTGGTTTCATTCCAAGCAACCTTTGCACTTACATTATGAAAACTAGTTCAATTCTGCACTTCTATATTTGCTTTGGTTTGTGTTGGCATCAATCACCAAAAAGGGGGAGATTGAAAGGGAAATAGGCTTACACCTTTTCCTAATTGATTTTGGTGGTTGAATTGCCCGACACAAATAATTGAACTAACTAGTTTGCTCTAGAGTTTATGCTCCACAGGTGCCAAAGGTTCAACTCAAAGCCAATACAAAGATTAAAAAGGGTTCAAGAAGAAAGGAGCAAAGGAAACCGAAGCGTTCCCTGGTCTGGCGCACCGGACTGTCTGGTGCGCCACCGGACAGTGTCTGGTGCACCAGGGAAGATCGACTTCAAACTCTTCACCTTCGGGTTTTCCAGGCGCACCTCCGCTATAATTCACCGGACTGTCCGGTGTGCCAGCGGAGCAACGGTCATCTGCGCGCAACGGTCGACTCTGCAAAGTGAACAGTGCAAATCAGTTGTCAGAGCAGATGGTCAGAGGGGCACCAGACTGTACGGTGTCACACCGGACTGTCCGGTGCCACATGAGGATAAAGCCTCCAACGGTCGACCAGCTCCAAGCCCTAACCGGAGGATGATGTGGCGGCGCACCGGACACTGTCCGGTGGCGCACCGGACTGTCTGGTGCGCCCATCGCCAGCAGCCTTCTCCAATGGCTACAAATTGGTTGATGGCTATAAATATCACCCCAACCGGCCACTTCAAGATGTGGGAGCCCAAGCAACATTCCAAGTCATCTAGTTGACATACTCAAGCCCTCCCAACCACATATATTCATTGATCCATCCTATACACAAGATTTAGACCACTACAACCCACACAAGTGCCACAAAAGCGAGAGCAAGCAAAAGAAAGCCTCTCGTGTGATTTAGCTCTAGTGCCTTGTGAGATTCATTGAGAGATAGTGTGTACTACATCTTTGTGTTCATTTGCGCGTGGAGTTTTGACTCCCATTGAACTTCCTCCAAAGTTTTGGAGGCTTGTAAAGCTAGCAAGAGACACCAAAGAGTGTGGTGGTCCTTGCAGGGTCTTAAGTGATCCTTGAGAAGAAGAAGAGCTCGCCGGTCTTGCATGATCGGTTGAGAGAGGGAAAGGGTTGAAAGAGACCCGTCCTTAGTGGACTCCTCAACGGGGACTAGGCCTTCGAGGGCCGAACCTCGGTAAAACAAATCACCCGTGTCTCGTGTGCTCATTGCTTGTGATTTGTTTGTTCTTTCCCTTCCTAAGTTTCTTCTTGCACTATTCTTTGCTAATACTATTTGGTGTTGCTTTAAGTTAAATTCTCATTTGGTAAAGCAACACTTTGCGAGAAAGAACTTTTGTTATTGCTCTTCTTATCTAAGCCTTCTTGCTTTATTCTCATAGACTTATTAGTTGTATTGTTTTATCAATTCCGCATTATTTGAAAGCAATACTTTTTACAAGCAAGGACTTAGTTTTTATTCTCCGATAATTGTACATCTTGTTCTAACCACTAATCAAGGGATCTAGGCGGGGTGTAAAGTTATAATTTTCAGGTTTCGCCTATCACCCCCCCCCCCCTCTAGGCGACATTCAGATCCACATTTGATTTAATTGGTTATTCCGATGCCGATTTGGCAGGGTGCAAAATTAATAGAAAGAGCACATCGGGGACTTGTCAGTTCTTGGGAAGATCTCTGGTGTCTTGGGCTTCAAAGAAGCAAAATTATGTGGCTCTTTCAACCGCCGAAGCCGAGTATATTGCCGCAGGCCATTGTTGTGCGCAATTGCTTTGAATGAGGCAAACCCTCAGGGACTATGGTTACAAATTAACCAAAGTTCCTCTTCTATGTGATAATGAGAGTGCAATCCGCATGTCGGATAATCCCGTTGAGCATAGCCGCACTAAACACATAGCCATTCGGTATCATTTTCTAAGGGATCACCAACAAAAGGGGGATATCGAGATTGCATATGTTAGCACCAAAGAACAATTAGCCGATATCCTTACCAAGCCATTGGATGAACAAACCTTTACCAAACTTAGGCATGAGCTAAATATTCTTGATTCTCGAAATTTTTATTGATGTTTTGCACACATAGCTCATATGTATACCTTTGATCATCTCTTTCATATGCTATGACTAATGTGTTCTTTCAAGTCCATTCATGCTAAGTCATAGATTGAAAGGGAAAAAGGAGTCTTCGGCGAAGACAAGGCTTCCACTCCGCTCCATCAAATCGTTCATTCTTCGCCGACGCTCCGCACAACTCCTCCAACTTTGGTATAATCTTCACTTCTATATTTCTATCCAAAGGGGGAGAAAGTAGTTTACAAAGGCTTATATTTCACTCAAATATCCGTTTTTGGTGATTCATGCCAAAGGGGGAGAGAGTATTAGCCCAAAGCAAAAGGACCGCACCACCACCACCACCAATTTCAAAAATATAGTCTTTTATTTGGTATGGAGTCTATTAATTGGTGAAGTTTTTTCAATTGGTATCTTATTTTGATACAATTTCAAATTCGTATACCCTCTTCAAAATTAATATCTAAAACCCTCTTGAACACTAAGAGAAGGTTTTCATTAAGGGGGAGTTTTGTCTAGTCAAAGGAAAAGCATTTGAAACAGGGGGAGAAACTTTCAAAACTTGAAAATGCTTCTCAAAATCTTATTCATTTACCTTTGACTATTTGCAAAAGAACTTTGAAAAGAATTTCCAAAACATTTTGCAAAACAAAACATGTGGTGCAAGCGTGGTCCAAAATGTTAATAAGAAGAAAAGACATCCATGCGCATCTAGTAAGTAATATTTATTGGTTTCATTCCAAGCAACCTTTGCACTTACATTATGCAAACTAGTTCAATTCTGCACTTCTATAATTGCTTTGGTTTGTGTTGGCATCAATCACCAAAAAGGGGGAGATTGAAAGGGAAATAGGCTTACACCTTTTCCTAAATAGATTTTGGTGGTTGAATTGCCCAACACAAATAATTGGACTAACTAGTTTGCTCTAGTCTATAAGTTCTATAGGTGCCAAAGGTTCACAACAAGCCAATAAAAAGACCAAAGATGGGTTCAAGTAAAGAGAGCTAAAGATATCCCAAAGGCACCCTGGTCTGGTGCACCGGACTGTCTGGTGTGCCACCGGACAGTGTCCGGTGCACCACCGGACAGTGTCCGGTGCACCAGGGAACCCGACGCTGAACTCGCTACCTTCGAGAAAATGGAGGCCGCTCCGCTATAATTCACCGGACCGTCCGGTGTGTGCACCGGACATTGTCCGGTGGCGCACCGGACTGTCCGGTGTGCCAGCGGAGCAACGGCTACTTCGCGCGCAATGGTCGACTGCAACGCATTTAATGCGCGCCTGCGCGCACAGAGGTCAGAGCACGTGCAGTTGGCGTACCGGACAGTCTACAGGACCTGTCCGGTGCACCACCGGACAGCCCAGAGGCCCCACAAGTCAGAGCTCCAACGGTAGAACCCCAACGGCTGGCTGACGTGGCTAGCGCACCGGACAGTGTCCGGTGGCGCACCGGACTGTCCGGTGCGCCATGCGACAGCAGACTTCCAACGGCCACATTTTGGTGGTTGGGGCTATAAATACCCCAACCACCACATTCAATGGCATCCAAGTTTCCAACATTCTACATCTTACAAGAGCTATAGCATTCGATACTAGACACAACCAAAGAGATCAAATCCTCTCCCAAGTCTGGAATCACTCCAAATCAAATAGTGACTAGAGCGAGCGACATTTGTGTTCATTTGAGCTCTTGCGCTTGGATTGCTTCTTTTCTTTCTCACTCTTTCTTATGACAAACTCAATTGTAACCAAGGCAAGAGACACCAATTATGTGGTGGTCCTTGCGGGGACTTAGTGTCCCGTGTGATTGAGAAGGGAAGCTCACTTGGTCTAAGTGACCGTTTGAGAGAGGGAAAGGGTTGAAAGAGACCCGGTCTTTGTGACCACCTCAACGGGGAGTAGGTTTGTAAAAATCGAACCTCGGTAAAACAAATCCTTGTGTCTCACTCTTTATTTGCTTGTGATTTGTTTTTCACCCTCTCTCTCGGACTTGCTTATATTTCTAACGCTAACCTGGCTTGTAGTTGTGATTAACTTTGTAAATTTCAGTTTCGCCCTATTCACCCCTCCCCCCTCTAGGCGACTTTCACTTACCCTTAACAAAATTAGACAATTTCTTAGGGGCATTAAGCTCGACATTGCTCCCCTGTTGAAAACCAATGCCATCCTTAATGCCAGGGCGTCTCCCATTATAGAGCATGCTTCTAGCAAATTAAAATTTTTCATTTTCGAGCTCATGCTCGGCAATCTTAGCACCTAATTTAGCTATATGATCATTTTGTTTCTTAATCATAGCAAGGTGATCATTTATAGCATCAACATCAACATCTCTACATCTAGTGCAAATAGAAACATCATCAACGGTAGATGTAGAGGGTTTGCATACAATTAATTCTTCTATCTTAGTATTTAATTTAACATTCTCATCTCTAAGATAGGAAATAGAATCACTTCAAACATTTAAATCTTTAACCTTAGAAACTAGGCTAGCAATTTCATCTCTAAGTCTAGAAATTGTATCATTGCAAATGTTCAATTCATCAATCTTAGCATTTAGACTAGCATTTTCATTTCTAAGACAGATAATTGAATCATGGCAAATGCTAAGCTCCTTGGTCAAGTTTTCACATTTTTCTACTTCCTGAGTATAAGCATTCTTCAACTTAACATGTTTTTTGTTTTCTTTAATAAGGAAGTCCTCTTGGCTTTCCAAGAGATCATCCTTCTCATAAATAGATTCTATTAATTCATTTAATTTTTTCTTTTGTTCCATGCTAAGGTTGGCAAAAAGAGTAAGTAAATCATCTTCATTTCACTAGAACTACCCACTTCACTAGATGTTGTATATTTGGGGGTGGCTCTAGAGTGTACCTTCTTTTTCTTGCCATCCTTAGCCATGAAACATTTGTGACCGACGTTGGGAAAGAGGAGGCCCTTGCTGATGGCGATGTTGGCGACGTCCTTGTCGGAGGAAGAGTCGGTGGAGCTCTCGTTGGAGTCCCATTCCCGACACACGTGGGCATCGCTGTGGCAGAACCACCCGAATTATTCCAGCTTAAGTGCCTAAGTCATGCCTCAAGGGCCGTGACACACTTAAATCGGAATAACCCGTCAGTCCTTCAGATCTAGTCTGATAGAGCCACCTAACCAGGATCAAATTCCACAATCTCACTCGAAGGTGAGTCACAGAAGAAATACAATAAAACAGGAAACCTCAAATTAAGTACTGAATTATTACATAAATCGGAGTTCGGGAGTAGCAAATAAAGTTCATAAAGTAAAGTGCAGCGGATAATCGATGTCGTCGGTAATGAGGAAATGGGAAAGGCCTAGCCCACTACTCCTCATGCTCCTCTCCTGCCGGAGCAACATCCCACTCGACCGTCCAACCCGGTGGCAGGGTGGTAGGCCAAGTCACACCATCAACCAAATCCTGCATGGTACCTGCAAAAATGGTGCCACAAGCAAGGCTGAGTATACTAATACTCAGCTAGACTTACCCGGTGTGAGGAGTCTACTCCTCTACCTCTAGACTATGCAGCTGTTTGGCTGAGGGGTTTGGTTTGCCAAAAGCACTAGCTGTTACTAAAATCAATTTTTAGCTTTTCCAAATTTTACCATCATTAACTTAGCTAGATTTGCTCCTTCTAAGCATACATGGTAACAATCAATTAGTTCAATCAACAAGTTATCTCATGTAACCATATTTCACTTCTTACTCGATGCAGTACAAGGAATCAAGCAGTCTCATTAGCTGCGAGAAGCAGACGATTCGAATCGAGTTTTAACCTTGCAAGGTAAACCTAAACACACGGCATGTCAGGGTACTCCGACCCTGCACATGACAACCGTCCCCATCGATTCCCCGTTCGCGTCCAGGCCTCACCGCCTTGGCATACAATGCTCCACTGACCCCGGCTGCCGCCGTGCAGTGACCGCACTTGTACCCACCATAGCTAGCATGGGAGACCCAGTCTCAGGTCGCATGAGGGATAAAGTCCGCGCCCGGCTTCACTCAGGTACTAGGTTTACCGGTCACCATATTTCCCGGCATGTGCTTAGTACGTTCAAAAGCTTGACTCAGGTATCCACACATTAATCCTTAATTCATTTTCCCGTCTCATGGACAAGGCATCCTCCCTGGATCCAAGTCCATAGACCAACATATATCCCATTATCAAGATGAATACAATCAATTCCTGACCTCGCGCGAGTGCTAGAAAAATCACTCGACTTCTACCGAGATCCTGATTAGCAAGCAGCTACTCGACCTAGCATACTAGTATTCATCTCAAAAAGGAATCCTAAGTTCATGCAACTAGAGGTTTCAAGCATCTCCTACACTTAAGTGCACATTACAAACCTACAAGCATTAAGTGTAGTAAAGTAGCATATAATAACATGGTTATGCATAAGACCGGGGCTTGCCTTCAATTGCTGGGGCTGCGGGGAGATCCTCAATAGCAGCCTCTGAAGCCTGCTCCTGGTCCTCCTCTTGGACAGGTCCTTGCTCGGGGATGAGCACGTACTCTCCGTCGGCAAGATTACAATCTAATGAATGCAATGCGTAAGATATATGCATGATATGATATGTGCTTTTAGAAGCCACAACTTAAAAGGTGTATGATCTTTCTTGAGTTAACAAAGTTAACTTTACTTATGCAAGACCCTTGGGTGGTTATACTTGGTAAACTGGTTCAAATTTAGCTAAGGTAAAAGGTAGGTTAAATTTTGGGGTTCCTCTGAATTCTTTTTAAGTCTTAGGGATAAATGATAAGTACTCAAGTTAGACTTATTGAGGTGGGGTTTATTTCTTCTTTCCTTTTCCTTTATTCTCTTTAATGTTTTGGAGTAGGTTTGAATTACAAGTTGCTTTTATAAAATTCTAAAAATTCTGTAAAAATTGCAGTGGCTTGCTACTGGTGTGTGTTTCTCTTTCTTAAATTTTGGGGATCAGAAAGTGAATAGTTTTCTCTGCACAAAATTATTAAACTCTAGGGTAGAAGGGGTGCTTTGAACTACAACTACTATTTAACAGTGGGTAATTCTTCAGAACTTATTTTTGCTGGCTTTTAGGTGTTATAACATGACTTGATACAAATTTTTAGTCATTAATACCTTTTAATTATTTTTCTATGGTTTTCTCAAGTTTCTAGCCAAATGGGTGCTTTCTACTACCACTACACTTGAAAAATATCAAACAACATAGTTCTTATTTTTCCTGGTTATTATTTTGTGCAAGAGCAATCATTCTGAAGTTTGGCATCTTTTTGCTTAAGGGAAGGGGTGGTATGCATTATTTGAATTAAATGGCTTTTCTCTTAAATCATTAGCAATTGGTAAGAGTTTTGCTTCCTTTTCATGGGTTTGCATTTTTTTCTGGTAGTTTATCTCATCATAGACTTAGTTAATTTTTGGTTGCCCATTATCACATTATTTGAGGTTGTTCATGATTTAGTTGGAAAATGCCTTATTATCACCTTGTATTTATTTCCCTTACTTAAAAAGTTGGACTGAGGTGCTCTGTATTTTTGTAGTGGGGCTCTGGTGGTTATAAGTTCACTGGATTTTTGTTAAGCATTTTGGTTATGGTTTTGCCTCTTTAATAATTGATTTTTAGTCTTATTTAGGATAAACAAATCATTTTAATTTAAAACTGATCCAAATTAATGGTCTCTGTATTTTTCCTGAGTCCTCTGTTACATAAGCAAACTAGGAAAAATAATATTACTCACTGTTCATTAATTTCTAATATCTTTCTGATTTTCTCTAAGTTTTGGACAAAACATCTTTAAATGAGAAACTACATCATAATTTCTAATGCTGGGGTTCCTACTATTTTTAAACAGTGTCTAAAAGAGGTTTGAATACCCACAAATTTTCTTAAGTCTAGCACAGAAGAAAAACTAATTTTCCTTGATTAAATAAGGTTTAGTGGGTTTCTGTTTTTAATTTTAAACTCTAAAATTTTGAACAGAAAGCATAGGGTCTACTATTTTTAAATGATAGATTATAATATACAGAGGCTAGCAAAATTGGTTTGACATTTTTTGATTAAGAATTCATCAAGTTATGAATTTTACAAGTTCTCTGGTTATTTAAAAAGAATAACAAAATCGATTTAAATGAAAATCTACTTTGCACTGGGGTCCCTGGCGGTTTTCTAAGTTTTCTTCGCGAATCAGTCCTCAGGCTACTATTCACCTGAGTCTCTGACATTACAGAAAACCCCTCGGGTTCTACAAAAACCTAACCCGAGGTCCTTCTTCTACCTTAAACAGTAGCCGCGGCGGGGAAAAGGGCGGAGGGGCTTACCGGCGGCGAGACTGTTCCGGTGAAGAGGTCGAGGATGAAGGGGAGGTCTCGGGGATCACAACGGTGTGCGGAACGCCGTCGGAGATGGCCGGAGTCGGTCGGTCCACGCGCGCAGGCGGGGATGCTCGTCGGCGGCGAGGAGACCGGCCTGGTCACGGCGAGATAGTTCAATCAAATGGGTCAGGGAGGTCCACGGGATGCCAGAGAAGTCATGAGCGAGAGGAATTGGGCGGAGACTCACTGGATAGCTCGGTCCACGCGCGACGGCGGAAGACCGAAGTCCGGTGAAGTCAATCTCGGGCCTCCGGTGAAGTCCGGCCGGGTCCGAGGGCTTGGCAAGCTTCACGGGCTACTGGCGGAGCTAGCCGAAACGCTGGCTTGCCCGGAGGATGGCTGGGGTGGGCTGGCCACGATGGCCGAAGCTCTGGCGGCAATGGCGGGCGGAATTGAGCTCGCCGGAGCTAAGGAAAAGTGGCTGGCCGGAGAGGGTGAGTGCGGGGCGAAGTGAGGCGCGCCCGGGGAGGCTTTATAGGCGCGGGCGGGCACGGCCGAGGGCGTGAGCGCGCGGCGGACTTGACTGGACGCCGGGGAGCGCGCGCGCGCGGGTTGGGCGAGCTCTGGCGTGCCGACCAGGGTCGAACACGTGTGCCCGTGCGTTCTGCCCAAGTTCTGGCGTGTGTAGTCGCTCATCCGAGCCTGCTCTCGCCTTGGTCAGTGCACAAAACCTCTTCTCCTCCCTACAAGCTACCATTCTTGTGTGGGGTCATAGGATTTTGCCTACTGGTCGCAGAGATATGGAGCCAGGAAATCTGGTCTGTCTCCCTGCGCAAATCCAAGGCAAATCCAAGGTTTAGTCGTGTCTAGGGCTCGCGTCCCAATGCCATCTTCTGGCACACGACAGAGGGGTTAGTTAGACACATTTTTGTCAATGGGGCCATTAGGATTCGAGTTAGGGATCAAGGTGAACATCCCTGATCTTTGGCTCAAGGTCTGAATTTCAGAAATCTGAAATTCAGAATTCTCATTAAGTCCACACATGGAAAGCTTGATTTGGGGTTTTATTTGAGCTATTTTGGCTAAGCTTTCTCAACCTTTCTTGTTGCCCATTAAATATACTTCAATTTTTATAATTGGCTCAACTCAAAATTTTAAACTTTTCACTCCCTTTTCCTTACCTTTTGAACTTTGCTCATGGGGCTCATTTAGGGTTTTTAAACTAGGGTTGCATAATCTTATCTTTTAAAGGACTCAATTGCTTTGATCATGACACTTTTAAGTATATACTTGGTGACTTCATTATTACTTAAGTTATTTTGATGCTCATGCTTACTTTGGTTCACAGAAAATGTTGGCTCTTGGTTTGGCTTTTTGAGAAAAACCCTGAGTGACACTGGGGTGTCATAGCCTTCCCCCCTTAAAGGAATCTCGTCCCAAGATTCGGGCTAGAGTCCTCCCGGGGTAAAGCGAAGGGTGAGACTGATAGGAAAAAGGGTGATGATTGTCATTATTAGGATAAACTGCTCTTCGAATGTCATTCTCTTTGCAACTTCAGAAGGAAGTCCTTTTAAGTTTTACTTTATAGTTACTTCATTCTGAATTAAGATTATATTTTTGGAAATTAGATTCGAAAGGCAGGAGGAGGGGTTTGGGGGTGATTACGTACCAGCTTCCTTAGGTAGGCAATCGGGGAAGTTGGATCTCAGGAATTCCTCGGTTTCCCAAGTAGCTTCCTCCTCTGAGTGGTTACTCCACTGGACCTTGAACATCTTGATCGATTTAGCCCGAGTTGATCTTTCCTTGCAATCCAGAATTTTGGAGGGGTACTCTTGGTACGATAGATCTGGCTCTATCTCCAATTCTGGCTCTGCTATGATCTCAGTCAGCAATCGAACACACTTCTTTAGCTGAGATACATGGAAAACATTGTGAATGGCAGACATCTTTGAAGGTAACTTCAGCTTGTATGCCACGGGCCCACATGCTTCTATGATCTCATAAGGTCCAATGTAACGAGGAGCTAGTTTGCCTTTGATCCCAAACCTCTGCATTCCCTTGGTGGGTGATACCTTGAGGTATACAAAACTTCCCACCTCGAACTGGAGAGGTTTCCTTCTTCTATCATGATAACTCTTCTGCCTGGCCTGAGCAGCTTCTAGATTCTTCCTGATTAGCTTGACCTTCCTTTCGGCTTCAGTCACTAAATCAGGTCCAAAAACTTCTCTTTCACCAGGCTGAGACCAATTGAGTGGTGTCCTGCACCTTCTTCCATAGAGAGCTTCAAAAGGTGCCATCTTTAGGCTGGATTGATAACTATTGTTATAAGCAAACTCTGCCAAGGAGAGGTGCTTATCCCAGTTCTTGCCACAATCGATCGCACAAGCTCTCAGCATATCTTCCAGGATTTGGTTTACCCTTTCCGTCTGACCATCAGTCTGTGGGTGGTAAGCTGAACTCCTGATTAGCTTGGTTCCCAAAGACTTTTGCAATTGTTCCCAAAATCTGGCAACAAATTGGGCTCCTCGGTCAGAAACAATGGTCCGAGGTAATCCGTGCAAACACACGATCCGGTCAATATACAATTCTGCATATCTCTGAGCCTTATCAGTGGTGTGCACAGGAAGAAAATGTGCCACTTTCGTCAATCGGTCCACAATAACCCAAATTGAATCATGACGACGAGAGGTGTTGGGCAGACCCACAATGAAATCCATGCTGATGTCGTCCCACTTCCACGAAGGTACGGATAGTGGTTGCAAAGCTCCAACTGACTTCAAGTGGCTTGCCTTTACCCTCTGACAGGTGTCACACTCTGATACATACTGGGCTATCTCCCCCTTCATTCTGGTCCACCAGTACAAAGGCTTCAAATCATGGTACATCTTGGTGCTTCCCGGATGCATAGAGAATTTGGAGAGATGAGCTTCATCCAAAATTTTCCTCTTGAGATCCTGGTCTTTAGGAATTACCAATCTGCTTTTGAACCATAACACACCCTTTTCATCCTGGCGGAAACAATTATACTTCTCAACCTTCTGATGGAGATTCTTCTTGATAATCTGCACTCCCTTGTCACTGAGCTGGGCCATGATGATCTGGTCTTGCAAAGCTGGCTCAACAGAAACGTGAGACAAAGAACCAGAAGGAATCACTTCAATTTGCATCTTGCTCAACTCATCACACAAGGTGTTAATGCGAGAATCCATCAGAACACAGTTGCACTGCAACTTCCGACTCAAGGCATCAGCTACCACATTAGCCTTCCCTGGGTGATAATGTACCTCCAGGTCATAATCCTTGATCAGCTCTAGCCATCTTCTCTGCCTCATGTTAAGATCAGCCTGAGTAAAAATGTACTTAAGGCTCTTATGATCAGTGAAGATGTTGCAGTGGGTTCCCATTAGATAGTGCCTCCACATCTTCAATGCATGAACCACTGCTGCTAACTCAAGGTCATGAGTGGGATAATTTTGCTCATGAGGCCTGAGTGCTCTTGAAGCATAAGCAATGACTCGGTTGTCTTGCATCAAGACACAACCTAGCCCGGTGCCCGAGGCATCACAATATACATCCAAAGGTTTGCTGCTGTCGGGTTGCGCCAATACTGGTGCTGTGGTCAGATGCTGCCTTAATGCATGGAAGGCATCTTCGCACTTCTGACTCCACACAAATTTTACTTCTTTCTTCAGCAACTCAGTAATAGGCTTCGCAATTCGAGAGAAGTCCGGAATAAATCTTCGGTAATAACCAGCTAATCCCAGAAAACTCCGAATCTGGCGAACAGTCGTTGGTGGCTTCCAGTTCATCACCTCTTGCACTTTATCAGGATCAACAGCTATTCCAGCCTGAGAGATAGTGTGACCCAAGAATTTGATTTCCTTTAGCCAAAAATCACACTTGGATAACTTGGCATAAAGGTGGTGCTCTCGCAGACGTTGAAGTACTACATGCAAATGCCCGGCATGTTCTTCTTCGTTCTTTGAGTACACCAGAATATCATCGATGAAAACCACCACGAACTTGTCCAATTCCGGCATAAAAACAGAATTCATCAGATACATGAAATATGCTGGTGCATTCGTCAGCCCAAATGACATCACCAAGAATTCATATAGCCCATATCTGGTTGAGAATGCCGTCTTCGGAATATCACTTGCTCGTATTTTGATCTGATGGTAGCCAGAGCGAAGGTCTATCTTGGAAAACACCTTGGCTCCGACCAACTGGTCAAAGAGAACATCAATACGAGGCAAAGGATACTTGTTCTTGATAGTTACCGCATTAAGAGGGCGGTAGTCTATACACAGCCTCAAGCTTTCATCCTTCTTCTTCACAAACAGTGCTGGACATCCCCAAGGCGAAGTGCTTGGGCGAATGAAACCCTTATCCAGCAACTCTTGCAATTGCTTCTTCAACTCTGCCAACTCAGCGGGTGGCATTCGGTAGGGCCTCTTGGAAATTGGGGCTGTTCCCGGTTGCAACTCGATGGCGAATTCAATATCCCGATCCGGTGGCATTCCTGGCAATTCATCAGGAAAGACATCTGCATACTCACAGACCACTAGGATCTTCTTCAGGGGTATCTCCGTCATAGAGAAAGCACATGACTGAGAAGAACCCTGACTAGGCAAAATCAAAGTGAAATTCCCGCAGAAAGGAGAATTAACTTCCACGGTACGGTTGGCTACATCAAGCACAACTTGGTGCAAGGTCATCCAATTTGCCCCTAGAATAATGTCCACATTTTCCAATCCCAACACAAGAAGAGTGGTTTTGATAATGTGGCTTCCCAGTTGAATAGGCACACTTTGGTTTAATTGATTAGTTGCAATTTTACCCCCAGGTGTGACTATCATGAATGACCCTTTTGAGTGAGAGAATGGCAGTTTGCAATTAGCACTGAACCTTTGGCTAATGAAACTATGGGATGCACCAGAATCAAATAGAATTAAAGCAGGTTGATTATAAACTGAAAAGATACCAGTCATGATAGGAGCTCCTTCTGGCACTTCCTCTAGAGCAGTGAAGTTGAGCTTCCCTTGCCTGACTTGCACCTTCTGCTTTCTTCCCTTGTCTTGATTTGGTGCTGGCATCTGCCTCTGCTGGTTCCTGGGACAATTCTTGGCATAGTGGCCCACATTGCCACAAGTGAAACACTTGTTCCCATTGCCCTGGCGGAACTGCTGCTGCTGCGGAGGCTGATTGTTCCTTGGGGCGGGAGCTGGGTAGCGGTTGGGTGCCGGCTGCTGCTGAGGTGGCCTGATCACCCATCTGCCTGCCTGCTGCTGAAAACCCCTGCTCTGATTGTGAGAAACAATCCGGAACCTCTGAGCCTGAGCGGATGGTGCTGCCATTGGTGCCTTTCTCTTCTTCTCTGCCCGGTGAGCAACAATGCAATCCTCCTGGGAGATGGCCATATTGACCAACTCATTGAAGCTATCAGCCCGGACAGTGTTGAGTCGTTCCCGCAGCTTGGTATTGAGACCCCTGCGGAAGCGATCCCTCTTTTTCTCATCAGAATCAGCATGATACCCTTCATACTGGCATAAGTCGTTGAAGGCTTGCGCATACTGCAGTACCGTGCGGGTTCCTTGATTGAGGGCCAGAAATTCATTCAACTTCCGATCAAGAATGCCAGCTGGAATGTGGTGTCCTCTGAAGGCAGTCTTGAATTCCTCCCAAGATACCTCACGATCATCAGGGAGCATAGCACGGAAGTGATCCCACCAAGTCCGAGCAGATCCGCGAAGCTGCTGCGCGGCGAAGCGGGTCTTGGTAGCATCAGGGCAGTCTCCCGTGAGGAGGGGAAACTTGGACTCGACGACGCGAAGCCATACGTCGGCGTCCAACGGATCCTCTGCCTTGGCGAACAAGGGCGGCTGCGTGCTCAGAAACTCCTGGTATGTTGCCATAGCCGGAGGTCGCTGAGGCTGGCCTCCACCATGCTGCTGGGGGTGGGGCTGGCGCTGCAAGAGCTGTCGCAAAATCTCATTCTGTTGGGCCATCAGCTCCTGCACTGTGGGAGCTGGAGGAGGTGGCGGGGGAACTTGCTCGTTCTGCCCGCGACGCTGCCTAGCTGCCATCTGAAAACAGAGATTGTCGCCATTGTTATCCCAACTCACAATTTCGAACGGCAAGATATCATTTCATATGGAAAAAATGCCATAGTCATAATATTAGGTTCGAAATGAAGATAACATGGTGACAAAGATCCCACAGATTCCAAAAGTTCACAGGGTTACACTAATCAGGGGAAAGTACCCACAAGCCTAGTCCAAAATGTGATACTACTAAGCTCGCATAGGTTTCTATCCACCTAAAAACGTCGAAGCGACTGCTTAACCCTGAGCGGTGGAAGCGACACTGGATACGGGTGAAGGGGGCATCGCGGAGGTAGTCCCATTGGCACCAGGGGCTGGTCCTAGCTCCTCGGGAGCCTCTTCTCCCTCGCTTCCCACTTCATTGGCCTCCATCTCCAGGTGGTGCATGTCCAAGTGGTCATTTGCTTCCTCGAGTTCCCTCTGCACATCGTGAAGCTGGTTCTCCAAGACATCAATAGTGTTGTCTCGGATCTCCACTTGCTGCTCCAGGGTAGCGATACGCTGGCTCAGCCTCTCCACCTGCAGATCCTTCTCCACCAACTCTGTGGATAGGTCGACCACAAAATCTTCCTGACTGTCGAGAGTGAGCTTGGCAGTCCGAGCGGTGTTAGCAAGAAGTGTCATAGCATCGCTCTGAAGGGCCTGAAGGCGGTACAGCGCACTCATGCACTAAACAGTGACCCTCCCAACCAAGTCAGGATACATTGCCCACACATCCTTCACATGGCTCACGCGGTTACACCACATGGGATCATCCTTCTTCTCAGCAGGGAAGAGTCCCAAGGGGTGCATCACCATCTCCAGGGGATGGTAGCCACAGAAAGTCGTCAGAGCCTTCATGGCTGCTGCCTCAACGATGTCGTCCGTCCTGAGTCCAATCGTCTCAGAGTCAAGAGAACGCCAACCCGGCTGAAGGGGATGAGCCTCCAAAGTCAGCCAGACCCGACAACGAGGTACCCGATGCTCCTCATACAACTGCACCGTGTACAAAGGGGGCGTAGGGTAACCGGCGGAGTTAAGCACTTCCCACAAGATGGAAGGAAAGCCATCGCGAGAAAGGAAGTCAGAACTGAAACGAGAGTCTCCTCCACTGGCGGGGGTGGGTGAATTCATCTGCGGAAGGGAATCAAAGATAAAGATTATGGTGGAAGGAAAAAGAAAAAGAGAGCCCGGATGGTTTTAAAGAAAAAGGGGTTAGCTCAAATTTTAATTCCTCTTTATGTTTTATAATGCATGCATGCTGGAAGAAACGTTACCTCTCAAAAAGAAAATAGAGTGCCTTTTTAGGGCATCCTAAAATATAAGTATTGGCCCACGGGGCCTAATTAATTAGCCACCTATTTCCCTCTATGCCTAAGGCCTTTCGTTCTAGGTCTAGCGGTCTAGTCCTGACGATCCTTAGCAGTTTCTAAGCAAGTTTTAGGTTTTGAAAATTGGTATTCATGGTTTATTGTCCTTCTCTGTGGTGGAATTTGCTCCGATACCAGCTGTGGCAGAACCACCCGAATTATTCCAGCTTAAGTGCCTAAGTCATGCCTCAAGAGCCGTGACACACTTAAATCGGAATAACCCGTCAGTCCTTCAGATCTAGTCTGATAGAGCCACCTAACCAGGATCAAATTCCACAATCTCACTCGAAGGTGAGTCACAAAAGAAATACAATAAAACAGGAAACCTCAAATTAAGTACTGAATTATTACATAAATCGGAGTTCGGGAGTAGCAAATAAAGTTCATAAAGTAAAGTGCAGCGGATAATCGATGTCGTCGGTAATGAGGAAATGGGCAAGGCCTAGCCCACTACTCCTCATGCTCCTCTCCTGCCGGAGCAACATCCCACTCGACCGTCCAACCCGGTGGCAGGGTGGTAGGCCAAGTCACACCATCAACCAAATCCTGCATGGTACCTGCAAAAATGGTGCCACAAGCAAGGCTGAGTATACTAATACTCAGCTAGACTTACCCGGTGTGAGGAGTCTACTCCTCTACCTCTAGACTATGCAGCTGTTTGGCTGAGGGGTTTGGTTTGCCAAAAGCAGTAGCTGTTACTAAAATCAATTTTTAGCTTTTCCAAATTTTACCATCATTAACTTAGCTAGATTTGCTCCTTCTAAGCATACATGGTAACAATCAATTAGTTCAATCAACAAGTTATCTCATGTAACCATATTTCACTTCTTACTCGATGCAGTACAAGGAATCAAGCAGTCTCATTAGCTGCGAGAAGCAGACGATTCGAATCGAGTTTTAACCTTGCAAGGTAAACCTAAACACACGGCATGTCAGGGTACTCCGACCCTGCACATGACAACCGTCCCCATCGATTCCCCGTTCGCGTCCAGGCCTCACCGCCTTGGCATACAATGCTCCACTGACCCCGGCTGCCGCCGTGCAGTGACCGCACTTGTACCCACCATAGCTAGCATGGGAGACCCAGTCTCAGGTCGCATGAGGGATAAAGTCCGCGCCCGGCTTCACTCAGGTACTAGGTTTACCGGTCACCATATTTCCCGGCATGTGCTTAGTACGTTCAAAAGCTTGACTCAGGTATCCACACATTAATTCTTAATTCATTTTCCCGTCTCATGGACAAGGCATCCTCCCTGGATCCAAGTCCATAGACCAACATATATCCCATTATCAAGATGAATACAATCAATTCCTGACCTCGCGCGAGTGCTAGAAAAATCACTCGACTTCTACCGAGATCCTGATTAGCAAGCAGCTACTCGACCTAGCATACTAGTATTCATCTCAAAAAGGAATCCTAAGTTCATGCAACTAGAGGTTTCAAGCATCTCCTACACTTAAGTGCACATTACAAACCTACAAGCATTAAGTGTAGTAAAGTAGCATATAATAACATGGTTATGCATAAGACCGGGGCTTGCCTTCAATTGCTGGGGCTGCGGGGAGATCCTCAATAGCAGCCTCTGAAGCCTGCTCCTGGTCCTCCTCTTGGACAGGTCCTTGCTCGGGGATGAGCACGTACTCTCCGTCGGCAAGATTACAATCTAATGAATGCAATGCGTAAGATATATGCATGATATGATATGTGCTTTTAGAAGCCACAACTTAAAAGGTGTATGATCTTTCTTGAGTTAACAAAGTTAACTTTACTTATGCAAGACCCTTGGGTGGTTATACTTGGTAAACTGGTTCAAATTTAGCTAAGGTAAAAGGTAGGTTAAATTTTGGGGTTCCTCTGAATTCTTTTTAAGTCTTAGGGATAAATGATAAGTACTCAAGTTAGACTTATTGAGGTGGGGTTTATTTCTTCTTTCCTTTTCCTTTATTCTCTTTAATGTTTTGGAGTAGGTTTGAATTACAAGTTGCTTTTATAAAATTCTAAAAATTCTGTAAAAATTACAGTGGCTTGCTACTGGTGTGTGTTTCTCTTTCTTAAATTTTGGGGATCAGAAAGTGAATAGTTTTCTCTGCACAAAATTATTAAACTCTAGGGTAGAAGGGGTGCTTTGAACTACAACTACTATTTAACAGTGGGTAATTCTTCAGAACTTATTTTTGCTGGCTTTTAGGTGTTATAACATGACTTGATACAAATTTTTAGTCATTAATACCTTTTAATTATTTTTCTATGGTTTTCTCAAGTTTCTAGCCAAATGGGTGCTTTCTACTACCACTACACTTGAAAAATATCAAACAACATAGTTCTTATTTTTCCTGGTTATTATTTTGTGCAAGAGCAATCATTCTGAAGTTTGGCATCTTTTTGCTTAAGGGAAGGGGTGGTATGCATTATTTGAATTAAATGGCTTTTCTCTTAAATCATTAGCAATTGGTAAGAGTTTTGCTTCCTTTTCATGGGTTTGCATTTTTTCTGGTAGTTTATCTCATCATAGACTTAGTTAATTTTTGGTTGCCCATTATCACATTATTTGAGGTTGTTCATGATTTAGTTGGAAAATGTCTTATTATCACCTTGTATTTATTTCCCTTACTTAAAAAGTTGGACTGAGGTGCTCTGTATTTTTGTAGTGTGGCTCTGGTGGTTATAAGTTCACTGGATTTTTGTTAAGCATTTTGGTTATGGTTTTGCCTCTTTAATAATTGATTTTTAGTCTTATTTAGGATAAACAAATCATTTTAATTTAAAACTGATCCAAATTAATGGTCTCTGTATTTTTCCTGAGTCTCTGTTACATAAGCAAACTAGGAAAAATAATATTACTCACTGTTCATTAATTTCTAATATCTTTCTGATTTTCTCTAAGTTTTGGACAAAACATCTTTAAATGAGAAACTACATCATAATTTCTAATGCTGGGGTTCCTACTATTTTTAAACAGTGTCTAAAAGAGGTTTGAATACCCACAAATTTTCTTAAGTCTAGCACAGAAGAAAAACTAATTTTCCTTGATTAAATAAGGTTTAGTGGGTTTCTGTTTTTAATTTTAAACTCTAAAATTTTGAACAGAAAGCATAGGGTCTACTATTTTTAAATGATAGATTATAATATACAGAGGCTAGCAAAATTGGTTTGACATTTTTTGATTAAGAATTCATCAAGTTATGAATTTTACAAGTTCTCTGGTTATTTAAAAAGAATAACAGAATCGATTTAAATGAAAATCTACTTTGCACTGGGGTCCCTGGCGGTTTTCTAAGTTTTCTTCGCGAATCAGTCCTCAGGCTACTATTCACCTGAGTCTCTGACATTACAGAAAACCCCTCGGGTTCTACAAAAACCTAACCCGAGGTCCTTCTTCTACCTTAAACAGTAGCCGCGACGGGGAAAAGGGCGGAGGGGCTTACCGGCGGCGAGACTGTTCCGGTGAAGAGGTCGACGATGAAGGGAAGGTCTCGGGGATCACAACGGTGTGCGGAACACCGTCGGAGATGGCCGGAGTCGGTCGGTCCACGCGCGCAGGCGGGGATGCTCGTCGGCGGCGAGGAGACCGGCCTGGTCACGGCGAGATAGTTCAATCAAATGGGTCAGGGAGGTCCACGGGATGCCAGAGAAGTCATGAGCGAGAGGAATTGGGCGGAGACTCACTGGATAGCTCGGTCCACGCGCGACGGCGGAAGACCGAAGTCCGGTGAAGTCAATCTCGGGCCTCCGGTGAAGTCCGGCCGGGTCCGAGGGCTTGGCAAGCTTCACGGGCTACTGGCGGAGCTAGCCGAAATGCTGGCTTGCCCGGAGGATGGCTGGGGTGGGCTGGCCACGATGGCCGAAGCTCTGGCGGCAATGGCGGGCGGAATTGAGCTCGCCGGAGCTAAGGAAAAGTGGCTGGCCGGAGAGGGTGAGTGCGGGGCGAAGTGAGGCGCGCCCGGGGAGGCTTTATAGGCGCGGGCGGGCACGGCCGAGGGCGTGAGCGCGCGCGCGGGGGTTGGGCGAGCTCTGGCGTGCCGACCAGGGTCGAACACGTGTGCCCGTGCGTTCTGCCCAAGTTCTGGCGCGTGTAGTCGCTCATCCGAGCCTGCTCTCGCCTTGGTCAGTGCACAAAACCTCTTCTCCTCCCTACAAGCTACCATTCTTGTGTGGGGGTCATAGGATTTTGCCTACTGGTCGCAGAGATATGGAGCCAGGAAATCTGGTCTGTCTCCCTGCGTAAATCCGAGGCAAATCCAAGGTTTAGTCGTGTCTAGGGCTCGCGTCCCAATGCCATCTTCTGGCACACGACAGAGGGGTTAGTTAGACACATTTTTGTCAATGGGGCCATTAGGATTCGAGTTAGGGATCAAGGTGAACATCCCTGATCTTTGGCTCAAGGTCTAAATTTCAGAAATCTGAAATTCAGAATTCTCATTAAGTCCACACATGGAAAGCTTGATTTGGGGTTTTATTTGAGCTATTTTGGCTAAGCTTTCTCAACCTTTCTTGTTGCCCATTAAATATACTTCAATTTTTATAATTGGCTCAACTCAAAATTTTAAACTTTTCACTCCCTTTTCCTTACCTTTTGAACTTTGCTCATGGGGCTCATTTAGGGTTTTTAAACTAGGGTTGCATAATCTTATCTTTTAAAGGACTCAATTGCTTTGATCATGACACTTTTAAGTATATACTTGGTGACTTCATTATTACTTAAGTTATTTTGATGCTCATGCTTACTTTGGTTCACAGAAAATGTTGGCTCTTGGTTTGGCTTTTTGAGAAAAACCCTGAGTGACACTGGGGTGTCACAATCGCGCCCTTCTTCTTGTAATACCTCTTCTCCTTCTTCTTCTTTCCCTTCTTGTCATCACCCCTGTCACTATCACTTGAAATTGGACATTTAGCAATAAAATGACCAGGCTTACCATATTTGTAGCACACCCTTTTGGAGCGGGGTTTGTAGTTCTTCCCCCTCCTTTGCTTGAGGATTTGACGGAAGCTCTTGATGATGAGCGCCATCTCCTCGTTGTCGAGCTTGGAGGCGTCGATTTGAAGCCTACTTGGTGTAGACTCCCTCTTCTCTTCTTCCGTCGCTTTGAATGCGACGGGTTACACCTTGGGTGTGAAGGTGGCGCCTTGCTCCAGGTAGACGATGTGTTTGGAGTCTTTGATCATTAGCTCAAAGCTCACAAACTTACCAATCACTTCCTTGGGAGACATTAGTTTATGTCTAGGATCCCCACGTATTAATTGAACTTGATTTGGATTGCGAAATACAAGGGATCTAAGAATAACCTTGACCATTTCATGGTCGTCCCATTTGGTGCTCCCGAGATTGCGCACTTGGTTCACCATGGTCTTTAGCCGGTTGTACATTGCTTGCGACTCTTCTCCTTTGTTGAGGATGAATCGACCAAGTTCGCCCTCGATTGTTTCGCGCTTGGTGATCTTGGTCACCTCATCTCCTTCGTGCGCGGTTTTGAGAACGTCCCAAATTTCTTTGGCGTTCTTCAACCCTTGCACTTTGTTATACTCCTCTCGACACAAGGAGGCGAGGAGTATAGACATGGCTTGGGAGTTAAAGTGCCTAATTTGGGCCGCCTTGTCCAAGTCATAGTCCTTGTCCCCTACCTTCGGTACCTGCGCTCCAAACTCAACAATTTCCCAAATACTTTCGTGGAGTGAGGTTAGATGATGCCTCATTTTGTCACTCCACATAGAATAATCTTCACCATCAAAATATGGTGGTTTGCCTAGGGGTATGGAAAGTAATGGAGCGCGCTTTGAAATACGGGGATAGCGTAGGGGCATCTTACTATACTTCTTGCGCTCATGGCGCTTAGAAGCGACGAACAAGTCAGAGCTCGATGTGGAGGGCGATGATGAGTCGGTCTCGTAGTAGACCACTTTCTTCATCTTCTTTTTCTTGTCGCCTCTCCGATGGGACTTGATGGAGGAAGAGGATTCCTCCTTGTGCTTGTTGCCGGACTCCCTTGAGAGAGTCCTCCCCGAGCTTGCGGGCTTGTCGCCGGTCATGATATCCCTCTTGGCGTGATCTCCCGACATCACTTCGAGTTGTTAGACTCTAATGAAGCACCGGGCTCTGATACCAATTGAAAGTCGCCTAGAGGGGGGGTGAATAGGTATAATCTGAAATTTACAATTTTAAACACACACTACAAGCCGGGGTTAGCGTTAGAACTAAAACAAGTCCGGGAGAGAGGGCGAAAACAAATCAAATGAGGAACAAGCGGATGAACACAATGATTTGTTTTACCGAGGTTCGGTTCCAAAGAACCTAGTCCCCGTTGAGGAAGCCACAAAGGCCGGGTCTATTTCAACCCTTTCCCTCTCTCAAACGGTCACTTAGACCGAGTGAGCCTTCTCCTTAATCAAACAGGTCACTTAGACCCCACAAGGACCACCACACACTTAGGTGTCTCTTGCTTTGATTACAAGTCACTTGGGAACAAGAATGAGAAAGTAAGAAAGGCAATCCAAGAAGCAAGAACTCAAAAGAACACAAAATCTCTCTCTCACAAGTCACTAAGTGTTTGAGATGAATTTGGGACTTGGAGAGGGCTTTGATCTTTTGAATTGTGTCTAGAAGTGAATGCTAGAGCTCTTATATTGAATGTGATGTTCAGAAATCTTGGATGCTACAAGTGGTGGTGGTTGGGGGGTATTTATAGCCCTCAACCACCAAGGTAGCCGTTAGGGAGGAGGCTGTCGATGGGCGCACCAGACAATCCGGTGCCCCACTGGACACTCACTGTTCAGTGTCTGGTGCGCCGCCACGTCACCTAACCGTTAGGGTTCTGGAGCAGTTGACCGTTGGTGCCTTTGTCTGCTTGTGGCACCGGACAGTCTGGTGGTGCACCGGACAGTTCGGTGCCCCTCTGACTCGCTCCTCTGACTTCTGTATTTCACTGTGCTGCACTGTTCACGCTGTCAGAGTCGACCGTTGTGCGCTGGAGAGCTGTTGCCCGCTGGCTCACCGGACAGTCCGGTGACACACCGGCCAGTCCGATGAATTATAGCGGAGCACGCCTGCGTTTTCTCGAGAGTGGCTGGTTGACCCTTGTATGGTCCTAGTGCACCGGACACTGTTCGGTGGCACTCCGGACAGTCCGGTGCACCAGACCACATCACACTCAAGTTCTTTGCTTCGGTTCAATTTAGTCCCTAACATGAATCATTTTATTGGTTTGTGTTGAACCTTATGCACCTGTAATACATGAGTTCTAGAGCAAACTAGTTAGTCCATATGTTTGTGTTGGACATTCAACTACCAAAATTAATTGTAGGAAAAGGTTAACCCTATTTCTCTTTTAGACACAGTCACGACTCACCCGAGGCCACCTTTGGGCGTGAGACGCGATCATGACTCGCTTGAGGCCATGCCCAGATGGGACAGGCAGTCACGAGTCACCCGAGGCCAAGCCCAGGTGAGAGACGCAATCACGACATGCCCGAGGCCACTCTCGGGTGGGAGAGGCAGTGACGACTCGCTTGAGGCCAAGCCTACATGGTACAAACAATCACGACTTGTCCTAGGACACTCTTGGGCAGGAGACATAGGCACGACACCCGAGGCCATGCCTAGGTGGGACAAGCAGCCATGACTCTCTCGTGGCCACCCTCGGGCAGGACAAGCAGACACGACTCGCCCGAGGACAACCCCGAGCGGTACTGGCAGTAACGACTCGCCCGAGGAAACCCCGGGCGAGAAAGGCACCAATCATTCGCCCGAGGGCAACCCTGGGTGGGAGAGGCAGTCGCGATTCACTCGAGGCTATCCTCAGGGGGAGAGACAGTCACGACTCGCCCAAAGCCATCCTCGGGTGGGAGAGGCAGTCACGACTCGCCCGAGGCCACCCTCAGGCGGGAGACACAATCACGACTCGTCCGAGGCCAAGCCTGAGTAGGACAGGCAGCCACGACTCGCTCGAGGCCATTCTCGGGCGAGACAGGCAGTCATGACTCGCCCGAGGCCAACCCCCAGCGGGAGACGCAGTCACGACTCAACCGAGGCCAAGACCTGGCTGGACAGTCAGTCACGACTCGCCTGAGGCCACCCTCGGGTGGGACAAGCAGTCATGACTCGCTCGAGGGCAACCCCGGGCGGGAGACGTAGTCACGACTCGCCCGTGGCCATCCTCAGGTGGGACATGCAGTCACAACTCGCCTGAGGCCATCCGCAGGCGAGACAGGCAATAATGACTCGCCCGAGGCCATCCGCGGGCGGGATAGATTGTCACGACTGGCCCGAGGCCAACCTCTGGCAAGACAGGCAGTCACGACTCGCCCGAGGCCATCCTCCGGTGGGATACACAGTCATGACTCGCTCGAGACCACTCTCTGGCGGGAGAGGCTGTCAAGAATCGCCTAAGGCCAAGCCCGGCAGGAGACGCAGTCACGACTCACCCGAGGCCACCCTCGAGCGGGAGACATAATCACAACTCGTCTGAGGCCAAGCCCGGGCGGGACAGGCAGTCACGACTCATCTGAGGCCAAGCCCAGCAGCAGACGCAGTCACGACTCATCCGAAGCCAAGCTCGAGTAGCAGACGCAGTCACGACTCGCCTAAGGCCACTTTGGCAAAACTGTCTGCACCCAGCCTCCACCTCTTCCCGCCTCTCGCTCTAACCGCGCCACGTTCCACATGTCGCGGCCTCCATCCACCTAACGCCCTCCAATCTGCCTCCCGACGCAATTCGCGGTCCCACACACCCGACACCTCGCCCTCGAGCCTGCCTCCCAATGTCACCTCCCTCGCATGTCGACCCGACGCGTGAAGTTTAGTTAATAACATCACTAAACAATGATCTATACATACACAAGTGTCACCCTGCCGATTGATTACCTCACTAAACAATGACCTATGCCTGCATAAGTATTACTCGTTGCAACGCATCGATATATACCTAGTTTGATTAATAATAGTCAACAAATATATGTGTGCGTGCTATATATTTAGATTCATATAAAATGTACTTTAAGATGACGGTATTTTATATTTATTATAGATATATTTTGAAAGATATGAATGATCAAAGTCGTAATTAATGACAGAGGGAGTATTTTACGTCAATCAGTTTTATTTTGTGCGTTTGGAAACTCTCAGCCTTCAGCAGGTGAAATCGGAGCGAGCCCTTCAAAAAGGCACAAGCTTCTTCGTGTTACCTTTGAAAACACCTTTCTTTATAACAAATATTTGGTATCAACCCTCATTCGATACAAGTGTAGACGGTAGAGTCGACATTGCCGCGGCAAATAATAACTATGTGAAGTTCCTGCTGTGACCATAGACCACGATGTAAAGGGTACTTCAGTCACACTCCATTCACTATTTAGTCTGACAACGGGGAGATCCAGATCGTCAGATCCACGATCCAGGGATGAAAAAAAAAGGAAAGGAAGAACTATACAAAGGAGGGGAAATTGGTGTAGGTGATTATGAGGTCCCCTTCTCGTTCTTTGTTGTCCGGAGTAGCTCTTTTGCCATTGTGGAGAATGACTGGGCGCCGCTCGCCATATCGGCAGCTCGAAGGTTAATGCCCTGAAGAAAGCACACTGGTCCACGTTAACTGTCCGTCTGTTGCTTCTTTTATCAGGCGACAATAGCAAGCATTCTATATTTCTGCAGGTTTTGTTATGGACTTTTGGTTGAACAAATACAGAACTGGTAACGAATGAGTAGCAACAAGGAGTTTAGAGACTGAAGACCCTGTTCAGAGCATCATGTCAACAGGAACCACGGAACAATAGTAGTACATCTGATTAAGTTAAGCACCTTGAAGCCTAGTTTCCTAACCGCATGGTCTGATTAGAGAAGCATAAGCATCTTACCTCCAACTTTTTCATGTTTTCCTGCAGCTTGTTCCCAATCATTTTTGTAACACTGGTTGAGTCCTGTTCACAAACATGAAAAGAGATTGGCAAATGGTAACCAACCAAAAGGTGGCTGCTAATTACATTGTGCATTATCCTATGCACAATCCATATGATTTGCTTCGATGAGCTTAGTGAACTTACATCATTTGTTGTATTTGCATATCCATACTTCATCTTTATCTGATCGACTTGACTCACTGATGTTTCATCTTCAGTTTTTTTGTTTCCCGAGCTTATCTTTTCTTCAGTCTTGGGCTTCAACTTTCCTGAAAGTGCATAATTGACTTGATCATACGACACATTGTTTTTAAATATGTTTGAATCAAAACCCAATTTTACAAAGCCACACAGTGGATTACAAATTTATGAACATCTTATAAGTGTACTTTACTGACCTTTAAGGGTTTGGAGTCCCTTGCTGATTTTATCTTTGCTTAGACCAGGGAAATGTGGACCTTTTGGCTTCTGTGGGTTGTCATCAATGTCGATATCATCTTCATACAAAAAATATATATACTATAAACATAAGTATATACTGCTACACAAGTAATAGCAAAAATGATATAGCATGTACCTATGTCCAGCTCGGCATTTTCATCATCTCGCAGTGAACTGTTCCTTCCCTCAGATGGCGGAGCAAAGTTAGTTGATGAAAATATTGAAGCCAGCTCTTCAGAAGTCGTTGCAATACATTGTTCGCTGCCAATTGCATCACTTTCTTTTGATTTGCTTCCTTTGTTATCTTTCATAATCATTCCAAACAGACCCTGTTGAGTTCCATACTGCCATTGTAAGAAAGGTTACGCAGATGGCTTCCAACTGTCTACTATCAATTAATTACCTTTTTCTTTTCTTTAGGAGATTTCACTACAAAAGAAGAGTCTTCCCTGGTTGAGTTCTCTTTTCTGTACACTGTACTAATGCTGTCCACGTGCCTGTATACGAACCATATTACTCAGATATCATAAGCCAATCTTGAAAATAACTAAAAGGAGTTGCATCTAGGTTTTCAGATCTAGAATTCAAATTCCTTTCTGAAATTATTAGGTTATACATTGGTAATTATGGCAATAGCTTAATCATGAACCCATGGATCTCAACCAGATAATAACAGAGCTTTCAGGACAACAGATGAGCTTCTCAACCAGATAATAACTATAAAATTACATACTAACTATGACATAGCAACATACCTGTATATCTCATCCTGGCAGAGCGTAGAGAAAAAATAGGTCTCTTCTCCATTAATCTGTAAAATTAATTCGATTATTTTATAAGACAATACATTTTTTTACAATTGAAAATTTAAGCACCGTTTCGTAGATAAAGGCTTTAAACAATGAAGAGTCTGGGAAATGGATGGGCAGGCGCAGAGCATACCAAGATGGCTTCTCCATCAGATGAACATGTTATGGAACTACTTGAATTCAAGTTTCTTGAGTACACAAAACCTCGTAAAAAGGCATCCTTCAACAAGGACAAGTCTGGCAGGGATCTGCAGTTTCAATGCACATTGACGTCACTTTAGTATCCACAGAGGCACAGACACATCGAGAAGTCTTTAAGTAAATTGTTGCCTCACCTTATTTCAAGTTTCCCATTGGAGAAGACGAGCATAAGTCCAATGTCATTAGAAGAACTATGAATAAGAGAGGCGAAACAACAACAGCTGCTCAATTTCTTCTTATTGATTATCTTTTTTGTGCCCTGAATGGAATATAGAATCATAAGAACAACAGCAACTCATGTTAAAGAAAAAGGTGGTATATAATTAGGGATACAAATACCTGAATTGCGTGGCCCAAGGAAAACAAACGGATCGCATTTTCAGTGCAAAGTAGCAGCAATGATTCCTTCGATACTGTATCTTGGTTATCTGAAACTGCTGGTGTGTCATTGGGCGATAACTCTGTCACACAATTTTATACAAGGACTTAGAATATCAGTAGTTTATGTATACAACAAAAACTGATAAGTATGCAATGCCATAAAGCGCACCCAACATCTGCAGAAGGATGGCTTTAGAGGGTTTGTCTGTCTGAACTGGGTTGGGGTTCAAAAGTTTCCCCGTTTCTTCCTCGATAACAAAAATAGATGAATCTTCCATCGCTATTATCAAAATGTCCTTGTCATATCCATTATGGCTATAGATTTCAAATTGCAAAGAGGCGATTCCACCAGGCAGTCGACACTCAAACTGTTCTTGATATAATATTGTAGCATCTTCTACGTTGATAACTGATACCTGAAACATGGATTTTGTGGCATTATAGGATTTTGTTGGCTTATACCATTAGGACCAGATAGAGCCTAACAAATCTGAGCCACGTATAAATGAAGTAAAATCCATGAGATATATGCTTAAATATATCATTTATCTCTATGGAATCAGCAGGGACATATTGATATCCGTGATACTGATCATTGCAAGCTGTGGATGTTAATTTATTGTGGCCATCATGAGATTCCATGGTTGCTATTTTTTTAAAAAAAAAAGAACAATAATCTGCTAACCTTGTTTGTAACCATTTAGTTTCACTTCGCTCATGTAGCATAGCAACCACATACCAATATTTGATGGTTCTGACTCTTGTTTCAGAAACTAGGACACAAAATCACAAACATGTTGGTGACTGGTGACACAGAGGAGGCTGCCTTATCTATTTACATGGAACAACATGTGGGGTTCAAGGCACTGTAAAACCCCTTAAAATTTGAACTTTATTATTAATCAAGAGAAAATAAGTTTCTGTCATCAATGCTAGAATATACGTGGATGAACTCTACTAGTCTACATTCAAACCTAGCTCTAAAATTGTGTGGGCTACTGGGTCGTCCAGCTTGTTGACCAAACAGCGCATAGGGATTACAACGGAGCCGGGCCTTAGACATGTACTTTGGTGTAGAATATACGGCAGTTTTTTCAACCATAGCCTGAAATTTTCACGAGGAGTCGAGCTCAGGATCTAAGGAGTGCTACTCAGACCACATACCCAACTTAGCTAGATGCCCTTTCGCATAGGGATTACAGTCACAAAAAAATTAGAATGTTCTGTACAAACTACACAATAGATTACTTACAATTCCTTTTTCTGTCCCAACAGCAAAATGCTTTGATTTTGAGATAGAAGACATTGTGGTTACAGCACCTTTGAGCTTTATACTTCTGACATCATAGTTATCTCCTTGCTTTGCTGTCAAATTATTTGATCATGTAAATAAATAGAACATATAAACTTGAAAACTCATGTGTTCAAAGATGTCATGAAGAAAAATATTTCGTTCATCCAAATGATAAGACAAAGAATACCAATGTTTACAGAGTCTCTTACATCTGCATCTATGAATCCACTTGTAGACATCATCCAACCAACCAAAGATACGCATTCTTAACCAACAACATATCATATTTCTTTTCTATTGAGGAACATATCTGCAGGAAAACCCCACACATCTCTTCTATACTAAGTTACTAATATCACTAATGTGAAAAGGATAATTATTACATTATTACATATCTTCAACACAGGGCATGAGATATCATCACCCACTCATTGTCTCACCCTATAATAAAATTGATGATGATGATTGTTAGAGTGGGCAATCCACTTATACACTTTAAAACTCCTGTAATGTGCAGCTACAGAGGAAGGCACAAACGTGAAAATAAAGGGGCGGATACACAAACACCCCACTCACATGCAGCTAGAGAGGAAGGCGCAAACGTGAAAATAAAGAAGCGGAGACACAAAACTCGAGGTCTCTGGCTTTGATAACATGTTAGAGTAAACGCGCTAATCAGTTCAACCCAAAAGTTTAATCTGTTGGGAGAACGCACTTATACACTTCAACAATAACAATTGTCTAGAACTCTACTTTTTTTCTCGAACAAGAAGGAAAGTTATGTATCATTGCATTAATAGACAGGGAGTGTTACAACACCAACCATGTTAGCTTGGGTTTCGATCCGATCCCATGACTTCTGCTGCCAATTTCGTGACATCGTCCTGGCAACCAGCGTCCCCATCTCCATGGACTGCGCCGCATGTCACCTTCATCACGCCGTCCTGGCAACCGGCGTCCTCATCTCCATGAGCTGCGCCGCATGCCACCTTCGTCACGCCATCCTAGCAACCAGCATCCCCATCTCCATGGGCAACATCGCCTGCCAATTTTGTCACCACATCCTGGACGCCGGCGTGCCCATCTCAGGGACAACGCCAAATTTCGTCACATCATCTTTGTTGACGGCGTCTCCGTCCCTATGGGCGACGCCACTAGGGGCAGCCACGGCTCAACAATCACCAACTCCATCGATGGAGAACTTGTGACCAACATAAGGACTGATCTCGCAAAGATGCAAGCCTCACTCCGGATGGTTGAGCAGGGGCTGCTGCAAATCAAGGTAGCAGTGCAACATGAGCAGCAGCTGGCGTTGTCCGACGGCTCTAGACGTCGGCGGCTGTGGGCATACAAGGCTACTGCTCGTGGCTTCCTTGCACGACGGAGAGTGCGAGAGATGCGCCGGCAGATGCTCGAGGCAGCCTTGGTAACGGTTGACCTCGGCACATGGGGGGCGTGATCTCGCCCTATCGGTCGGCCATCAGCAGCGGCACCGAACCGCTATCTCCAAGTGCGAGCATGGTACGTGTCCCGCGGGCGACGAACTTCAACTCTACGGCAGCGGCAATAGGAAAGGCACTCCCCTCGTCATCGGCAAGGGCGCACTGTTTAGCGCCACCACATTCCGCTACTGGACGCCACGAGGGTGCCTCCGCTAGTTATTGTTGCGGCCTATTCTAGGTACCCGTCCATGTGCTTCCCTTTCGTCCAGATGGAGTCCATAGGATCCAGGTGGCTGCACACGTGCAAGTCCAATGCGCGGAGGGTGTCCGCCTTATCTTATGGGGACAAAAAAATCAGATTCGGAATAATAAGATAAGCCAAGATGTAAAAGGTTTGTCTTCTAGGTGTCTGATTTTGGGTCAAGTAGACTCGGTCTTTGAGCACCCGTCATGCTGCAGCTCGAGGACGAGCTGCTTGTCCAAGAAGGGTGTAGTGTCAGGGCCTAAGGAGGCCCATGGAGAGGCTGCGGTAGCAGCAGCCATGGACCCTCCAAGGGGGATTAGATAAGGATAGTTAGAGATAAAATTAGAAAATTAGTTGAGATTATTTACGAGATTAGTTGAGATTATCTAGGAAAGTTATCAGTTAGTAGTTTGTTAAGAGTTTTTAGGATAGTTTTAAGGAGATAAGGATCTCTAGCTAGACAGGGGTGGACAGCCAGCCAGCTGGCCTATTTATGTAATCAATAGATGAGAAATAAAGTAGGCAAGAATTACAAGGGAGAAACCCTTCTCTTGCTCGGCCGTGGGCAGAGGCCCCCGGCCGACATTCCTGCCTATCGACACCCCTCTCTAATCTCTCACCAATGCAACCATAACAAACCAGCACATGGTTTAAACATTATGCCTGTTTGAAAAACTAATAAATGACCCTACCTAGAAGCATAGCGACCTGGATTAGGGGCAGAGAAAACAGACATCCCCTTAGCTCCTGCCATACATTAAAGCTAGGACTCCTCCCTCAGAAATTAGGCTGGTTCAGTCTCCGGAATTACGCCTACTATCCTTTAATCTCATGTTCCACAATTTTTATTGAGCAAGTACATATCAAATTGGTAAAGGTCAACATTCTGAATGAGACTATTGATGGTTGTAGTGTAATTTTCCAATGCCTAGTATCCTCTAGTCTCACGTTCCACAATTTTTACTGAGCAAGTACACATCGAACCGGTAAAGGTCAACATTTTGAATGACAGTATAGATACTGTTGTAGTGTAATTTTCCATGCAAGCAACAGTAAGCACACCAAGATAGAAGCACCAAATGTTGGGTTCAGGAACAGTGTGAGAACAGTACCATTTAAAAAGGAGAATATGTTGTCGCTGGAGTCCTTTTTGAATGTGATAATATGGACCTATAAATAAGAGGAAATAAGCTTTATTGCGGTGCAGTGCATCATACATGGAAGCTAGAAGCCATGTCATGGCCATAGAATAGCTTACCATTCCACTCCTTTCTCCAGACAATAGAATGCTAGAGGACATATCAAACTGTAATGATATGATAGGGTTGCCAGTTGATGTATCGTCTTTATTCTGCACAATTATCAAAGTAGCCAATATATTAACTGGTATGCAAATGCATAATTAAGAATGCTCCAAAGTTATTGTGATTTGAAGGAACCTGCTGCTTTATCATAAAAATCTGCAGCAAATGAGGACAAGATGCATCCCAAAAGCTTATGGTTCCATCTAGATGTCCAGTTATATAGAGGTTCCGGGTCTTATGAATGTTGGTAAAACTTGTTAAAGTCTGACCTTTACCCTTCATTGAAAACAGACATGGATATTTGGTAGCTGATGAAAAATAATCCTGCACACCATTAGAAGAAGGAACGGCTTGATCATCAAAAAGTTTGAAGTTTTTGCAAGAAAATACCAAATATATACATGCCTCGTCCAAAGAAGCTAACGCTGCAGGGTTACTTGTATAGAACTTTGCAACACTGATGCCTGAATCACCATAAGGAAGCTTCACATATGAACAGTTTGGAAGTGTTGGAGGGGATCTAGACTGAGAGTGAAGGAGATAGCGCTCAATTTCTGAATCATCATATAAACAGATGTGACCAGATTTCAACAAGAGTGCAAGGACACTTTGTCTGTGCTTATTTGGGTCACTAAGCCCTGTAACAAGTTCCATTCCTTGGCAAGATTCAGCAATAGGCAAAACCATCTTTACAATTCGCGACTCACTCTCTTCATTCAGAATCAGAACCTATTCATAAACACCAAGTGGAAGGTTGAACAAAGATGCAGTTCTTACTGAACAGAAACAATCAAGATACATCATCCATATAAGTCAACAAACTAGGAAGAAAATACAGGCTCCAACAACGTACAGAAAGGGGCAACTTTCAAATGTTTCTGGGAAATAGAAACACTTTTTTGGCCAGTCAACCTTGTCATTGGTAATATTTGAATTTGCAGACCGGACAACCATAAAACCATTAATTCCGAATTGATATTATGAACCAGAATCATACAGATGATAAGGCACATTGCTATTAGAACAGAACTCCGCATGATAAGAAAAAGGTACAAGGACGGATATAACATGGCATTTGAAATTTATGGAAGTGGACAGTCTACAAACTATTATTTGAGCAATAGTTAAATAGTTATTTTGGTAAAGGTCAGTGTTTCCACCTGAAATAGGTGTCCATGATCATTGAAACCATTGATATACAAACGGCCTGCCTTTCCATCGCTAAGGATCCATTGCAAAGAGACTATTGGCAACTTGTCTAGCTTGTATCCTAGGTTAAGCCTCTGAATAGGTAGATTCTGGCCGCCCATAGATGAGGAATTATGTGTACTTGTAACCTCAGGAATGGCCCAAATGTATAAATCGCCATTATCGTATCCAATAGCAATTTTGCTTCCCTTGGCACAAACCCAGCATGCTGATGTTACATTTTTAGCCTCCTTCTGTGATTGCTGCTGCGTAGTTTTACCAGATATGGATACTGCTTTGCTAGCTTTAATATCCCACAAACTCATAACCCCATCTCTGAAGATAATGAGCACCCTGAGAAGAAGAGTGTATCTTAATGAGACTTTTCTATATTCCTACAAATAGTGGAATGCAATAGCAATAGATGGGTTATTAAGATGAAGATGTTTTTTATCGAACATGCAGGATTAACCTGTTAATCCTAGATTAGGATATATGGCTGAGCACTAGGAAGAGATTGACCTGTTCAATTCAGACAAAGGCTGGGGTGAAACAAATACTACTTCCACATCGTTACCGGCACTGGTAGTGGAACCTTCAGCAAAGAAACAAAAACCAAAAACAAAATGGGTCAAATTTTGGTGTTCCACTTCAATTACGGCAGCTCTTTTTGCAAGAACTATTCTAAAAATTAAACCAATATCTGCTACCTTTGAATATAACCACATACTGGAAAAATACAAAAAACGAGACTGCTTGACAAAGTTGATTATGAGCAAGTTAGACAGATATTTCTAGTTTAGCAGCATCATACCATAAGATTCAGTAAAAGGAATCCAGTACGGCAAGTCAGCTAGACATCTCTGAGCCAAATCAAGCTTCAATGGGGACACACTTCCAGAACTATCTCCAACATATCTGCCAGGCACAGAATTCACATTAGAGCACTAAATCCTTTGGAGTTCACCGACTCAGTAGTCGGCAACAACTATAAGTCTATGACTCACATGTAGAAGCTCTTCTGCAGCACAGAGAATGCAGTGATCGCCTTTTCAGCGGGGTGCAGATAACAGAGTTTTTTCGCATCAATGTCCCAAACCTGCACACAAGATGACAAGATCCCTTCCAGATTAACAATCGACAGCGGCAATCAAATATATTTATTATTTTTAAAAAAAAATACCTCGATCTGGTTCTGGGTATTGACATTGAGCAGAACCCCTTGGCCCTCGGCAAACTGAAACGGGACAGCTTAGAGTGAGTCGCCTCCAAGTCTCGCCACGCGACATTGGACACGCAAACTAAGCAGTGGGATTGGCGATGGGAGGACGGCGCGGTGGTACCTGCAAGAACCTGGAAGGGAGAGGGGAGGGGGACTGGAGCAACGCCTGCGTGTTGTCGCGGCCGAACAGCTTGATCTGTCCATTCCTGAAAGCAATGGCGCGTCAGCGATGTCGGAGAAAGGAGAAGTAAGCCAGAAGCGGAAGGTAGCGAGGCGGCGACCGTGTTGTTACCTGGTGGCGACGGCGAGCACGTGGAGAACGGGGTCGTAGGCAAGGAGGGCGGCGTCGGCAGGGACGCCGTAGTGGAAGGCTAGCCGCGGGCTGACGTTCTCGGGGCGAAGGGAGCTGATGCTGCCGATATGTTGCTGCCCAGAAGTGATCTTTTATTTATTTTTTTTTAAAAAAAAAGAAGAAGAAGAGCAGCACCTGCTTCCACTTGTCTTGTTCTTGTGCTACTCTATTTCAAAATTTACTTGTTTATTTATTACATTAATAATGTATTAACATCTACAAGTTTAAACAAATGGTTTATGGAAACAAATCCCGGTAGACTATAATAAAAGTAATATAACATCGTAATTGTTAATGTATTTTCAAATAATCTTAGGTTGTGTTTGGTTTTGCTTTTGACTTTGGTTTTTGCCCCTTAAAAGCCAAAAGCTATTAAAAGCCAAAAGCTAAACCAAAGTGTATACAGTAAGCAGCTTTTTCTAAAATCCGACTTTTTCACAGTGCAAAACTGAAAGCACACTTGGACCTGCTTTCAGTGGCTTTTGAACGGAACTGTGAAAACATATATCGAAGAACTTTTAACGGCGTTTAGTGGTTTCCACCAAATGGTTTTTGGGCATGTTTGGTTTCCTGCCTAACTTGTCACGTTTTGCCTAACTTTTTTATCTAAGGTTAGTTCTTCAATTCGGACGACTAACCTTAGACAAAATGCGGCACAGTTAGCCACGAACCAAACAGGCCCTTTAGCTTTTTAACAACTCACACTCCACAACAGCTTTTTCTACAACTCACAGCCCAAAGCAGCTTTTTTCACAGCCACAGCCCAACCAAACAAACCTTTAATCAAAATTGCTGGCAACATATTAAAAAAGAGGTTTTTTCGATAAAACACTTTAATGTTTGGTTTGGCTTTTGCCACCTAAAAACCAAAAGCTAAACCAAAGAACTGATCTAGAAAGCATCTTCTTCTAAAAGCTGACTTTCTTGCAGAGTAAAACTGAAACCACCTTTGGACCTGCTTTTAGCAGCTTTTGGATGGAACCGTAAAAATATATGTGGAATATTTTTTAGTTTTTTTGTTGTTTTCACTATACAGTTTTAGCATTTTAGCAGTTCATAGTCCACAACAGTTTTTTCACAGCTTACAGCCCACGGTAGCATTTTTCACAGCCACAGTCTAACCAAACAAACCCTAAGACTATCTTCAGCAGACTTCTTATCTCACTCTCTATTTCAAACTCCAATCTGCACAATGCAATCTATAGTGTAAAATAGTACTTTACATGATCCTTTATACGGCCTGTTGGAGATAGCCTAAGAACGAATGTGAGACTATAATAAAAACTAATTTGACATTGTAGTTGTTAATGCATTTTTATATAAGTTTAACTAATTGTTAGCAACATATCTAAGTGTAAAAGGGGGTTCATCTTGTATTCAGTTGTAAATGATAAATCTTTACTACTTATTAAGGCTAAAAGGGTAGGATATCATTCCCTATCTGCCCTTTCCATTCCTCCCTCCCCGCATAGTCCACATCTATTCCCCCGTACAGCCCACGCTTAGCTAAAATTAAAAAGCACATGGCCGCAAGGGGATTCGAACTCGCGCCCCTTCAGACCAATGCAAGTAGTAGCTACTGCTACACCACATGTATGTTTCTGTCTACACTTATGACAGGAAAAACATCTACTACATCTCTCCTCAAACCACCTGCTACCCTTGCAAAGTGAGCAGTAGTAGATAATTATCACTTAGATTCTTGAATTATATTTTTAGATGGAGGGAGTAGTATTTAAATAAGATCCTTGCATGTAATTTTCTTTCGTTTGAGTAATGTTTTTAACTTAAATTCCTTTTTTGCATGCGTGGCATTTATTCTCCGTAATATTTTTTCTATAGATCTAACTTGCGAGTCATTTTCACAATAAACGTCAAGGATGAATCCATGTTTCTTACTTGTAAACCCTGAGCAAACACCACTAGCAAGAGGCACTCGCGTTGGCGTCGCTTATCGACGACGAGAAGAACCCTGGTGATTGCCAGTTCGACCTCTGAAAGCAATCCTGCATGGACGCATGCGCCACTGTGGACGACAAGCTCAGGTGCAGTTGTCGTTTGGACGTGGTCTAGAGCGGCTGCATCGGGCTGTCTATCGTCAAGCAGGGGACCTCATGGTTGTCGCCAACGTCGGTGACTCCTAGGTTGATCTGGGCACCGCATCCGACGACGGTGCCATCACGCCGTCCAGCTCATCGTCCACCTAAAGCCCAACCTGCCACGTAAGTTGTTACTGATTGGCCATGAATTCTTGTGTGCTAGGACGACGGTCGTTGCTGACGTTGTGTGAGTGTCCTCGAACATGATGTATGCAGAGGAGTAGCGCATCCGGTGGTGCAACAGCCAGGCGTACTACCTCGCTGATGAGTCCGGGGTGCATTTCGTCTGGTAGCCCAGCCAAGAGTCGTCGAGACTCACCATGTCGTGTGCATTTGACAAGTACTATATCAAGGACTGTGGCGTTATCTCGGCGGCGGAGGTGACACAGAGGAGGACCAGTAGCAATAACTAGTTCGTCATCCTCACCTGCCTGACGGGCCGGACGGTCCGCGCCTATAGGTCGAACGGTCCGCGCGTGCGTAGGGGCGGCGGAGTTCGCCGACGACGCTTGAATCTCGCTCCCGGGAGTAGAGATGGCAATGGGTAAAAACCCGCTGGGTATTACTTGCCCAAACCCATACCCGCGAAGAAAAAATACGCCCGCTAAAAACCCATACCCATGACGGGTATAAAATTTTGCCCAAACCCATACCCATGCGGGTTTCGGGTACCCAACGGGTTTCCCATACCCACTAACATCAACATAAAAAAATAATTCATCATGTAAATGACAATCAATACATTAATAAGCTAGCATAAAAGGAACAAGTGATAACTAATTTTAGCCTAAAATTTGTTACATGAAGTTTATTTCAATTAGAACATATTCAATTAATAATATTAAGAGACATATTTATAAGGAATGTTGATTTTAAGGCGGATTTTAAAAACCCATGGGTTTGCGGGTATGGGTAGTGGAAGAACAAACCCATGCCCACGTACCAGTTGGATTTCTATTTGAACTCATTAACAAACCCATGGGTAGAGAAATTGACCCAAACCCATACCCTAATAGAGCAAAAACCCACCGGGTTTCGGGTAGCGGGTACCCATTGCCATCTCTACCCGGGAGGGCGTGCGCAGGGCGGTGGAGTTCGCCGATGGCGCCTGAATCTCGCTCCTGGAAGGGACCCCATCGGGAGGAGAGATTCTAGGTGTTGTCTAGGGTCAGCAGGCCATCCTAGACACCTCTAATCGATGTATAGCCGAAGAGAAGCGAAGAATTTGGAGTAGGGAAAGGCTAACCTAGAGCTAAATTAGAACTACTCCTATTGCATAAGTAAAACGAGAAATAGACTTGATTTGATCGATTGTTGGGGGTTCAATCGGCCGTAGCCCTTTATCTATGTAAAGGGAGGGTCTAGACCCGTTACAAGTTGTTTCCCGAGCTAATCTCGCGGTTTTAGCTAACAAATCCCGCGAGAAACTTGGAACCTTAATTGATTCTGCGCACGCGCGGATCGTCCGCGCTACCACTGCGAACCGTCCGCACTGCCATTTTCTGTGTTCAACAACACTTGCTGTCGGGGACCATAATTAGGGGTACCCTCAAGGCTCCTAATTCTCAGCTGGTAACCCCCATCAGCATGAAGCTGCAAAGGCCTGATGGGTGCGATTAAGTCAGGGATCAGTCCATTCGAGGGACACGATCACGCCTCACCCGAGCCTAGCCTCGGACAAAGGGCAGCCGACCCCGGAGGATTTCCGTCTCGCCCGAGGCCCCCCTTTTAGCGGCGAACATATTCCCGGCTCGCCCGAGGCCCTGCCTTCGCTAAGAAGCAACCCTGACCAAGTCACCGCACCGACCGACCAAGTCGCAGGAGCATTTAATGCAAAGGTGGCCTGACACCCTTATCCTGGCACGCACCCCCCGCCGGCAGAGCCGAAGTGACCGCTGTCACTTCGCCGCTCCACTGACCGGCCTGACGAAAGGACAGCGCCGCCTACGCCACACCGACTACAGTGCCACTGGACAGAGTAAGACTGACAAGCGGTCAGGCCCTGCCGGAGGCACCATAGGAAGCTCCGCTTCGCCCGACCCAGGGCTCGGACTCGGGCTAAGTCCCGGAAGACGGCGAACTCCGCCCGACCCAGGGCTCAGACTCGGGCTATGTCCCGGAAGACGGTGAACTCCGCTCCGCCCGACCCAGGGCTCGGACTCGGGCTAAGTCCCAGAAGACGACGATCTCCGCCTCGCCCGACCCAGGGCTCGGACTCGGGCTAAGTCCCAGAAGACGACGATCTCCGCCTCGCCCGACCCAGGGCTCGGACTCGGGCTAAGTCCTAGAAGACAACGATCTCCGCCTCGCTCGACCCAGGGCTCGGACTTGGGCTCGGCCCCAGAAGACGACGATCTCCGCCTCGCCCGACCCGGGGGCTCGGACTCAGCCTCGGCTTCGGAGGAGCTTCCACATCGCCCAACCTAGGGCGTAGACCAGCCACGTCGACAGGAGGCGCCATCATCACCCTACCCCGAGCTGACTCGGGCCGCAGGAAACAAGACCGGCGTCCCATCTGGCTCACGCCGCCAGATAGGCAATGATGGCGCCCCGCATGCTCTGTGACGACGGCGGCTCTCTGCCCCCTTACGGAAGCAAGAGGACGTCAGCAAGGGCTCAACTGCTCCGACAGCTGTCCCTCCGCCAAGCTCCATCGCTCCTTCGACGGCCACGACATCACACCAGCTGGGTGCCAAGATCTCTCCGGCTGCCACAACGACATGTACCTAGGGCGCTAGCTCACCTCTGCTAGACACGTAGCACCCTGCTACACCCCCCCCCCCATTGTACACCTGGATCCTCTCCTTACGTCTATAAAAGGGAGGACCAGGGCCCTCTTAGAGAGGGTTGGCCGCGCGGGGACGAGGACGAGAACAGGCGCTCGCCTGGAGCCGCTCGCTCCCTCTCCCGCGTGGACGCTTGTAACCCCCTACTGCAAGCGCACCCGACCTGGGCGCGAGACGAACACGAAGGCCGCGGGATTCCCACCTCTCTCACGCCGGTCTTCGGCCGCCTCGCTCTCCCCCCTTCGCGCTCGCCCTCGCGCTCGACCCATCTGGGCTGGGGCACGTGGCGACATTCACTCGTCGGCCCAGAGACCCCCCGGTCTCGGAACGCCGACAGTTGGCGCGCCAGGTAGGGGCCTGCTGCGTGTTGACGAACAGCTTCACGTCAAGCTCCAGATGGGCAGTCTCCAGCAACCTCTCCAACCCGGGACGGTGCTCCGTTTCGGGAGTCTTGAGTTCATGTCCCTCGACGGCAGCTACGACATGATACTCCTTCCACCGCCGTGCGACAACAACAGTGGCGGCCGACAACCCGCCTGCCGGCGGCGGAATTGGCAACGTCTTCCCCGCATGGTGGAAGAGCAACCTTCGAGCTCACCCCGTCCTCTCCCCCGTCGACGGAGGAGGAGGCGGGGCAACCAAGGCCAAGCAGGAGACAGCGCCTCGTCGGCTGTCGAGCGAGTCGACGGTCCCGGCACCCCAACGAGGGGCGCACCAGGCGTCGACCTCGCGTTTGAGACGAAGGCGAGCGTCGTCTCCCCGCGACACGCCAATCCCGAGCAAGCGGACGACGCCAGCACGCTCGCGAAAAGCTTGCTGGATGTCACCCTCGTACCTGAGACGACGGCGCAGTCAGTCCCCGACGCGACCTTATCGCCGCCCGTCAACCAAAAGGTACCGATCGATTCCCATCCCGCGTCTTTTGGGTTCAGCCTCAACCCGTCTAGCGACTTCGCTTTGGCGGGCGCTCTCGTAGAGGCAAATCCAGACCCTCTGGGGTTTCGTGTGCGGTCACCTTGGGACCGGCTGACGGACGTCTCGACCTACGGGCCCTCTGGGTCCGAGGAAGACGACGAACCCAGCATCTGTTGGGATTTCTCTGGACTTGGTAACCCCAGTGCCATGCGAGACTTCATGACCGCATGCGACTACTGCCTTTCCAACTGTTCCGACGGTGGCCGAAGCCTCGGCGACGAGGATCGCAGCCCAAGTCGCGAATGCTTCCACGTCGATCTAGGGGGTCCCCCCGAAGGCAGCCATCTCGGTATGCCGGAGGACGGTGACCTCCCTAGGCCGGTGCCTCGCGTTGACATCCCACGGGAGCTAGTTGTGGTCCCCGTTCAGGCGGGGGGTCATGACCCACAGCTCGAGCAAATCCGCGGGGTGCAGGCCAGGCTCGACGAGGGAGCAGGAGCGCTGGAGCCGATCCGTCGGGACGTCGGGCAGGCATGGGCGGGCCAACCTCCTGCCGGAGAAATACGTCATCTACCCCAGGGCTTCCAGCACCGCATCGCCGACGACGTCAGGCTCAGGCCACCACCCGCATCCAGTGGGGTCGGCCAGAACCTAGCGGCAGCAGCAATGCTTCTTCGCGCGATGCTAGAGCCATCAACCACCGAGGGGCGGCGAATCCAGGGAGAACTCAAGAATCTCCTGGAAGGCGCCGCGGTCCGACGGGCCGAGAGCTCTGCCTCCCGAAGGCAGGGGTACCCCTCGGAACCTCATGCCGCGACTTCCCGATTCATGCGGGAAGCCTCGGTCTACACCGGGCGCACGCGCAACACCGCGCCTGCGGCCCCGGGTCGCCTCGGCAACGAGCACCGCCACCGCGACCGACGGGCCCACCTCGACGAGAGGGTGCGCCGAGGCTACCACCCCAGGCGTGGGGGACGCTACGACAGCGGGGAGGATCGGAGTCCCTCGCCCGGACCACCCGGTCCGCAAGCCTTCAGCCGAGCCATCCGACGGGCGCCGTTCCCGACCCGGTTCCGACCCCCGGCTACTATCACGAAGTATTTGGGGGAGACGAGATCGGAACTGTGGCTCGCGGACTACCGTCTGGCCTGCCAGCTAGGTGGAACGGACGATGACAACCTCATCATCCGCAACCTCCCCCTGTTCCTCTCTGACTCCGCTCGCGCCTGGTTGGAGCACCTGCCTCCGGGGCAGATCTCCAACTGGGACGACCTAGTCCAAGCTTTCGCCGGCAATTTCCAGGGCACGTATGTGCGCCCCGGGAATTCCTGGGACCTCCGAAGCTGCCGACAGCAGCCGGGAGAGTCTCTCTGAGACTACATCCAGCGATTCTCGAAGCAGCGCACCGAGCTGCCCAACATCACCGACTCGGATGTCATCGGCGCGTTCCTCGCTGGCACCACCTGCCGCGACCTGGTGAGCAAGCTGGGCCGCAAGACCCCAACCAGGGCGAGCGAGCTGGTGGACATCGCCACCAAGTTCGCCTCCGGCCAGGAAGCGGTCGAGGCTATCTTCCGAAAGGACAAGCAGCCCCAGGGCCGCCCATCGGAAGGTACTCCCGAGGCGTCAACTCAGCGCGGCGCCAAGAAGAAGGGCAAGAAGAAGTCGCAAGCGAAACGCGACGCCGCCGACGTGGACCTTGTCGCCGCCGCCGAGTACAAGAACCCTCGGAAGCCCCCCGGAGGTGCCAACCTCTTCGACAAGATGCTCAAGGAGCCGTGCCCCTATCACCAGGGACCGGTCAAGCACACCCTTGAGGAGTGCGTCATGCTTCGACGCCACTTCCACAGGGCCGGGCCACCCGCGGAGGGTGGTAAGGCCCGCGACGACGACAAGAAGGAAGATCACCAGGCAGGAGAGTTCCTCGAGGTCCGCGACTGCTTCATGATCTATGGTGGGCAAGCGGCGAACGCCTCGGCTCGGCACCACAAGCAAGAGCGCCGGGAGGTCTGCTCGGTCAAGGTGGCGGCACCAGTCTATCTAGACTGGTCCGACAAGCCCATCACCTTCGACCGAGACGATCACCCCGACCATGCGTCGAGCCCGGGGAAATACCCGCTCGTCGTCGACCCCGTCATCGGCGACGTCAGGCTCACCAAGGTCCTCATGGACGGAGGCAGCAGCCTCAACATCATCTACGCCGAGACCCTCGGGCTCCTGCGTGTTGATCTGTCCTCTGTCCGGGCAGGCGCTGCGCCCTTCCATGGGATCATCCCCGGGAAGCGCGTCCAGCCCCTCGGACAGCTCGACCTTCCCGTCTGCTTCGGAACACCCTCCAACTTCTGAAGGGAGACCCTGACGTTCGAGGTGGTCGGGTTCCGAGGAACCTACCACGTCGTACTGGGGAGGCCATGCTACGCGAAGTTCATGGCCGTCCCCAACTACACCTACCTGAAGCTCAAGATGCCGGGCCCCAACGGGGTCATCACCGTCGGCCCTACGTACAAACACGCGTTCGAATGCGACGTGGAGTGCGTGGAGTACGCCGAGGCCCTCGCCGAGTCCGAGGCCCTCATCGCTGACCTGGAGAGCCTCTCTAAGGAGGTGCCAGACGTGAAGCGTCACGCCGGCAACTTCGAGCCAGCGGAGACGGTTAAGTCCGTCCCCCTCGACCCCAGCGGCGACACCTCCAAGCAGATCCGGATCGGCTCCGGGTTCGATCCCAAATAGGAAGCAGTGCTCGTCGACTTTCTCCGCGCGAACGCCGACGTCTTCGCGTGGAGTCCCTCGGACATGCCCGGCGTACCGAGGGATGTCGCCGAGCACTCGCTGGACATCCGAGCCGGAGCCTGACCCGTCAAGCAGCCGCTGCGCCGATTCGACGAGGAGAAGCGCAGAGTTATAGGCGAGGAGATTCACAAGCTAATGGCGGCAGGGTTCATCAAAGAGGTATTCCATCCCGAATGGCTTGCCAACCCTGTGCTTGTGAGAAAGAAAGGGGGGAAATGGCGGATGTGTGTAGACTACACTGGTCTCAATAAAGCATGTCCGAAGGTTCCCTACCCTCTGCCTCGCATCAACCAGATCGTGGATTCCACTGCTGGGTGCAAAACCCTGTCTTTCCTCGATGCCTACTCGGGGTATCATCAAATCAAGATGAAAGAGTCCGACCAGCTCGCGACTTCTTTCATCACACCCTTCGGCATGTACTGCTATGTCACCATGCCGTTCGGTTTGAGAAATGCGGGCGCGACATACCAGCGGTGCATGAACCATGTGTTCGGCGAACACATTGGCCGCACGGTCGAGGCCTACGTCGATGACATCGTAGTCAAGACAAGGAAAGCCTCCGACCTCCTTTCCGACCTTGAAACGACATTTCGATGTCTCAAGGCAAAAGGCGTCAAGCTCAATCCCGAAAAGTGTGTCTTCGGGGTGCCCCGAGGCATGCTCTTGGGGTTCATCGTCTCCGAGCGGGGCATCGAAGCCAACCCGGAAAAAATCGCAGCCATTACCAGCATGGGGCCCATCAAGGACTTGAAAGGCGTACAGAGGGTCATGGGATGCCTCGCGGCTCTGAGCCGTTTCATCTCACGCCTCGGCGAAAGAGGTCTACCTCTGTACCGCCTCTTAAGGAAGGCCGAGTGCTTCACTTGGACCCCTGAGGCCGAGGAAGCCCTCGGGAACCTGAAGGCGCTCCTCACAAAGGCGCCTATCTTGGTGCCCCCAGCTACCGAAGAAGCCCTCCTGGTCTACGTCGCCGCGACCACCCAGGTGGTTAGCGCCGCGATTGTGGTCGAGAGGCAAGAAGAGGGGCATGCACTGCCCGTTCAGAGGCCAGTCTACTTCGTCAGCGAGGTACTGTCCGAAACCAAGATCCGCTACCCACAAGTCCAGAAGCTGCTGTACGCGGTGATCCTAACGCGACGGAAGCTGCGACACTACTTCGAGTCTCATCCGGTAACTGCGGTGTCATCCTTCCCCCTGGGGGAGATCATCCAGTGCCGAGAGGCCTCGGGTAAGATTGCAAAGTGGGCGGTGGAGATCATGGGCGAGACAATCTCGTTCGCTCCTCGGAAAGCCATTAAGTCCCAGGTCTTGGCGGACTTCGTGGCTGAATGGGTCGACACCCAGCTACCGACGGCTCCGATCCAACCGGAGCTCTGGACCATGTCCTTCGACGAGTCGCTGATGAAGACAGGAGCCGGCGCAGGCCTACTCTTCATCTCACCCCTCGGAAAGCATCTACGCTACGTGCTACGCCTCCACTTCCCGGCGTCCAACAATGTGGCCGAATATGAGGCCCTGGTCAACGGGTTGCGGATTGCCATCGAGCTAGGGGTCCGACGCCTCGATGCTCGTGGTGACTCGCAGCTCGTCATCGACCAAGTCATGAAGAACTCCCATTGCCGCGACCCGAAGATGGAGGCCTACTGCGATGAGGTTCGGCGCCTGGAAGACAAGTTCTACGGGCTCGAGCTCAACCACATCGCTCGGCGCTACAACGAGACTGCGGACGAGCTGGCTAAAATAGCCTCGGGGCGAACGACGGTTCCCCCGGACATCTTCTCCCGAGACCTCCAGGTGGGCGACCTGGTGCTTCGGCTGCGACAAGACGCCCGAGGGCGGCACAAGCTCGCACCTCCCTGGGAGGGGCCATTCGTCATCGTCAAGGTTCTGAAGCCAGGAACATACAAGCTGGCCAACAGCCAAGGCGAGGTCTACGACAACGCCTGGAACATCCAACAGCTACGTCGCTTCTACCCTTAAGATGTTTTCAAGTTGATCATATACCTCGCACCCACCCAAAGTTTAGTCATCAAGGAAGGGTCGGCCTCGCCTCGGCAAAGCCCGACCCTCCCTCGGGGGCTAAAAGGGGGGGAACCCCCTCTGCGTCGAAATTTTCCTCGAAAAAAGATCTTTTCTGCCAGAATGTCTTTCGCACTTTTTGGCTATTTTGAAAGTGGATCCTGAAAACGACGGAGTACACGTAAGCAGCCAAGGCTGACCGAGCCGAGGGACTCCTACGCCTCCGGGATACGGATACCTCACTCATCACCTTCTGCGATAGGTAACTCACATTCGGATAAGTGATTCTGCGGACCGAACAAGTCTTCACGCCCGAAAGCTCTTCTGCCGAAGCGATCCTCTGAGCCTTCTCGACTGCGTCGGTGACAGAGCCCCATGGACGGGTAAGAGTGCGCGTAAGCGACAAGGTCGACCGAGCCGAGGGACTCCTACACCTCCGGGATACGGATACCTCACTCATCACCTTCCGCGAGAAGCAACTCTTGCTCGCACAAACATTTCTGTTACCAACAAAAAAGTCCAGATACTCGAAATAAAAGGAAAAGAGACGCAGCTTTACAACATGGCGAGGGTGTGTTTAGGCCTCGGCGGCCGCAGGAAACACACGCTACAAGACAATCTGATCCTGCAGGCTCGGATCTTGACGGCTGAAGGGAGCAGCAGCACCCTTGGCATCGACGACACCTTCGGCGAGGGCCGACCTAGCCTCGGACGGCGACGCGGTCCGAGGATCTCCACTCTGGAGGACGACGTCATCACCACGCCCGGGCCATCGCCGCTAGGGTCTTCTCCGGGAATCTGGCCTGAGCAGGCGGCTCGGCCGGTCGCCCCGGGGCCTCGGCCAGTTACCTTCCAAGGACGTCAGCCCGACCCGAGGCCTCGGCTGGTCAATTCCGGCGTCGGTCCCGCCGACGGACGACCCGGCCAGGCTCCGGCCAACCAGGTTTCCTTTTCAAGCCAACTCTGCCTCTGCCCATGTTGACGCCGCTACCCCTAGCTTCGGCTCATCGAAGAGCGGCCGAGGGGTTCCTTTAACTAAGTTAGAGAAGCCTCGGACAACAAGGCCGACCGAGCCGAGGAACTCCTACGCCTCCGGGATACGGATACCTCACTCGTCACCTGTACACGGGGCAACTCACGCTTGGTGAAGCGGTTCAGACAACCAACAGGCGAGTTTCAGTGCTCGGAAAGGAGGAAAATACACGGCTCCGTGCCGAAACTACATACATGTTCAGGCCCCGACAGCCACAATGAACAAAAACACTAGCACTCAAGGTGCCATTACAAACGGAACTCCGGTTCCGCCTCCGCAGGTACGAACAACCCCACTTGTCGGCGTTTCGAGACCGGGGGGTCCCTCAGGCCGACGAGTGAGTGCCGCGTGCCCCAGCCCAGATGGGTCGAGCGCGTGGGCGAGCGCGAAGGGGGGAAAGGAGCGAGGCGGCCGGAGACCGGCGCGAGAGTGGTGGGAATCCCGCGGCCTTCGTGTTCGTCCCGCGCCCAGGTCGGGTGCGCTTGCAGTAGGGGGTTACAAGCGTCCACGCGGGTGAGGGAAGCGAGCGGCCCCAAGAGAGCGCCTGTCCCGTCCTCGTCCCGCGCGGCCAACCTTCTCTAAGAGGGCCCTGGTCCTTCCTTTTATAGATGCAAGGAGAGGATCCAGGTGTACAATGGGGGTGTAGCAGAGTGCTACGTGTCTAGCGAGGGAGAGCTAGTGCCCTGAGTACATGCCAATGTGGCAGCCGGAGAAATCTTGGAACCCAACTAGTGTGATGTCGTGGCCGTCGGAGGAGCGGCGGAGCTTGGCGGAGGGACAGCTGTCGGAGCGGTTGTGTCCTTGCTGACGTCCTCCTGCTTCCGTAAGAGAGCTGAGAGCCGCCGTCGTCACAGGGCACGCGGGGCGCCATCATTGCCTATCTGGTGGAGACAGCCAGATGGGACACCGGTCTTGTTCTCTGCGGCCCGAGTCAGCTCGGGGTAGGGTGATGATGGCGCTTCCTGTTGACGTGGCTGGCCTGCGCCCTAGGTTGGGCAACGTGGAGGCTCCTCCGAAGCCGAAGTCGAGTCTGTCTTCCATGGCCGAGGCCGAGTCCGAGCCCCTGGGTCGGGCGAGGCGGAGGCCGTCGGCAGAGGCCAGGGCGGTGTCCGAGCCCTAGGGTCGGGCGAAGTTGAGTTCGTCGTCTTCCGGGTCTTAGCCCGAGTCCGAGCCCTGGGGTCGGGCGAAGCGGAGTTCGTCGTCTTCCGGGTCTTAGCCCGAGTCTGAGCCCTGGGTCAGGCGGAGCGGAGTTCGCCGTCTTCCGGGTCTTAGCCCGAGTCCGAGCCCTGGGTCGGGCGGAGCGGAGTTCGCCATCTTCCGGGGCTGAGCCCGAGTCCGAGCCCTGGGTCGGGCGGAGCGGAGTTCGTCGTCTTCCGGGGCTGAGCCCGAGTTCGAGCCCTGGGTCGGGCGGAGCGGAGTTCGCCGTCTTCCGGGTCTTAGCCCGAGTCCGAGCCCTGGGTCGGGCGGAGCGGAGTTCGCCGTCTTCCGGGTCTTAGCCCGAGTCCGTGCCCTGGGGTCGGGCGAAACGGAGTTCGTCGTCTTCCGGGTCTTAGCCCGAGTCCGAGCCCTGGGTCGGGCGGAGCGGAGTTCGTCGTCTTCCGGGTCTTAGCCCGAGTCCGAGCCCTAGGTCGGGCGGAGCGGAGTTCGCCGTCTTCCGGGGCTGAGCCCGAGTCCGAGCCCTGGGTCGGCGGAGCGGAGTTCGCCGTCTTCCGGGGCTGAGCCCGAGTCCGAGCCCTGGGTCGGGCGGAGCGGAGTTCGCCGTCTTCCGGGTCTTAGCCCGAGTCCGAGCCCTGGGTCGGGCGGAGCGGAGTTCGTCGTCTTCCGGGGCTGAGCCCGAGTCCGAGCCCTGGGTCGGGCGGAGCGGAGTTCGCCGTCTTCCAGGGCTGAGCCCGAGTCCGAGCCCTGGGTCGGGCGGAGCTTCCTATGGTGCCTTTGGCAGGGCCTGGCTTCCTGTCAGCATCACTCTGTCAAGTGGTGCTGCAGTCGGAGTGGCGCAGGCGGCGCTGTCCTTGTGTCAGACCGGTCAGTGGAGCGGCGAAGTGACGGCGGTCACTTCGGCTCTGCCGGAGGACGCGCGTCAGGATAAAGGTGTCAGGCCACCTTTGCGTTAAATGCTCCTGCGATTTGGTCGGTCGGTGCGGCGATTTAGTCAGGGTTGCTTCTTAGCGAAGGCAGGGCCTCGGGCAAGCCGAAGATGTGTCCGCCGTTGGAGGGGGGCCTCAGGCGAGACGGAAATCCTCCGGGGTCGGCTGCCCTTGTCCGAGGCTAGGCTCGGGTGAGGCGTGATCGAGTCGCTCGAATGGACTGATCCCTGACTTAATCGCACCCATCAGGCCTTTGCAGCTTTATGCTGATGGGGGTTACCAGCTGAGAATTAGGAGTCTTGAGGGTACCCCTAATTATGGTCCCCGACACCACTCGACGGGGGAGAGGCCTGCGGAGCAACAGAGGATCGACGAACGGCTTGTCGTCCCCCGCCCCAGCCGTGGCGACGAAGACGACTTCTGTCCCGAGGGGCCGAACAGCAGCAGCGATGACCTCAAGGCGGATGCTGCTGCCAGGAGGCCCCCGCCCGTGCCCAAACTCGAGAGGCAAGGACGGGTAGAAGGCCGTAGAGTTGGAGGTCGGTCCGCGGGTGGCGCCGGCAAACTCATCGGCGGCGGAACCTCTTCCAGCTGCCGTGGCGGGAGGCGGCACCGGGAGCGGCTCCGAAGCCGCTCGGCCCAGCAAGCCGGGCACGGTGCGGCTATCAGCGCCACGGACGACTCCCGCCCTTCCCCCCGATCACTGAGGGAAGGAGCGGGCCACTACCCACGCAGGGGCCGACCCCAACTCGGCACATTCCCCTCCCCAGCGCTAGTGATGAAAATCCTTGAGGCTGAGGGAGGGGCAGAGGCCGCAGCCCGGCTCGCTTTCCCCCACCATCAAACTGGAGGTCACCGTCTTGGGTGACCACCGGTGGAGGGGTGCAGCTGGGCTGCATGATGAAAATCCTTGAAGCCGAACGATGGCTGAAAGGTACCAACTCCCGCGGAGTTACGTTCCCCCAACGACGAGGCGGAAAGACGGCGGATCTCCCCCATCCGGGGGCCTGAAAGGTGGAAAGACACGATGCATAAGGGAGCGCGAAGACATGGTCGCCCTCCAAAGGGGTCACCCTCCTTTTAAGGACGGTTCTCCCTACTCGCGCCCCCAGCCGTCACGGGCTAAGTCTTCTCCAACACACTCCAAGGTCCTCCCCCACGGCGCGGGGGCTGGGTCCCACACGTCATGCAAGCCAACTCAGGGCAGAAGAAGCTAAACCGCCGCGCGCGGTGCACACAACCGCCCAGCGGTTACAAGCGACCCTCCACTTTTGCCCAGACCAACGGGCGAAAGGGTGGGCAGCCATGCAGGCGGCATGCAACCGCGCCAAGTGGGCGCGCTCCTCCGACTCCCAACACGCCCGGCATAGAGGCCCAGGCCCACGCGTCGTGCAACCGGTGCGCCGTTTGCTACGTGTGAGTAACTGCATCGCCACCCGCGTCACCACCGCACCTCCTCGACTGCGGAACCAATACCGCGACTCGAGGCGACCCGGTGCGCGACCCAGCAGCACTAGCCTGGCGCGATGGTCAACACGGCCAGAAGTGGGCCGGCAGTAATGGCGGTGGCAGGCGAGCAGGCGCAGCGGTCGCGTCGTCAGCCAAGCTTACGTCCCATCCGGGGGCAGCGAGAGAACCCTCTCCCACGACGTGAAGACGACGCGCCCGTGATCCGTTCCTCGAACAGCTCGCGCACGCGCAACGGTCGCCTCTCCAACCACTCGCCCCGTCACATTAACTCCGCGACCGGACACGCGGCGCCTCTGGCAGGAGAAGCAGGCGACGCTTCCCCTTCGCCAAAATGAACGCGTCCAAAAAGGTACGCCGCGTCGTTCGATTTCGTATCCTTTTCCATTTTTCCTCTTTCTCTCTCTTGCAACAGGGACCGGGAAAGGGGGATACCCCAAAAAGGATCCTTCCCCGAGAAGGAACCAGGCTCCGAGCCCCCCTACTGATCAGAGGTTCGAAGGCTGGCCCCCCGGAAGGGTTCAACAGCCGCTTCAGATCGCGTGGGCCCTACACCCACTACTGGTCAGGGGTTCGAATGCCGGCCCCTCGAAAGGGTTCAACGACCGCCTCAGGCTGCTCGGGCTCCGCGCCCAATACTGATCAGGGGTTCGAAGGCTGGCCCCCGAAGGGTTCACAGCCGCCTCAGACGCCGAGCGAGGGATGACCATGGGTACGTTCGATACATAACCAAGGCTCGGGCTGCGCTCCCGAGGTACCCTAGGACATTTCCGAGACCGGCGGGAACGATCTTGTAACAGAATCCCACCAGAGGGAGGCATCGAGCCCTTGGACCCCATCGCCAGGGGACCGGGTCTGGCAGATCACCCGTAGGTACTTTTGGGCGTGCCTCTGGGCCCCTAGCCGACCCCTAACGAACGGGGCACGGATGTCCACTCCGATTACCCGCTTGCAGCTCGTCGGAGACACCATGTTCGACGCCCATCGAGGGCAACATGGCGCTTTCCCCCTCCTCCTTGCGGAAAGGCGACGCAGGGGCGTATGTAAAAAAGCCGAGTCTACCCCTGACCGCCCTCTCGCTCTGTGCAGAGGCTCGGGGGCTGCTCTCGCAAACCCGGCTCCGGCCGAACCGTTGACAACGTCAACATACCAGCCCGAGAACTTGGGACCCGACCGTACACCTGGGCTACGGCCAGTTCGCATGAGGGAACGACCTGACCAGCCGAAGCACTACGTGAGGCAGTAAGACCTCGAAGGAGTGAAACCACTCCTCCGAGGCCTCGGGGGCTACACCCGGCGGGTGCGCTCGCGCGCACCCACCGGAACAAAACGCAACCGAGAAAGGCTGGTCCCCTTGCAAAAAGGTGCGATGAAAGCCTCCAAGCGAGTGCAAACACTCCCTTCGAGGCTCGGGGGCTACTGTCGGGGACCATAATTAGGGGTACCCTCAAGGCTCCTAATTCTCAGCTGGTAACCCCCATCAGCATGAAGCTGCAAAGGCCTGATGGGTGCGATTAAGTCAGAGATCAGTCCATTCGAGGGACACGATCACGCCTCACCTGAGCCTAGCCTCGGACAAAGGACAGCCGACCCCGGAGGATTTCCGTCTCGCTCGAGGCCCCCCTTTTAGCGGCGAACATATTCCCGGCTCGCCCGAGGCCCTGCCTTCGCTAAGAAGCAACCCTGACCAAGTCGCCGCACCGACTGACCAAGTCGCAGGAGCATTTAATGCAAAGGTGGCCTGACACCATTATCCTGGCACGCACCCCCCGCCGGCAGAGCCGAAGTGACCGCCGTCACTTCGCCGCTCCACTGACCGGCCTGACGAAAGGACAGCGCCGCCTACGCCACACCGACTACAGTGCCACTGGACAGAGTAAGACTAACAAGCGGTCAGGCCCTGCCGGAGGCACCATAGGAAGCTCCGCTTCGCCCGACCCAGGGCTCGAACTCGGGCTAAGTCCCGGAAGACGGCGAACTCCGCCCGACCCAGGGCTCGGACTCGGGCTAAGTCCCGGAAGACGGCGAACTCCGCTCCGCCTGACCCAGGGCTCGGACTCGGGCTAAGTCCCAGAAGACGACGATCTCCGCCTCGCCCGACCCAGGGCTCGGACTCGGGCTAAGTCCCAGAAGACGACGATCTCCGCCTCGCCCGACCCAGGGCTCGGACTCGGGCTAAGTCCCAAAAGACGACGATCTCCGCCTCGCCCGACCCAGGGCTCGGACTTGGGCTCGGCCCCAGAAGACGACGATCTCCGCCTCGCCCGACCCGGGGGCTCGGACTCAGCCTCGGCTTCGGAGGAGCTTCCACATCGCCCAACCTAGGGCGTAGACCAGCCACGTCGACAGGAGGCGCCATCATCACCCTACCCCGAGCTGACTCGGGCCGCAGGAAACAAGACCGGCGTCCCATCTGGCTCGCGCCGCCAGATAGGCAATGACGGCGCCCCGCATGCTCTGTGACGACGGCGGCTCTCCGCCCCCTTACGGAAGCAAGAGGACGTCACCAAGGGCTCAACCGCTCCGACAGCTGTCCCTCCACCAAGCTCCATCGCTCCTTCGACGGCCACGACATCACACCAGCTGGGTGCCAAGATCTCTCCGGCTGCCACAACGGCATGTACCTAGGGCGCTAGCTCACCTCCGCTAGACACGTAGCACCCTGCTACACCCCCCATTGTACACCTGGATCCTCTCCTTACGTCTATAAAAGGGAGGACCAGGGCCCTCTTAGAGAGGGTTGGCCGCGCGGGGACGAGGACGAGAACAGGTGCTCGCCTGGAGCCGCTCGCTCCCTCTCCCGCGTGGACGCTTGTAACCCCCTACTGCAAGCGCACCCGACCTGGGCGCGAGACGAACACGAAGGCCGCGGGATTCCCACCTCTCTCACGCCGGTCTCCGGCCGCCTCGCTCTCCCCCCTTCGCGCTCGCCCTCGCGCTCGACCCATCTGGGCTGGGGCACGCGGCGACATTCACTCGTCGGCCCAGGTGATGGAATAAGTCTCGTGGTTTGTGTGAAGGACAACAGCAGTTTTTTGGTCCTTGCTACAGGACAGCAGTCCTTTGGTTTTTTGGTCTTTGCTACAGGACAGCAGTCCTGCAGTCTGTTGGTCCTTGCTACAGGACAGCAGTCCTTTGGTCTTTGCTGCAGTATGGACAGCAGCAGTCCTTGCTGCAGTATGGTGCAGCAGTCCTTGCTGCAGTATGGTGTGGACAGTCCTTTTGGTCTTTGCTGCAGTGTGGTGCGAGCAGTTAGCATCTGCTTTTGTAAAGCAGTCCTTGCTGCAGTGTGGTGCGAGCAGTTAGCATCTGCTTTTGTAAAGCAGTCCTTGCTGCAGTGTGGTGTGGACAGCAGTTAGCATCTGCTTTTGTAAAGGTGTAGGACAGCATCTAGTGTAGCCATAGTGTAGGACAGCACCTCAGGAGCATATGCTCGGCACCTCGGCAGCTCCTTGGGCTATAAGTATGTATCCCAACCCTTAGAAGGGTATGGCATTGTGTAGTGTTTGAGGAAATAAACAGAAAATTGCCCCAACTCATAGTGTCATCCTCTGGATGAGAATCAGAGTCCCTTTGCTTACAATTGGTATCAAAGCCAAACTATCCTGCAGCCTAAACATCTCGTGTTCATCTCCTTCCCGCGCCTCTCCCCACACTCAGTCGGCAGCAAGAGCTCCAACTGTTCCTTCCTCCCCTGCTCAGACGAGCAGCCTTTCGTCTGAGACAGCCTCTTCCACACGCAGCGACCCCTCACTAGCCCACCATGTCCCTACGCTCGGCCACTTCGAGTGCGCGGCGCCAGCAGGAGGCCGAGGTCGCCGCGGCACAAGAACGCGAGCGAGCAGCAGCGGCGGCTGCAGCGACAGCGGCGAGGGCAGCACGGTTGGCGGCGGCGGAACTGGCAGCGGCGAGAGCGGAAGTAGAAGCAGCGGAGGCGGCGGATGCTGCACGTGCGGCGGCAGCAGAGCTCGAGGTTCTGCGCGGCAGTAGAGCTGGCAGCTCTGCTTCTGTCGACGACAACACCGACGAAGAGCTCAGGCTGGCGAGGGAAGCAGCGCGAGAGCAGGCGGCACAGTGGGCAGCCGCGCATCCCCATGGGGGCGCGCGTGGCGGCAGCCCAGATAGGCGCCGACGCGCTGACGGCGCTCTGGGCGAGGGCGCACGCGGCGGCAGCCCAGACGGGCGTCGACGCGCCGGCGGTGCTCCCGGCGGCGGCGACCGGGTCGACGGAGATCGCGGCCTCTACAGGCGGCGCGACTCTCCCTCCCCGGATCGGTACCATGGTCGCCGCATGGCCCAGGCCATTGTCAGGGACATCGGTCCCGGCGGTGGGTGGCCTACCCTCACCAAGACCAACTACGTCGAGTGGGCCGCAGTGATGAGGGTACGGCTCCAGGTTCGCCAAATGTGGGAAGCAGTTCGGTACGGCGACGTCGACTACCACGAGGATCGGCGGGCGCTGGATGCCCTCATTGCTGCAGTCCCGTCCGAGATGCAGTTTTCGCTTTCCCAGAAGCGGACTGCCAAGGAGGCCTGGGACGCCATCGCTGCGACCCGCATCGGCAGCGACCGTGCCCGCAAGACCACACTGCAGGCACTTCGCAAGGAGTGGGAGAACCTGGCCTTCAAGCCAGGTGAGGATGTTGATGACTTTGCTCTCCGCCTCAACACTCTGTTGCAGAAGATGGTGCAGTTCGGCGACGACACCTACGATGAGGAGAGAGCTGTTGAGAAGCTCTTCCGTTGCATCCCCGAGAAGTACAAGCAGATTGCTCGCTCGATCGAGTCTCTGCTAGACCTCTCCACGATGACAATCGAAGAGGCGATAGGTCGTCTCAAGGTGGTCGATGGCGACGAACCACAGGCTCCCTCTGGGCCTATCACTATCGGCGGGAAGCTACATCTCACTCGGGAGCAGTGGGAGGCCTGCCAGGGTGACAAGAAGAAGGGGGAGTCCTCCTCGACACGAGGCCGCAGACGCGGCAAACCGCGCAAGGCGCGTGGAGGCGCCCAGGCCGGGGCGCGAGGACATGCTGAGGGTGGTGCACGTGGAGGTGCCCAAGGCGGCGCTGTCGGCAACAAGAAGCCGGCACGAGACGACGGCTGCCACAACTGCGGCAAACTTGGCCACTGGGCCAGGGATTGTCGGCAGCCACGACGTGGCCAGGCCAACGTCGCACAGGCGGAGGCGGAGGAGGAGGCCCTGCTCCTGGCACATGCAAGCATCGAGCCATCTCCAGCGGCACCGGCCGCAGCGGCACTCCTCCACCTTGATGAGTCGAAAGCACGCGCTTTCCTCGGCGACAGCTCCAACAAGGACATGATCGACGGATGGTGCCTCGACACCGGCGCCACTCATCACATGACCGGCCGACGGGAGTTCTTCACCGAGCTTGACTCTAGCGTTCGAGGCTCCGTCAAGTTTGGGGACGCCTCTGGCGTAGAGATCAAGGGCGCCGGCTCAGTCGTCTTCACCGCCGCGTCTGGTGAGCACAGGCTGCTCACCGGAGTCTACTACATCCCCGCATTGAGGAACTCTATCATCAGCTTGGGACAGCTGGATGAGAACGGTTCGCGCGTGGTGGTCGAGCACGGAGTCATGAGGATCTGGGATCCCTCTCGTCGCCTTCTTGCCAAGGTACGCAGGAGTCAAAATCGGCTATACATCCTCAATGTGAAGGTGGCACAACCTTGCTGCCTTGCTGCTCGTCGAGACGACGGGGCATGGCAGTGGCACGAGCGCTTCGGGCACCTTAACTTCGAGGCCCTGAAGCGGCTCAGTGCCAAGGAGATGGTACGAGGCCTGCCGTGCCTTGACCATGTGGAGCAATTCTGCGATGTCTGCGTGTTGACAAAGCAGAGACGGCTCCCCTTTCCCCAGCAGTCGAGTTTCCGAGCCAAGGAGAGGCTCGAGCTCGTGCATGGGGACTTGTGTGGCCCGGTGACACCAGCCACACCAGGAGGACGACGCTACTTCTTGCTGCTCGTCGACGATCTCTCCCGCTACATGTGGGTGATGATCCTTGGCAGCAAGGGAGAGGCTGCAAACGCCATCAGGCGTGTGCAGGTCGCTGCGGAGGCGGAGTGCGGCCGCAAGCTGCGCGTGCTGCGCACCGACAACGGCGGCGAATTCACGGCGGCTGAGTTCGCGTCATACTGCGCGGATGAGGGCGTTCAGCGCCACTACTCCGCGCCGTACAGCCCGCAGCAGAACGGCGTCGTCGAGCGGCGCAACCAGACGGTTGTGGGGATGGCTCGGGCTCTCCTCAAGCAGAGAGGAATGCCAGCTGTCTTCTGGGGAGAGGCGGTGGTGACAGCGGTTTACATCCTCAACCGCTCGCCCACCAAGGCTCTCAACGGGATGACACCGTACGAGGCTTGGCATGGGCGCAAGCCGGCGGTCTCTCACCTACGGGTCTTCGGCTGCCTCGCGTTCACCAAGGAGCTTGGCCACATCGGCAAGCTCGACGATAGGAGCACCCCGGGGGTGTTCATTGGCTACGCGGAGGGCTCGAAGGCCTACCGCATCCTTGACCCAGGAACACAGCGTGTGCGCACGGCGCGCGACGTCGTGTTCGACGAAGGGCGAGGATGGGCGTGGGACAAGGCGGTGGACGACGGCACGACTCCGACGTACGACGACTTCACCGTCGAGTACGTCCACTTTGACGGAGCTGGGGGAGTAGGCAACTCTTCTCCGAGCAGGTCCACCCCAGCCCCCACGTCTCCACCGACTCCAGCACCACGCTCTCCAGCTCCGGCTACAACGAGCTCTTCACCACCACGCACTCCAGCCACGACTCCGGCTACACCGAGCTCTTCGCCACCACGTACTCCAGCACCGACGGTACCCTCTCCGGGAACGTCCTCTCCGACACCAGCTTGTGTCGAGCACGACCCAGTGGAGCTCGTGACCCCGCTCTCCCGCGACGAGGAGAGCGTCGATGCGTGCTACGACGGCGAGCCGTTGCGGTATCGAAGGGTGGAGGGCCTTCTCATCGACCCGTCGGTGCCGGGTCGCGCGTCTCGCATTCTAGCAGGAGAGTTGCATCTTGCATGCGACGATGGTGAGCCTCGGTCTTTCGCGGAGGCCGAGAAACATGCGGCTTGGCGTGCCGCGATGCAGTCGGAGATGGACGCGGTTGAGACGAACCGCACTTGGGAGCTCGCTGATCTCCCTCATGGTCATCGCGCGATCACCCTTAAGTGGGTGTTCAAACTAAAGAGGGATGAAGCCGGCGCCATCGTCAAGCATAAGGCTCGCTTGGTGGCACGCGGCTTCTTGCAGCAGGAGGGGATCGACTTCGACGATGCCTTCGCCCCTATAGCACGGATGGAATCCGTGCGACTCCTCCTCGCGCTGGCAGCCCTGGAGGGCTGGCACGTTCATCACATGGATGTCAAGTCGGCGTTTCTTAACGGCGACTTAAAGGAGGAGGTCTACGTACACCAGCCGCCAGGTTTTGCGATCCCTGGTAAGGAAGGCAAGGTGTTGCGCCTGCGTAAGGCTCTCTACGGCTTGCGACAGGCACCAAGGGCGTGGAATGCCAAGCTGGATTCCACGCTCAAGAGGATGGGCTTCATGCCAAGCCCGCACGAGGCGGCCATCTATCGGCGGGGCAATGGAGAAAATGCCCTGCTGGTGGGTGTCTACGTCGACGACTTGGTGATCACCGGCGCCAAGGATGCAGAGGTGGCAGCATTCAAGGAAGAGATGAAGGCCACCTTCCAAATGAGTGACCTGGGGCATCTCTCCTTCTACCTGGGGATTGAGGTGCACCAGGGAGACTCCGGGATCACACTTCGCCAGACCGCCTACGCCAAGCGCATTGTTGAGCTGGCTGGGCTCACCGACTGCAACCCAGCTCTCACTCCGATGGAGGAGAGGCTGAAGCTGAGTCGCGACAGCACGACGGAGGAGGTGGATGCTACTCAGTACCGGCGTCTTGTGGGGAGCCTTCGCTACCTCGTCCACACACGGCCTGACTTGGCATACTCTGTCGGCTACGTTAGTCGGTTCTTGCAGCGACCGACGACGGAGCATGAGCAGGCTGTGAAGAGGATCATCCGCTATGTTGCGGGGACTCTCGACCACGGTCTCTACTACCCGAGGTGCCCTGGGGCGGCACACCTTGTCGGGTACAGCGACAGCGACCACGCCGGCGACATCGACACTAGCAAGAGCACAAGCGGGATCCTCTTCTTCCTCGGCAAGTGCCTCATTAGCTGGCAGTCGGTCAAGCAGCAGGTGGTGGCCATGTCCAGCTGCGAGGCCGAGTACATAGCGGCGTCCACTGCTTCGACTCAGGCGCTCTGGCTGGCTCGACTGCTCGGTGATCTCCTCGGGAGAGACACTGGAGCGGTGGAACTCAGGGTGGACAGCCAGTCCGCTCTGGCATTGGCCAAGAACCCCGTGTTCCATGAACGGAGCAAGCACATCCGGCTGAGATACCACTTCATCCGAGACTGCTTGGCAGAAGGGAGCATCAAGGCGCGCTACATCAGCACCAATGATCAACTTGCAGACCTGCTCACTAAGCCCCTTGGGAAGATCAAGTTTGTTGAGCTTTGCTCCAGGTCCGGGATGGCTCAACTTTCTCACAAGACGACGCACAAGACTTAGGGGGAGAATGATGGAATAAGTCTCGTGGTTTGTGTGAAGGACAACAGCAGTTTTTTGGTCCTTGCTACAGGACAGCAGTCCTTTGGTTTTTTGGTCTTTGCTACAGGACAGCAGTCCTGCAGTCTGTTGGTCCTTGCTACAGGACAGCAGTCCTTTGGTCTTTGCTACAGTATGGACAGCAGCAGTCCTTGCTGCAGTATGGTGCAGCAGTCCTTGCTGCAGTATGGTGTGGACAGTCCTTTTGGTCTTTGCTGCAGTGTGGTGCGAGCAGTTAGCATCTGCTTTTGTAAAGCAGTCCTTGCTGCAGTGTGGTGCGAGCAGTTAGCATCTGCTTTTGTAAAGCAGTCCTTGCTGCAGTGTGGTGTGGACAGCAGTTAGCATCTGCTTTTGTAAAGGTGTAGGACAGCATCTAGTGTAGCCATAGTGTAGGACAGCACCTCAGGAGCATATGCTCGGCACCTCGGCAGCTCCTTGGGCTATAAGTATGTATCCCAACCCTTAGAAGGGTATGGCATTGTGTAGTGTTTGAGGAAATAAACAGAAAATTGCCCCAACTCATAGTGTCATCCTCTGGATGAGAATCAGAGTCCCTTTGCTTACACCAGGGACCCCCCGGTCTCGGAACGCCGACACTTGCCTTTTTATTTAAGCAAGCGCATATGGCAGGTGTGGGACATGCTCTACAACGACGAGACCATGCAAATCGTGTCATATATTGAAGTCTGAATGGTACTGATGATTGCAATGTAATGGTGAAAAAACTAATCAAAAAACAAAATTTATGTATAAAATCTTTTCTTACAACAATATTGTACAGATTTTACATATAAGTTATCGTGATATTATATGTTTCTATAAAATTTGACGTTAGCATGTTAGTATTTTAATCCCTCTTTACATCTGATGTGTTGCGTCAATTGTTAAAGAAATTTGACTCCGAATAAAAAACGAACGATAGTGCTAAACAATCGAGTGTCCCTAGAGTGAATTTTTGTGCAATGATTAGCAAAAGGCCCAGGGAGACCAAGAGAAAGGTTACGTGGCACAACCCGCGGGTCTCGTGGACCAGTTGCTCACCGGCCTTGCAGTACCGCACATGGCCGGTCACGTCAACCTAGCACGCACCTCCACGCATCAGTATTTTTGAGGCATTCTGAGCTCGCCAGATGTTCCGGATCGAGCCAACTCTGAGAACCGCGTCACCAACAGTCAACTAGACGCACTCGATAAAACCATCTCCCCAATACTATATTTTACTTCATATTTTAAACTTTACGTATTTTGATCTACTGAAGATGACCTAATGAACATACTTCTCTGAATAAATATAATTATAACTGCATTTTAACAACAGTCATCATCCCCGATTCCCCATCCCTGGACCGTGCTAGTTAATAAAACAGCTGGTATCGTTTGAGCATTTCAGGCCAGAGCCCCACAAAAAAGCGAGGCGGCTAAACTAATCCCAATCCCCAAATGCGATGCGACTCGATTCAAAGCCGGCGTTTGATAGGTTGAACCCAGCATTGCCGCATTGGAATAAACGGATCTTGTTAACATCGAAGAACCGGCCAGACATTTTAAATCTAGGATGCCATGTCGTATATATATCAACAACCAATCCACGTACTGCTGCTGCTGCTGCTATCTGACCTCGTCAATGCAAACTCTCTTATCCATCTCGACCGCTCTATCTATCTATTCCTTTCCTGTCAGCTGGAGCTGGTCGCTTTTCACTTTCACCACACGTAGCGTAGGGATGGTTTCTGCCTGCCTGGGAATAAACTAGTAATATGATACTGGCTCAGACATTTATGGGATCACATGGCTCTACGCGTGCCGTATTGATTTCCTGGGTGTCCTACGTACATTTTATAAAACGATCGGAATTCGAACAGGGCTTCGATTAAAACCAATGTCTCTGTCAGAGTGTAGCGAGCCATACGGCACGGCGTCTGCGAGCGAGGACGTTCTTTTTTCTAGTTTCCAAAGGAAAAACAACGATTAAAAACAGGAAACGGGATAGTGACATTTTTTTGGAGTGGCGGTTTTTCCGACCGAGGAATCGAGAAACATGTGCAGATTCAAACAGCGCGGTGCAGGAGGTGGAAGAACCAATGCAAGGAACGATTCCTGTCCTGAGAGCCGGAGAGCCCGCATGGAAGTTCATTGAAAGGATTCGCCCGCAGCCCCAAATTTCATCAGCGTATTCTACATCTAATCTGTAGTGTCTATCTATCTAATGCGTTACTCCATGGTATGTATCGCAGACCACACTGCTTCAGCCAAGAGACGGCAGGCAGAAAAACAAGAGACGACAACTGGGAGAGCGCAGGTGTGACCCGTACGTACCTTCTTGGAGGCCCTCTCCACGAGCTTCTTGACGAACATGGTGGCCGGTCGTCGATTCACGGCGCGGCGCGGCGCGGCGCGGCGCGGTGGAGGACCAAGCGAGAGACAAGCCCCCGCAACCGGATCAACGCGGGGCGAGATCGGCTACCCCTTCCCTTCGCGTGAGCAAGAAGAAGCAGGCAGCGCCGCCCCTTCCAAGTTGCCGACGTCCTGTTCAGGAGCGGGATCGAAACGAAACCGACCAAGACAACGCAAGGCAGGGCAGGGAGAGAGATGGCGTGGTGTCGAGGATGGCAGGGGAGGATGGGGGAGGGGAGGAGTTGGCGTTCGGAGGGCAGTTAAGGATCAGGTTGGTGGCTTCCTGGCCCTTTTCTGCTCTGCGCTGCGTTGTGTTCACTGGACTGGCTACTGCGCTGGCATGGCAAGTTTGGTCTCTGGAGAATGAAAGAAAGGGAAGAAGAGCGGGCGAGCGCAGGGGGTTTAAAAGGAAGATCACTGGGGCAGGCAGACTAGAGTCCACCGTCCACCGGCCACCGGCCCACCGCAACCGACAGAATAACTAGCCTCCGGTGCTCCAACGTGGGAGCCATCGACCCGGCGCAATCGGGTGCCGGCACTTGGCGTCGCATCTGTCGCAGAAGGCAGACAGAAAAAAAGAAGATATGTTCTCTTGGATTGTACGATGTCCATGTCAACTCGCAGAGGGTAACGTGCCACCGAAGCAAATCTGCGACGTTTTCGCAGGCGTCTTCAGTGGTTGCTGGTTTTGGACGAGCGCCCGATGCAGCATTGTTTCAAGGCCCATTAGGTGCTGTGCATATCTACCGGCGCCAAATTTGTCAGGCACCAACTGCGGGCGCCAAGCGGATGCATGCCATGCGTCGGCAGTTTAGAAGCCGTGGGAGTGAATGGGGACCGGAGGGAATCGGATGGCAAGGCTTTCCATGACAACGATAGTGTCTCACTCTCTCTGGTGTCACTCGCTCACTCTACTACATAGTGGACGTAACGTATGGCACGGCGGTGCTGCCGTCCGGGAAGGACGAGGTGGAGGAACTGCTCGAGATGGTCACCCGACGCGTTCCTTTTATTTTTGCTCGGAATGACATGTTACTGGATTATTAGTTGGTACTAGATGAGTGCCCCATGCGTTGCAACGGAAACACACAATACCATGATAACTTATATATATAATGTGTCTTATATTGTTATAAGAAAATGTTTCATAATTCATTTGTGATCCTAGCCATATATAATTTTTGTTATTTTAATTTAACTGTTTCACTACTACATTACAACCATCAGTATCATACAGACTTCGATATATACCATGATTTGCATGGTCTCATCATTGGAGAGCACGTGCCACACCTATCGGTAGAAGTTCCCTCGTACATCGTCAGTCATCAGGCACGCACAACCATACATGTTTGCTTAAATAAAAAGGCAAGTGTGTGCGTTTGCGAAGAGAATTAAAGTCAGGCCAGCACAAAAGCTACCTCGGCGATGGCAAGTGGTCATTGTTGTCGGTCCTCCTCTGCGTCACCTCTGTCGCGAAGATGACGCCACAGTCTTTGATATAGTAGTCGTCGAACGCGCGTGACATGGCGAGTACCGATGACTTTTGGCTGGGCTGCTAAACGAAGTGCACCCCGGGCTCATCAGCGAGGTAGTACACCTAGCCGTTGCACCTCCAGATGTGCTACTCCTCTACACACATCTTGTTCGAGGACACTCACACAACATCAACAACAACCGTCGTCCCAGCGCACAAGAATTTATGGCCGGTCAGTAGCGACTTACGTGGCCGGTTGAGCTTCATCGGATGATGAGCTAGATGGCGTGACGGCGCCGTCGTCGGATGCGGTGCCCAGAACAACCCGAGAGTCGCCGGCGTTGGCAACGACTATGAGGTCCCTCGTTTGAATATGGACAGCGGTGTAGCCGCTCTGGACTGCGTCCAAGCGACGGCTGCGCCGGAGCTTGCCGAACATAGCGACGCATGCGGCCAAGTAGGACTGCTTCCAGAGGTCGAACTGGCAGTTGTCAAGCTTCTTCTCATCGTCGATGAGCGACGCCAACGCGAGCGCCTCCTGCCAGTGGTGTTTGTTCGGGGTTTCCAAGTAAGAAACATGGATTCATCTTTGGCGTTAGTTTATAAAAATGACTCACAAGTCAGATCCATGGACAAAATATTACGGAGAATAAATGTCACACATATAAAAAAGGAATTTAAGTTGAAAACTTATTCAAACAAAAGAAGTTGCATGCAAGGCTCTTCTTTAAATACTACTCTCTCCATCCAAAAGTATAATTCGGGAATCTCGTTGATAATTATCTACTAATACACATTGTGTAAGGGTAGTAGGTGGGCTTTGGGAGAGATGTAATAGATATTTTTACTGTAACAAATATTAACATAAACACACATGTGGTGTAGTGGTAGCTACGAGCACATTTACTTGAGAGGTCGCGGGTTCGAATCCCATTAGGGCCACATTTGTGTTTTTTTAATTTAATTTTAGCTAGGCGTGGGATGCACGTGGGAATTGAGCTTTGCAGGGAGAGGAAATGAGAAAGACAGTGCGGGGAGGGACACAATTGGGAATGGGAAACGGGTCAGGACACAGTTGGGAATGGGAATGAAAACACAGGGCGCATGGGAATGGGAATGAAAACACACAAGAGTTCGGAATGGGAATGGCAAAACCAGGAATGGGACAGCCTACCCCTTAGAGTCTTAATAGGTAGTATAGATTCAGGGTTATCTTCTTTAAATATTCAGTATGAGAAAGTTAGTTCTTATTGAGGGTCATATTCAGGAGGAAATGTGATTCAACAACTCTTCTATCACATCTCCTATATCAACTTCTATTTCAAACTTCACATTGTAAGTAGTACCATCTATAATGCAAAAATAGTATTTTGCACGACCATATGCACAATCTGCTAGATACGGCCTTCGTATCGGAGGCATGTCGCAAGTTACAAGAACATATAGCTATTTGTTTCTTCACATCTATTAGATGATTCTTTCTTATTTCAGAAATTGAGTTATGAAACAGTTTTATTTTACAGACTCATTTTAATCATTGTGACGTCTTACTTTGTACTCTCTCTATTCATAAATATATGACATCATTGACTATTTTAAAAAAAACTTTGACCACTCGTCTTATTAAAAAAATAATAAAATGTCGTTTTTTATTTGTTTTATCACTTAAGGTAGTTTTTACTTGACTTGAAATTTTATATTTTTGAATAAATATGTTGAATAAGACGAGTGATCAAAGTTTTCGAAAAAAAATTAATAAGAACATATATTTGTGAACGGAGGTAGTAATAAGGTGGCCTCATTCTTCTTGTACTTAGATAACGAGCCCAGATATTTCTTCCATTGTCTAAAAGTTAGCGCTAACTGAATGATTCAAGAACAAGACATTTCTCCGAATAATACACATTACTAATGATCTTGGTGAAATACTACACAGCTAACTGTATTCAGATAGCTAACTAATGATCTTACTCTGAAGGATAACGGAACTAATGGTTTTGCTCTGAAGAAAGGATTTGTATCCAAGTTTAACTGATATGATATGTGCTTACTGATATTGCCCTAAATGATGGTTATTGGATTATTAGTTATTGTTCCTCCTCCAACACTAGTCATGAAGCGCTTGCTGATATAGGTGTGATTTACGCTTTACTATTAAGTTGACTCTACATAATTTCAACATTTTTGCGTACTCATTGAGTTTTGGGCAAATTATGGCTTAATGAAAAAATGATCATCTACCTGAGAAAATTGACCTTGATCAACCAAGCTCACACAGGTAGAATTGATACTTCAGACCATCTATAAATCATCCGTCTTTTTTTAATTACTAACCCGCATTTACAGAAGAAGGCCACTCATGTGGGAGCCTCCAACACCGAGTCACATCAACCAATCATTATTGTGCTTGAAAGGGAAACAGGGTCAAACATTTTCCTAAATGATTTTGGTGGTTGAATTGCCCAACACAAATAATTAGACTAACTAGTTTGCTCTAAATTATATGTTCTACAGGTGCTAAAGGTTCAACACAAACCAATAAAAAGATCAAGTTAGGATTTGTCAGAGAGGAAATCCCCGGTCGGGTGGCGGAATGCACCCGCCCTAAATCCTAAGACGAGGAGGGGCCTAATCGTTTTGCTTGTTAGAGATTGGGGGATGAACACACAAGAACACGCAAGGGTTTAGAGTGGTTCGGGCCGCCGGAGCGTAATACCCTACTCCACTGTGTATTGTATTGCTCGTGACCTTAAGTCTGAATGTGTCTGTAGTGCGCCCTCCCTTTTATAGTTCAAGGGGGGCACATACAAGAATTCTAAGTCCCGACGTGTGGCCCCAGGGACAAATGGAAGGAAAGAACTACTGCTTGCCACGCTAGAGTGATCTCCGTGCGCCATCATACCCGTAGTGCATACAATATTGATATCTCGCGGCAGCGTCCTTGGTAACGCGCGAGTCATGATGAGTGTAGTGCATGCGGCCGCACAGGCGTACTGTTCGCCAACGGGAATAGACAAGTGCGCCGCCTACAGGATAGCCTGGGCGCCGCCTGCCAGCTGAGTGGACAGGACACATTAAATGTTGAAGGGGCACATCGCTTGTCATCGGGGTAGACAGGCGACATGTCTTCTCCGCAATCAATGCATAGGCAGCGTGGCCTAGAGGCCTTACGTCAGGCTCCGCTCGCAGGCTCACGTCACACACGGTAGGCCATTTGGCAGCATCGGGTCTCTGCCCGGGCGGGGAGCAGAAGCATTATGCGGACAGGTCCGCACCAGGGTGGGCCTGGACACATGTCGCTCCCGGACCACTGCCTGAGCAGGGCCTGGGTATTCTCTACCCCAGAGTCCCGGGACCCGGCTGTGGGTAGTTCGGACCCCACGTAGAGGGGTCCGGGACCCGTCCCGGAGGTCGGGGTCGCACCGGTGGGGGCCCCGGACCTCCCCCGGAGGTCCGTTCTTCATGTACAGGGGTCCGGTGCTTCCCCCACAGTGGGTCCGGACCCACTATGTGCATCTTGGAGTACGTCTCTGTTGGGGGCCTTCGTCCTCCGAAGGTCTTCAAAAACACGATTTAACAATGTTTTCCAAGTGTAACATGTGGACAGGTATCTTCGGACATAGATTAAAATCATATACGACATAAGAAGCATGGTCAAGACGAAGGATGATGTTGCTCCGAAGCTACGGGCGGAGGAGCTTCGGCTTAACAACGGAAAAAGGAACCGACTTAAAGGGAAAAGGCCATACAGTCCTTGTTGAGTTGTCCATAATTCAGTAGTAAATATGAAGGACATAAATGTAATTTTACACAGGCTGCGCCCTGTGCCTATAAATAAATGAACAGTACTCCCGTACTGTTCAGGTTGGCTTGTACTCACTCGTGCGTCATGATTGTACCTTTACCTTCTGTCAAGCCGAAGGTACAAATGTAATTCAATATTGTTTTTATTCATTCATAATCATATAGTAAGAATTACATTGATGATATCATACAATTATCCATGTTATTTCTCGTGTTTCATACGCTGCGTCTTTCATCATTGTAAGCTGTGATGATGAAGGTACGTCCTTCATGACCTTCGTCCGAAGATCATTATATCCTTAGGGAGATAATGCTTCGAATGACGAAGGGCGTTAATTATTAACGCATTTTTGTGTTGCCTTGTTCTTAACTCATAGCATTTGAAGACAAGTCTCCAACAGTCTCTTTCCCTGGCCACGTGGCGACCTCGGAGCCATCCACGTGGCGGGGCAGAGAGTTGCTCGCCATGCAACTAGAGATCGCTGCGCGGGCATAGCGTCTTCATACTGTAGCAAGGGGTACCCCTGTGTTGGAACTTGCTCTCAGCCGCAAGGGGATCCAACAAGGGTGAACAGTGATGACAACAGGGCACTCGCGCTAGATGGCAAAAGCTCTGTTAATCTGGCCTCTCACGGGCACTATACAGGGGTATTTATAGGTACCTGAGCGCGCAGCACCTCGACCTAAGGACGCATGTGCCCTCAGGTACCTAGGTTATCCCAAGAATATTCCCATAAAGCGGGGTTACAGACCGTAATTACAGGAATGCTTTTACAACATAGGCCCGTAACACAGGGCGGCGAAGCGGGGCCCGCTACGACGAGCCGGATTGCACGTGGGCCTCCGAGCTAGGCGAGGCCGCGCCGTGGGATGCCCTTCGTCGCCAGTCTTCGCCTCGAACGGAAGAAGCGAAGGGTGTCCCCGCCTGTTCTGTTTCTGTCAGTTCAGCTGCTGCAGCGAAGGCTTCGAGCGAAGGGTGGCGCCTTTGCCTTCGCCCCAACATTTGCCCTCCGAGGGACCAGTTCGACAAAGTCACCTGGTGCCGAAGACGTCGTTAGATGGCGGAGACGCTGCCCTCGCTCGAAGTGGTTCCGTGGGGGTTTTTGATGTGACCGTTGATTGACGGCGTACTGTTGGATTGCGGGTTTCCCGAAGCGCCGCGCCCTGTCTATAAAAGGGGGCGGGGGCCGGCGCTTTTTGAACTTCACCTTCCGCGCTCCGCGAAAACCCTAGCCGCCCTTTCCGCCGACTTGCTGCTCGTCTGCCTGCCGCGGTCTTGTTCGCCGGAGATCTGGCTCGAGTGAAGCAGACCACCCGCCGCCGCCGACGGTACGTTGCTATGCCGTCCTCGTCTTCTTCCGCTGCCGCTACGTCGCCGGCCGTTCCCTCGCCGCCGGCCGCCGCCTCGTCTGAGGAGACGCTGAGTAGCGTAATGGTGGAGGAGTTGCACGCCGGCGACTCTGTTGATTTCGGCGTATCGCGGATCTCGTCGGCCCGCGTGCAAGATATGCAGCGGTTGGGTTACTTCGGCGACGGAGTTGGTCGAGTCCCGGGGGCGGAGGAAGTCCCCGAGCCAGAGGGCGAGTTGGTCGTTTTCGAGGCGTTCTTCGCCGCCGGGCTCCGCTTGCCTGCGCACCGGTTTGTTGGTGAAGTCCTGCGCAGGTTCAACGTTCAAATACACCAGCTGACACCGAATGCCATAGTGGCACTGTCGAAGTATGTCTGGGCGACGACTTCGTACGGTGGACAGCCATCGGTGGAAGTTTTTGCGAAGTATTATTGTTTGCATTGGCAGAAGAGGATGATTGGAGGCGAAGTCGCTCAGTTTGGATCCTGCACGTTCACGCCGAAGACCGGCAAAACCACGATGCAGGTAGTCGAGTTGGTTCCTTGCGCCCGCAACAAGTGGGGCAACTGGAATGAATTTTGGTTTTACGTCGCAGAGGGTACCGTCGAAGGCCATGAGGGACTCCCCGTGTCCGCGATGTGTTCTCATTTTTACTCGGCGTATCCGCCCTTTGAAGTGGCGGAGGAGGATGAGGACGAAGGGGCTCTTCGGTGCGCTGCCGGCCTGAGCAGCGGGCGCGACTTGGTTGAAGAGTTTGTGGCGTACGGGGTGTGGCCGTTGGCGCGTGGCTGGGCGTTGGGCGAAGTATGCCCTCGCCAGATGCCTTTTCATGGTGGAAGGGTGGTGCGGAGTCCCGCCTTCGCATTGAATCTGCAAAGTCGCGATCCGGCCGCCGTTGTGCGTGAGGCGGAGGATGGGGCGGTGCGGCTTGTTGGACGCTACGTGCCGAGGACAGAGGGCCAGCGCAGCTGGGATATCCGTGGGTCGAACGACCGCTTGAACAGGGTTTTTGAATTAAATCAATTGCCATATGATGGCTACCCTGGTCAAGACGATGTGGACCGCCGTGGGAAGAGACCGGCGGTGGAGACCGGAGACGACCCTGCGCCGGCGGCCTTCCCGTCCTCTAAAAAGAGAAAATTAGGTACTGCTATGGGAGGACTTGGGGTTTCTGATCGTTTAGCTAGAGAGTTGACGAAGACGTGCGCGGCCCCGGGGGAAAGGATGTCTTCGCCCGAGCTCCGGGAGTCTTCGGCTCGGATGCTGAGGGTTACCGGGGGTTGCTGGCCTAGGAATGTTCCTGTCCCCCGCGCGGCTGGCGAGGACTTTTTTACATCTCGCATGGTTCGTGAATGGAGGGTTTTTCCTTACGGGTGGAATATTGCTGCTGTTGTGTCAGCAGTGATGGACAAGGATCGCCAGGGAGCTGCCCAAAAGCGCCAGGCGGCTATCAGGCTCGTTGAAGCCAGGCCGAAGAGGCAGCGGGGGACTTCGAAGGCTGCGGCCTCCGGCGGAGGCCGGCCGCCGCTGGCGGCGAAGTCGAACGTCCCTGCATCTAGCAAGGCGCCGGAGGCAACGGCAGGCGCCGAAGGCTCGAAGTCGGCGAAGGCGGTGCCGCCGACCAGCGGAGTGGCGGAGGTCGCGAGGGTGGCCCGAGCGTTGCCGTTGGCGGGCAAACGTGTCGCCGACTTCGGCACCGATATTAGCGTGGACGACTATCTCGGTGGTAGGTCGTTGGCTTTGCTTTCTCTCTCTCTTTTTTTTAATCGGTTCATTGGTACGCTGCAGGGCTGGGCGAAGGCCAACTTGCTGTGGTTGCGCCTGGCGCGGCGACCACGACGGCTGCCGCAACGCCGAAGGCGAAGGGCGGGGCTCTTAGCGCCGGTGGCGAGGCGTCGGCCCTCGCGGTTGTCATGGATGAGGCGGGCGCTGCGTCCCGCCGGCTGGCGGAGGCGACGGAGGCGCTACGTCAGGTCCGCTGAGTTGGACCTCGTCCCCCTCTCTCTCTCTCTTTTTTTTGGGACCGCAGTCTTACGATTGTTCTGCAGGTGGCTGACTTCGCTAGCCGCACTGCGTCGGGGGCCCTCACGGCAGCCGTGGCTGCCGAATTCGAAAGACTTCGGACGCAACATGCTGACGCCGTCCGCGAAAAATCGGCCGCCGACAGCAAGTGCCGCAAACTGGTGGAGAAGGTGGCCACACTGGAGGACGAGAAGGCCGCCCTCCGTCGCCAGCTGGCGGGGGAAAGGAGGGAGACCAACGAAGCCCTTGTCAAGGCGCAGGCTGCGCAGGCGGAGGCCAACCTGGCACGGGCGGAGGGCAATCTTGCCAGGGAGCGCGCCGAGCAGTTGCAGGAGTGGCTCACCGCCCTGGAGAGCCGCGTGAAGGGGGCCGAGGCCGCGGCACGAGCGGAGGCAGAGCGGACACCCCAACTGCTCGTAGATACGTACCGTGGCCTGGGCGCGGGGACCGGTGAATTCGAAGTACCGGACCGAGAGCCCGGACTTCGGTGCCTGGAGTGGGTGCAGGAGGAGCTGCAGGCGCTCCCCACTGTCGTGGAGGGGTTTATGGCGTATGCCTCCCTGGTCACCTGCGAGGGGGCGATGAACGCGCTCTCCCGCGAAGGGTGCCGACACTTCGAGGTCTTCGACCAAGTCGAAGAGGACTTTGAGCGAGATATCTTCAAGGTCGAGGACCCCGTAGTGAAGGATTCTGCCGGGGCTATCTTCGACCGGCTGTGGGGTCCATACGGGCGCAAGGTGGTCAGGGAGCGCACCGAGACGGCGAGGGTTCAGGTAACGTTTTCGCTTGTTTGGTATTTGTTGGACGTGGGCTGTGTGCGTGTTTGATGAATTTTGTGTGTTTTGGCTTAGGCGGCGCGTGGCGAGAGGGTCGACGACTTCGGGGCGCTGAACAGCATGTTGGCTGACCCGGAGTTGGCCCCGGCGGAGGCTGCGTCCGAGGTCGCCCTGGCGCCGACCCCGGCCGCATCCGCTGTGGCCGGCGAAGGCCTGCCCCCAGAGGTCGCCGAAGGCTCGCCTGGTGCTTCTGCAGTTGCCGCGCCGAGTGCTGAGGATCCCGCAGCGGTAGCGGCGGGGATAACAGCGGAAGCAGCGGCAGAGCCAACAGCGGAGGCTCCCGCAACGTCAGGGCCGTCGCAGGTGGCGTAGTAGGTGTAGAGGGTTGGGAAAGTTTGTACATGTTACTGAATTTTGGTTGCTGCGCAGGTTCAAGATTTTGGGCCTGCGCACGCAACCGCTACTACTAAATTTTTGGCGGCTACGACCGCGGAAGATGGTAATGAATGTGGTGGTTCTTTATCTGAGTTTTTTTGATTGTGCTGATTCTGGGAGCTCGATTGAGTGGACGGAGTCGTCGGAGGACTTGGACTACTTCGCGGCCTTGGATGTGGCTGCGACGGAGGCCTCGCCGCACGCCGCGGATGCAGGAGATGTGCCAGGTCCTTGCACCGGGCGACGGCGGCGAAGGGCAGTTGCGAAACGTATGGTTAGTGGGGCGGAGGGGGCTCGGCTTCGTGTAAGTGGGGCTGGTCGGCAGGAACTGTTGTCTTTGCCGACCGCCGAGAATATAGGTGAAGGGGAACTGCGAAGTCTTTTTGCGGGTGAGGAGCTCAGGATAATGTTATTTAATTATAGGGAGATGGGAATTATTCCTAAGGTTGAGCCGATGTAGAGTGTGGTGCCCTCGCTTGTATATGTAGAGGCTTGTATGATGAAACTGTGTGCCCTCGCGTGCGTATGTGTGTGCGAAGGCGTTGTGTATTTTGTCTGGTTTGTTTTGTTGGGCTGTGTTGGCGTGATTGTAGTTGGTCTTGGTGTGGACGGTTTGATGTTGTCGATTCAGCCTTTGTTGTGCTAGTCCGGTTGTACCCTTAGGTGTCTACTGCACAGATAGTCTTCGGTTTTTTCGCACTTGTTGTGCTAACCCGGCTGCACCGTTAGGCGACTTCTGCGCGGATAGTCTTCGCGATAGACTTAGATTTTTTTCGGCACTTGTTGTGCTAATCCGGCTGCACCCTTAGGCGACTTCTGCGCGGATGGTCTTCGCGACAGACTTAGATTTTTTTCGCACTTGATGTGCTAATCCGGCTGCACCCTTAGGCGACTTCTGCGCGAATAGTCTTCGCGATAGACTTAGATTTTTTTCGCACTTGTTGTGCTAATCCGGCTGCACCCTTAGGCGACTTCTGCGCGGATAGTCTTCGCGATAGACTTAGATTTTTTCGCACTTGTTGTGCTAATCCGGCTGCACCCTTAGGCGACTTCTGCGCGGATAGTCTTCGCGATAGACTTAGATTTTTTTCGCACTTGTTGTGCTAATCCGGCTGCACCCTTAGGCGACTTCTGCGCGGATAGTCTTCGCGATAGACTTAGATTTTTTTTCGCACTTGTGCTAATCCGGCTGCACCCTTAGGCGACTTCTGCGCGGATTTGTCGCACGCGAGGGTAGCTAGCGCTTAGCCTCGCGGTGACCTCGTGGTGGTCGAATGTCGAAGACCGTCATCGCGGTCTTTTTCGACGCATGTCTTTGCGGGGGATTTTTCACGCATATATTACATGGCTCCGCCTCGTTAAAAACCTCACCCCCGGGAGGAAAAGAGTGCGGGCCGGTGCAAGATTGTTTTTGCGAATTACAAGGGCGAAGACAGCCCTGAGGAATCAAACAAAAAATTTGCGGAGGTTGTCGATGTTCCAGGAGTGCTCCAGGTCCTCGCCGTTTGGCGTTGTGAGCCTGTAAGCGTTGGGGGAAGCTTTTGTCTTGACGATGAAAGGGCCCTCCCACCTGGGTTCCAGCTTGCCCTTAGACTCTGTCCGAGCTGTTCGAATGAGTACGAGGTCCCCCTCGCTGAACTCCCTCGGGATGACTGAGTGGTCGCGCCATGCTTTGGTCTGGGCTTGATATTTGTTCAGGGCCTGTAGGGCGAAGACACGGTCTCCGTCGATGAGATCCTTTGAAGTTGGCTCGTCCACATCAGGGACGACTGACGGAACTGTTCGCGAAGACCCGTGCTTTATTTCTTGCGGGGTCATGACCTCCGATCCGTATAGAAGACGGAAGGGAGTAAACCCGGTCGCCCTGCACTCAGTCGTGTTTAGTGCCCAGACTGCCTCAGGTAGGAAATCGGTCCATCTGCCCTTTTTTTCATCAAGGAGCATTTTCTTGATAGCTGTGAAGATTTTCCCGTTGGCGCGCTCCACGACTCCGTTGGACTGCGGATGATAGACTGAGGCGAAGGCAAGCTTGGTGCCGACGGAGAAACAAAAATCCTTGAAGTCTTGGTTGTCAAACTGCTTGCCGTTGTCGACTGTTAGTTCGGACGGTACTCCGAAACGGCAAACGATGTTCTGCCAGAAGAATTTTTGGGCAGTCTTTGATGTTATTGTAGAAACAGCCCGTGCCTCGATCCATTTGGTGAAGTACTCGACCGCGACGAAGGCGAACTTGAGGTTCCCCTGAGCGGTTGTCACACCCGGGTTTTAGGGGCACCAAGACCCGGGCGCGAACATAAACACCAGGTATGCTGGGACCAAGTCTCACACATATGATGTATAGTGGCACAGGATCGAATGTCACATCTTTACTATATAACAGGAGTTCTATACAAAATAAATAAATAATTACATTAAAAGGAGACAACGGTCCAGCAACCCAAAGTTGACTGGGAGACGACGACCTAGATCTCTCACGAACACTTCACAGCATCCTCCGAGCGCATCATCCTGCGGTACCTGTTCTTGACCTATGGGGGGGTGTGAGACAGCAAGAGTGAGCTCACATACGTTCATCGCTCAACAAGTTGTGGGGAATAATGTGCATGAACTCGCCAAAGGTGGGAGCTCACGTGAAGTGTAAGGCTTACCAAAGGAGATGGTTAGAGCTGAGCATTGCTTTTAAAGTTGGTCAAAATTTTATTAGCAGTTACTAAGTATAAGTAAATACCAACCCAATTAAATAGTTGAACAAAAGTAACAACTTCACCTGCGATGCAATGCATATGACAAATTGAGTTTAAGTTCCATAATTTAATCATGTGAGGGTCCGAGCTGCTCATGACCGTGAGCACGGCTAGTATACCAGTTTTACACTCTGCAGAGGTTGCGCATCTTTACCCACAAGTCATGTTACCCATCTGCCAAGGGATCGCGACTTCCCATACACCTCTACCGAGGAGGCGAGGCAGGGTAACACTACGAGGCCTTTACAAAGTTCCACTAGCTTCAGAAAACCCGCTACAGTTTATAGGAAGCTCCAATGCAGGAATCCCTTGCAGGACCGCCATCGCAGCAAAATCCTCCCGAGGGCCTCCCTACACTGACCACTCCCCTACTGCCCTTGCCCCTTTCGGGTAAGGTAGTCTTCCACTAGCTTTCCTAATTAATCGGCCAAGGGCGTCCCATTAAACCCTTGTGGTAGCACTGTTTTCCCGGGTGGTCGCTCCATGTTCCAATTAACATAATGATCTTATCATGAACAGTAATAATAAACAGATAATAAAAGTGTGATCATGAATAATGTATCTTCATACCCAAAACCATATAAAGCACTAGCAAGTACTACCCAAAAAGTTCAGTGGTAAACAAGGTATAAAGATATTCAAACTAGGGTAACCTATTGGGTCCCATCAAAATTAACCTATGCAGATCATTATGATTAATCAGAACATGAATGGGTAAAAAGAAGTGATCAAGGGCACAACTTGCCTGGCACTTGAGATTCGAGGTACCAACTTGCTTTTCAGATGACACGTGTCCTCGCGCTAGTCGTAGCAATACAAACAAACATGGTATAGATAAAATTAACATCACACCAAACATAAGAATACACTGCGTAAAAATAATCTACGTGAAGCTACGAGACTAACGCAACTTGAACGGATCAAATCGGAGTTAAAACGGAGGAGATACGAATTTCCTAAGGTTTTATGTATTTGATATAAGATTAGTTAGGAAATAAATTTTAATGTGACTTTCATATGAAAACAGTGGTACTATCTGATAAACAATAATATTATAAAATTATAGGAACCAAAATGGGTCAATTTGAACCTAATATGAATTTTCTAGGAATTTTATTATGTTTCTGCAATTAATTTAAACTGAAAAACCATTTTCTAAATGAATTACCTGGTTTTAATAGGTGTCTGGACTGTGCGCTAAATAAACAGAAGTGCAGGGGCGAAAACATAAGTAATCCACAGACTCAGCCAAACCCCACAGTGGACGGCGGGTTTATTCAGATATTTCACGGGGTCTTTTACGCAAAATGCCCAGGTCGAAGGGGTACCGAAGGGGTACGATCAAACCTGAGCCGCCCGATCAAACGTTAACGGATCAGATTAGAATCCCAATCCCACAAGTCGTTACACGCCCGCAACCAATGGATCACGATCACACGGCTGTAGACAAATTATAACGTTGCACGCGCTTGGGACCCTATTCACGATCTGCGGTTGAGATTGCGCAAGGCACACGAGCCCTACGATCGACAATTAGCGATCCCAGTTAAATCCCGCCAAAGCGGCATGCGAGCACTGATCTGGTTCACCCATCCATGCATCAACGGCCGAGGATGTCCCAACCGTGTATCCAGTTACAGCCATCCATCCCGAGATAAACGGCGCAGAGGGCTTCTTCCACCTCCAGCTACCAAACACGGCGGCGTGCCCGCACTCCCGTACCCGCGGTAGCGCCATGGATGATGAAGTCGCAAGGAGGCCCGGGTTATCCAATTTCAACGCCGGTCGATGCTAAATGATGAAGATACTAAAGCGAACACGTGGGGGAAGGTATTACCGAAGTTCATGGTTGTGGAGATGCTCTACCCCGAGAGACGTCGTGCTGGAGTTCCTTCCGCCAGTAAGAGCACGACCGCGCTCGGTGATTACCGACGAGGTCCACCGATTCCCCAGTACGGCCAAAATGCTGGTGCAATCCGAGATTCCACCGCGGCTGAAATCCTTCAATGCAACGATGGCTCGCTCGTAGTTCCTCCCGTTGGTTAGTAGCGAAATAGGGGAAGAGAAGCGCACGGCTCAACGATAGTAGATGAGGGGACGAGGGAGCCGATCGACGCGTTTAAATACTCAGGAAGTTAAGAACCAACGCTAACAACCCCCCCCCCCTCGATGACTCCGGTTTGTTTCGGTGGAGCGCAGAATTCGGATCTCAACAACCGATTGTGGACGGAGGAAGGAGACGCTGGTGACCCGACCCCACATGCCAATGTCGAGTATGAGGGAGGGAAGAGGACGTGCAGGGCATGGGAGTCCGCGCGGTGGCCGGCTTTGCTCAGAGAAGCCCCACGGTGAACGCGCTTGCAGCTGGCGTCATGGTCTGGTGGAGAGGATGGATCCGAAGAACGGGCCCCACCGTGAAGCGTCTTTAGGGTTGGCGAGCGCCAGCGATTTGGGCCGGCCAGGAAAACATTTGGCCCACGCGGGGTGAATGCAGGCGCGCGCAAGGATGTGGAGATGTGCCGCGACTTCCAAAATCTGGCCCAAACACACAGTTATCCCCTTTACCTTTTCTTTTCTATTTTCAAATCCAATTCAAATTTTGAATCCAAATTAGTGCCGAATTTATTCTCAAATGATATTGTGAATTCTAAAATCCCAATTTTTAGAAATATAATTATTTATATTATTTATATCACCTTTCTCTCTTCCTTATTTATAAAACCCCACCTTCAAATTTAGGGTTTTAATTCCACTTCTAATATTTATTATCTTATTGTTATTATCCTTTTTATTTTTATTTAGTGCACAAACATATAAAACTCCAACAAAATGCACTTTCTTTTATTTTAGCATTATTGGTTTAATATAATCATCCTTGATTTTATGTATGCTCTTTTGATGATGCAATTAAGGCACACAAAATGAGGAGATCCACAATATCCTTTGTATACAAATTTGGGTATTACAAATCCTACCCCCCTTAAAATTAATCTCGTCCTCGAGATTAGTAAGAAAGGGGATCCAACAAGTTTGGTTTGTAGTCTATGCTTTAGTTTCTAGTTGGTTTTAATACCAAAAGATTTGTTTTTTTTAATATCACAAATTATCATGTGATTAGGAAAGCATGGGTATATATATAGCTACTTTATTATGTAGGATAAAAGATGTATCCAAAGCATGGATAGGTTTGGGTAGGGTAAGGAAGGACTCCATCCTAGATTGTGGATCTTGACTCATCTTGGTGATCCCGCTTGATCCTTGAAGACTTGAGTTGGTGCTTATCCTTTCTTGATGAGGTTGATCATCTTCGGTCTCCAATCTTGGTATCTCCATCTGAGTTAGGGAGATGTAGTTAAGATAGCTAGGGTCTGTGGATAGGACTTTTTTTAATAGGTTTACATAGATGGATTATGTAACTTATTGGGAGTGTATGGCTGAGTTGATCTATGGCACTAACTTAGGCTTAAGTGAATTAGGAGTATGGTTTTATCCTTTGTACCAGCATTAAGAATCACCCACAAGGTTAAATCATAATAGATTAGATAGGGCCTAATTTTTGTTGCCAACATTATCTAACTTATTTAAGTAACTCAAATTTGGATTAGATCATGGTTGTTATTCTAGAGTGGGATCAATATGATAATTAGGGCAAGATGAATCCATAAGGATAAGGTAGAATCTTTTGAGGTCAGTTAGATCTATTAGGATGACATAAAATCTTTTCAAGATAAGATGGATCTAGATACATTAGGATAAGTTAAGATCTTTTGAGATAAGATAGATCTATGAGTGCAGGATAGAATCTTTTAAGATGAGATGAATCTATTAAGCTAGATACATTTTTTTTAATGAGGGATAATCTAGTTTATCTAGTTATTTTTATAAGCATTTTTTTTCTATATGTATATGCAGATATAATTGTGGACATTACTCCACAACTAATCACACTCAATCAAAGATCCAAATCAGACAAGTATCATAAGAACAAACATTCAAGTGCATAGATACTCATAAAATAGTTTTGTTTTTGCTCCTAAGATTAGGTTTCCTATTCCTAAAAGTCACTTTAGGCACAGGATTTCGAAGTGTGAAATCCACATTTGTCTTTGGAAAGAAAAGGTAAGAACAATCAGAGTAAAGCGGAAATAGATGAGAAAAGATTAAGAAAAGTTTAGCAAGGATCAGAGTAGCAAAGGTAAGTAGAGAATGGTTGTCCAGTTCTATCTAGGTTTCGTCCTACAGTCAACATTCCTCTGATACCACTTCTGTCACACCCGGGTTTTAGGGGCACCAAGACCCGGGCGCGAACATAAACACCAGGTATGCTGGGACCAAGTCTCACACATATGATGTATAGTGGCACAGGATCGAATGTCACATCTTTACTATATAACAGGAGTTCTATACAAAATAAATAAATAATTACATTAAAAGGAGACAACGGTCCAGCAACCCAAAGTTGACTGGGAGACGACGACCTAGATCTCTCACGAACACTTCACAGCATCCTCCGAGCGCATCATCCTGCGGTACCTGTTCTTGACCTGTGGGGGGGGGTGTGAGACAGCAAGAGTGAGCTCACATACGTTCATCGCTCAACAAGTTGTGGGGAATAATGTGCATGAACTCGCCAAAGGTGGGAGCTCACGTGAAGTGTAAGGCTTACCAAAGGAGATGGTTAGAGCTGAGCATTGCTTTTAAAGTTGGTCAAAATTTTATTAGCAGTTACTAAGTATAAGTAAATACCAACCCAATTAAATAGTTGAACAAAAGTAACAACTTCACCTGCGATGCAATGCATATGACAAATTGAGTTTAAGTTCCATAATTTAATCATGTGAGGGTCCGAGCTGCTCATGACCGTGAGCACGGCTAGTATACCAGTTTTACACTCTGCAGAGGTTGCGCATCTTTACCCACAAGTCATGTTACCCATCTGCCAAGGGATCGCGACTTCCCATACACCTCTACCGAGGAGGCGAGGCAGGGTAACACTACGAGGCCTTTACAAAGTTCCACTAGCTTCAGAAAACCCGCTACAGTTTATAGGAAGCTCCAATGCAGGAATCCCTTGCAGGACCGCCATCGCAGCAAAATCCTCCCGAGGGCCTCCCTACACTGACCACTCCCCTACTGCCCTTGCCCCTTTCGGGTAAGGTAGTCTTCCACTAGCTTTCCTAATTAATCGGCCAAGGGCGTCCCATTAAACCCTTGTGGTAGCACTGTTTTCCCGGGTGGTCGCTCCATGTTCCAATTAACATAATGATCTTATCATGAACAGTAATAATAAACAGATAATAAAAGTGTGATCATGAATAATGTATCTTCATACCCAAAACCATATAAAGCACTAGCAAGTACTACCCAAAAAGTTCAGTGGTAAACAAGGTATAAAGATATTCAAACTAGGGTAACCTATTGGGTCCCATCAAAATTAACCTATGCAGATCATTATGATTAATCAGAACATGAATGGGTAAAAAGAAGTGATCAAGGGCACAACTTGCCTGGCACTTGAGATTCGAGGTACCAACTTGCTTTTCAGATGACACGTGTCCTCGCGCTAGTCGTAGCAATACAAACAAACATGGTATAGATAAAATTAACATCACACCAAACATAAGAATACACTGCGTAAAAATAATCTACGCGAAGCTACGAGACTAACGCAACTTGAACGGATCAAATCGGAGTTAAAACGGAGGAGATACGAATTTCCTAAGGTTTTATGTATTTGATATAAGATTAGTTAGGAAATAAATTTTAATGTGACTTTCATATGAAAACAGTGGTACTATCTGATAAACAATAATATTATAAAATTATAGGAACCAAAATGGGTCAATTTGAACCTAATATGAATTTTCTAGGAATTTTATTATGTTTCTGCAATTAATTTAAACTGAAAAACCATTTTCTAAATGAATTACCTGGTTTTAATAGGTGTCTGGACTGTGCGCTAAATAAACAGAAGTGCAGGGGCGAAAACATAAGTAATCCACAGACTCAGCCAAACCCCACAGTGGACGGCGGGTTTATTCAGATATTTCACGGGGTCTTTTACGCAAAATGCCCAGGTCGAAGGGGTACGATCAAACCTGAGCCGCCCGATCAAACGTTAACGGATCAGATTAGAATCCCAATCCCACAAGTCGTTACACGCCCGCAACCAATGGATCACGATCACACGGCTGTAGACAAATTATAACGTTGCACGCGCTTGGGACCCTATTCACGATCTGCGGTTGAGATTGCGCAAGGCACACGAGCCCTACGATCGACAATTAGCGATCCCAGTTAAATCCCGCCAAAGCGGCATGCGAGCACTGATCTGGTTCACCCATCCATGCATCAACGGCCGAGGATGTCCCAACCGTGTATCCAGTTACAGCCATCCATCCCGAGATAAACGGTGCAGAGGGCTTCTTCCACCTCCAGCTACCGAACACGGCGGCGTGCCCGCACTCCCGTACCCGCGGTAGCGCCATGGATGATGAAGTCGCAAGGAGGCCCGGGTTATCCAATTTCAACGCCGGTCGATGCTAAATGATGAAGATACTAAAGCGAACACGTGGGGGAAGGTATTACCGAAGTTCATGGTTGTGGAGATGCTCTACCCCGAGAGACGTCGTGCTGGAGTTCCTTCCGCCAGTAAGAGCACGACCGCGCTCGGTGATTACCGACGAGGTCCACCGATTCCCCAGTACGGCCAAAATGCTGGTGCAATCCGAGATTCCACCGCGGCTGAAATCCTTCAATGCAACGATGGCTCGCTCGTAGTTCCTCCCGTTGGTTAGTAGCGAAATAGGGGAAGAGAAGCGCACGGCTCAACGATAGTAGATGAGGGGACGAGGGAGCCGATCGACGCGTTTAAATACTCAGGAAGTTAAGAACCAACGCTAACAACCCCCCCCCCCCGATGACTCCGGTTTGTTTCGGTGGAGCGCAGAATTCGGATCTCAACAACCGATTGTGGACGGAGGAAGGAGACGCTGGTGACCCGACCCCACACGCCAATGTCGAGTATGAGGGAGGGAAGAGGACGTGCAGGGCATGGGAGTCCGCGCGGTGGCCGGCTTTGCTCAGAGAAGCCCCACGGTGAACGCGCTTGCAGCTGGCGTCATGGTCTGGTGGAGAGGATGGATCCGAAGAACGGGCCCCACCGTGAAGCGTCTTTAGGGTTGGCGAGCGCCAGCGATTTGGGCCGGCCAGGAAAACATTTGGCCCACGCGGGGTGAATGCAGGCGCGCGCAAGGATGTGGAGATGTGCCGCGACTTCCAAAATCTGGCCCAGACACACAGTTATCCCCTTTACCTTTTCTTTTCTATTTTCAAATCCAATTCAAATTTTGAATCCAAATTAGTGCCGAATTTATTCTCAAATGATATTGTGAATTCTAAAATCCCAATTTTTAGAAATATAATTATTTATATTATTTATATCACCTTTCTCTCTTCCTTATTTATAAAACCCCACCTTCAAATTTAGGGTTTTAATTCCACTTCTAATATTTATTATCTTATTGTTATTATCCTTTTTATTTTTATTTAGTGCACAAACATATAAAACTCCAACAAAATGCACTTTCTTTTATTTTAGCATTATTGGTTTAATATAATCATCCTTGATTTTATGTATGCTCTTTTGATGATGCAATTAAGGCACACAAAATGAGGAGATCCACAATATCCTTTGTATACAAATTTGGGTATTACAGCGGTGGGCAGGGGTCCGACAATGTCGAGACCCCAGCGCTGGAGAGGCCATGTATGGGCGATCAGCTTTGTATACTGCGAAGGGCCGCCTGGCCGAGGAGAAAACTTCTGGTAGGCTTCGCAGGACCGAGTGACCCGATTTGCGGCGCAGATCATTGCGGGCCAGTAAAAACCCTGGCGGATCACCTTAGCAGCTAGGGCCCTCGGCCCCGCGTGTGAGCCGCACGTGCCACTGTGGACTTCACGTAGAATCTGCATGCCTTCGGCCTTGGTGACGCACTTAAGCATTGGCTGACTGACCCCTTTTTTGTAGAGCTGGCCTTCAATCAGAGCGAAGTCTCGGCTTCGATGTCTGAGACGCTTGGCCTCACTGATGTCGGCTGGATGATAATACCCCTGCAGGAACAGGGTTATGGGTGCCCGCCAGTCTTCGGTCATGATGAGGTTGACTGTGCGGTGGCCCTCGCTGTCATTGGTTATTTGGAGCCCTTCGGGGCTCCGGACTGCTGGCGTGCCGATGACATGAAAGAACACGTCGGAGGGCAGAGTTTCGCCCCTGGCCGCGGCCTTGGCCAATGCGTCGGCCTCCTCATTCTTGGCCCGATCCACATGCTGCAAGGTGAACCCCTTGAACTGCCTCTCGAGACTTCGGATGGCCGCGAGGTACTGCATGAGTGCGGGGTCCTTGGCTGCATAGTCTTTCTCGACTTGGCCGGCAACTACCTTGGAGTCTGTTTTGATGATGCAGGTGGTGACTCCGAGGGCCCTTAGCTTGCGGAGGCCGAGGATGACTGCTTCGTACTCTGCTATATTATTTGTGCATCTGTCGGATTCCAGATTGAAGCTGAGTCGTGCTGCATATCTGTGCTTGACCCCGACTGGTGAGGTTATGACTGCAGCGACGCCTGGCCCCGCATGGCACCATGCACCGTCGCAATGGATCGTCCAAGTCTTCTCTGCGGACGGATCTGGCTGTGTTGTTGGCCCAGTCCAGTCGACGACGAAGTCTGCCAGGACTTGAGACTTGATAGCTGTCCTGGGCTCGAAGCAGATGTGGTAGCCGGAGAGTTCGGCCGCCCACTTGGCAATCCTCACCGACGCCTCCGGGTTTCTGAATAATTCGCCGAGCCCCCTGTTTGAGGTGACTCGGACCTTGAATGCTTCGAAGTAATGGCGCAGTTTGCGCGACGACATGACGACTGCGTAGGCAATCTTCTCCAGCTCTGTCATGTTGCACTTGGACGGTGTCAGCACTTCGGAGACATAATACACGGGGCACTGCCGGACCACGCCCTCGACAGTCTGCTCTTGCACTAGTGCCGCGCTGACCGCATGTGGCGAAGCCGCGACGTAGAGCAGTAGGGGGAGCGAGGGGTCAGGGCTGGTAAGGACGGCCAACTCTGTCAGGTACTGTTTTAATGAGGCGAAGGCCGCCGCCTGCTCTGGTCCCCAGGCGAAGTCCTTTGCACCACGGAGTGTCTTGAGGAAGGGGAGACTTCGCTCGGCGGACCTGGATATGAATCTGTTGAGAGCGGCCAATCTGCCTGTCAGGCGCTGGACGTCCCTAACGGACTGCGGAGGCGTCATGTCCAAGATAGCCTGAATCTTGGTTGGGTTGGCCTCGATGCCGCGGTGTGATACCAGGTAGCCCAATATTTTGCCCTGGCGAACGCCGAAGACACACTTTTCCGGGTTTAGGCGGAGTTGTGCGTCGCGCATGTTCGCGAATGTTTCGGCGAGGTGGTCCTCCTTGCTCTTGCTGGCGACGACAATGTCGTCCACATATGTGAATATATTTCTGCCAACCTGCCCCTCGAGCACTGTTTTGGTAAGCCTGGAGAAGGTGGACCCGGCGTTCTTGAGTCCCTCCGGCATTCTGATGAAGCAATATGTGCCGAAGGGTGTTATGAAGCTGGTGCTAGCCTTGTCCTCTTCCTTCATGTATATCTGGTGGTAACCGGAGAAGCAATCGAGGAGGGACATGACCTCGCATCCGGCCGCGCTATCGACTATTTTGTCGATCCGTGGCAACGGGAAATTGTCCTTTGGGCAGGCTTTATTGAGACTGGTGAAGTCGATGCACATTCGCCACTTCCCGCTCTTTTTCTGCACCATTACGACATTGGAGAGCCATGTGGGGTAAGCCACCGGCTCGATGAATTTGGCCTCCAGGAGGCGGTGCACTTCTGCCTTGGCGGCCTCCGTCTTTTCGTCGGACATCTTGCGAAGCCGCTGCTTTCTCGTCCGTACCGAAGGGTCGATTCCCAGACTGTGCTCAATTATTGAACGGCTGACCCCGACCAGGTCGAGGGCCGACCAGGCGAAGACATCTTTGTTCTTGGACAGGCAGCAGAGGAGCTTTTCTTCTTCGTGCGAAGTAAGGTCTTCGTTGATAATAACTGTCTGCCTGGGCGTGGCCTGGTCGAGGGGGACGGTCTTGGTCCCGTCGTGGCTTTGCAGCTGCGCCTTGTTATGCTGCTTGTTGGTTGGGCTGGCAGGCGTGGGGGCTTCGCGTTGGGCCGTGAGGCAGTGCACGTTTCTTTGACCGGGCACGAAGTCCCGCTCTATGTTACGCGCAGTCTGTTGATTGCCGAAGACTGTGATAACGCCTAACGGACCTGGTATCTTCATACATAGGTACAGTCCGTGAATGGCTGCTTCGAACTTATTGATGGAGCCCCGGCCCATGATGGCATTGTAAGGGTATACCATATCCACAATGTCAAAGGTTATTTGCTCGCTTCGGGCATTGGGTGCTACACCGAAGGAGAGAGGCAGCTCTATTTTGCCGACGGGGAAGGTGCCCTTGCCGCCGAAGCCATACAACGGGTTGTCCGAAGGCTTAAGCAGGCTGTGGCTTATGCCCATGCGATCGAAGGCGTGGAGGAAGATGATGTCCGCCTGGCTGCCGTTGTCAACGAGGACCTTGTGCAGGTCCCAGCCTGCCACGCTGCAATTGATAACCATGGCGTCGCAGTGGGGGGCGCTGCGCAAGTCGACGTCCCGTGTGTCGAAGGTTAGCGGTATGTGGGACCACTTTGTCTGCACGACTGGGCCCGTGACGGCGACATGGTTAATACTGCGGTAGTGGTCCCGCTTCTGCCGCTTGGTGTCGAAGTCGGTGCTGGACCCCCCAGTTATCATGTGGATGACTCCGCGATATGGTTGATCGGCGAAGTCTTCCTGCTTTGGGGGATGGGGGATGTTTTGGTGTTGCTGGTGTGGTGGTGGGGGTGGAGGAGGTACGATTTGTACTTCCTGATGGTGTTGGTAAGCGTGGTGCGGTGGATGCGGGAGAGGAGCGTGGATATATGGCGGAGGGGGTTGCTGGTAATTGTGCGCGACAATTCTGGGGTTGTCGGCTGGCTGCGCCCGTGCCATTCTGTCTCTAGTAGCCTTCGTTTCGGGGCAGTCTTTGGTGTGGTGGGCGCAGTCTTCGCCGTGGAAGAGGCAGTAGAATCGGCGCGGCGGCTGCGCACGCCCTCGGCCCCTGCCGCGAGTGCCGTTTCCGCGGCCCTGGGGGGATAGTCCTGGCGACGAGGGGGGTCGGCAGCGGGATGCTGGTTGGCGATGTTGTGCACCTGCTGCTGATTGCGGCCGTCTCGACCGGAGTCTGGCTGCGGAGTCCTTGTCCACGTGCGGCTGGACTGTGGAGCATCTTTTGGCTTCCTCTGGGACTCAATCTTGCGCTGGTGGAGCTCTTCGGATCTGGCGTACTTTTCAAATAGTTGATATAACTCTTGGAGGTTCTTTGGCGGATCTCTGATGCAGTGGCTGTAAAGGACACCGGCGCGAAGACCACTGATAGCATAGTGGATGGCAATCTGGTCATCGACTGAGGGTAGCTGTGACTTGAGTGTTAGAAATTTGCGGTAGTATTCCCTCAGGGTCTCCTTTTCTAGCTGCTTGCAGAGCGAAAGCTCGGCCAGGGCGTCGGTGTCTGGGCGGTACCCTTGGAAGTTGAGCAGGAACTTGTCCCGGAGACTTCTCCAGGAATCAATGGACAACGGAGGCAACCTGGTGAACTAGGTGAGTGCGGGGCCCTCGAGGGCGATGATGAAAGACTTCGCCATTGTGGCGTCGTCCCCCCCGGATGATGCAACGGCGACCTGGTAACTCATTATGTATTGAGCCGGGTCGGTGCTGCCGTTGTACTTGGGATAGGTCCCTGCCCGGAAGTTAGCTGGCCACGGCGTCACTTGCAGGTGAGGCGCCAGGGGACTTCGCTCATCGAGATAGTTGACCCCTTGGAATGGCGCGGCGTGCGGGAAGGTGTGGTCGCGTTGAGGGAAACGCGGGTCCTCCGGTTGCGCGCGGTGTTGCAGGGGTGGCCCATGCTACAGGCCGGGGTGGCCTTCGCGCGTGTCTTCGTCTTGTGCGCGCTGCTGGAGGGGTGACTCGTGCTGCAGGCCGAGGTGGCCTTCGTGCTGCATCAGCGCAATCTCCCGCTCGAGTTCCTGGGCCTTGTGCTCTTCGTCGCGTATCATTTGCCGCACTTTGGCTAGTGCAGACACGCGTCGGCGCTTGGCCTCCAGTATCTCCTTCTGCCTCTGGAGATTGCGGTTCTTGAGGCGCAGGGCGCGCAGCTGTAGCTGTTCTTCTGCTGAGACGCCGAGGACCTCACCGTCCTCGGCGAGGTCCGCGTCCTCCGGTGGTGCGAAGCCTGAGGGTGGCTGCGGTTGTCCCTCAGGGTCGCAGGTGCGGAGGGTGTCGTCTTCGCATGCGCGAGGGGCATCGTCTTCAGTGGCCTCTTGGTGGGTGGATTGGGTGAGGGCGAGGGCCTTGCCCTTTCTTGCGGCGAGCAGTGCTGCCTTCGCAGCCTCGTCAGCCTTCGGGTTAGCTCTCTTGGGTGCCATCGCGGGTGGTTTTCTCGTAGCACGAACGGTGGGCGCCAAATGTTGGAACTTGCTCTCAGTCGCAAGGGGATCCAACAAGGGTGAACAGTGATGACAACAGGGCACTCGCGCTAGATGGCAAAAGCTCTGTTAATCTGGCCTCTCACGGGCACTGTACAGGGGTATTTATAGGTACCTGAGCGCGCAGCACCTCGACCTAAGGACGCATGTGCCCTCAGGTACCTAGGTTATCCCAAGAATATTCCCATAAAGCGGGGTTACAGACCGTAATTACAGGAATGCTTTTACAACATAGGCCCGTAACACAGGGCGGCGAAGCGGGGCCCGCTACGACGAGCCGGATTGCACGTGGGCCTCCGAGCTAGGCGAGGCCGCGCCGTGGGATGCCCTTCGTCGCCAGTCTTCGCCTCGAACGGAAGAAGCGAAGGGTGTCCCCGCCTGTTCTGTTTCTGTCAGTTCAGCTGCTGCAGCGAAGGCTTCGAGCGAAGGGTGGCGCCTTTGCCTTCGCCCCAACACCCTGTTTCAGGGTACCGACAGTGGCCCCCGGGCCCACCTCAGGAGAGGATGCGAGCCTGCAGGTGGGGCCAAAACCTGTATCTTGCGTAAGCACGACATGGCTGATGACTGGAGCGCCTCCTTAGCACGCACCACATTAACTCGGCGAGCACACGCTGTCAGTCTGCCATTGGTCACACCAGCTGTCGTGCCCGTCTTTGTGGCTGACTAGTGTGTGGCCCCCACGCATGGCGGGTTTGTCAAGCCACGCGCGCGGGGCGCCTTGTTGCCACCGCCTAGGTTAAAAATATTCTTCCACAGCGGCCCCGAGGCGGCGCGGGGTCGTGCGTGATGGTTCGCTCCTCGCATGGTGGTTTGCCTTCTTCGCACTTGGAAACCAGCGCCTCGGCTGCATGACTTACGGGCCTGGGCCCCCATGTCAGTGACTGAGTTGTCTGGGCGCTAGGTGCGTGTCGGGCGGATTTTCCCGGGGCGCGAGTAGGGGAGTCCTTCTTTGAAAAAGGGGTTCTCCCCGCATGCAGCGGTTTCGCTTTCGCATTCTCTCCAACTGATGTGCCCTTTTGCCTCCGAGCCCTCTGCGCCCCTTTGCATTCGCGCTCTTCAGCTCTCCGCCGCTGTGGTCGCCATGGCCATGCTGGTTTGTCCCGAGCATTTCTAGACTGAGGAGGTGCTTGACACGGTGTGCCGCCTGCTCGGATGGAGCACGCCGGCGTTCGCCGGGAGGATCCGAGCCGGCACTACTCCCCTCGGTGATCTCGCTGCTGGGGAGTTTGTGCTCTTCGTCTCCTATCTCTTCTGCGGGTTGGTGCTGCCGATTTCGTCATTCTTCCTGCTGCTGCTGGAGGAGTTCGGACTCCAACTCCAGCACCTCACGCCCCACTCCATCCTCCAGGTGGCCATCTTCGTCCACTTCTGCGATATGTTCGTGGGGGTGGCAGCCTGCACTTCCCTCTTTCACCAATTCTTCGTGCTGGTGAGGTCTAGGAAGGGCAAGGACCACCTTGGAGCCTACTACTTCCAGACGAGGTCAGATCCAACCGTGGCCTACATCGCCACCCTTGGCGGCGCGACGTGGGAGAACTGGCGTAATGACTGGGTGATTGCCAGCGCTGAGGCCAACGACCGCCTTGCTCTGCCGAGCGACGGACCAAGACTCGACCAGAAGCAATGGAGGGCCAAACCGTCTCTTACGCTAGAGTTTGAGCCCGTACTGGATAGGATCAAGGAACTGGCAACCGGTGGTCTGACCTCGATGCACGTAGTCGGTGATTTCTTGAAGCGTCGGGTCATGCCGCTACAGGGGAGACCGCGTCTGTGTTGCTGGTTCACCGATCCCAGTGACATTGGCAGGATCCAGCGTGGGCCGGGGACTGACCTGTCCTTGGAGCAGCTGGAAATTTTGGTGAAGGGGGTCACTGGTGAGGCCTTTATCCCCGAGACCTTGATACCTCTCCAGGGCATTCCACCGCTCTGCGATAATCCAGGGCTGCGGTCGGCGATGCTGGCCCAGCTGCCGACCCTCGATGAGAGCGGCGTGGTGATCCGCCAAACCGGTGGCTAGGACCCCCACCAGGGGATCCATATTCCCGGTGTACTGGTCGGAGGTTCCTAGCCCACCGATGTGGGCTCCAGAGCTCCCCCTGTGGCCCCCAGCTCCTCGGACAAGGGCAAGGGGCCCGCGAGTGGCTCTTCCGCTCCAGGTGCCACAGGGAGGCCGGAGGGAGAGAGGCGATACAGACTGCGCTGTGCCGATGGATCTTTTGTCTCGGATCCGCCCCTTGATTCGGACTCCCCCCAGAAGCGTCAGAAGACAGCTAGTGGGACCAAGGAGGCTGACCCCCAGGCCTAGGGCGTGCAGAGGGGCGTGAGCCCTCTGCCTCCACCACCTTTGGATCCGCCGCCACCGCCACCGCCACCACCATCAGGCCCACCATCGCCACCGCAGGGGCAGCGGCAGCAACAACAGCAACGACGGCAGCAGTAGCAGCAGTGTCGGCGTTTCGACCATGGGGGGTCCCTGGACCGACAAGTAAATTGTCGCTGCGTGTCCCAGCCCAGATGGGTCGACGCGAGACAGAGACACAAGGGGGAAAATAGTAAGGGGAAACCCGCGGCCTCGTGTTGTCCTGCACCCAGGGCGGATGCGCTTGCAGTAGGGGGTTACAAGCGTTCACGAGGGAGAGAGAGAGATAGGGGGCGTTAGGCTGCCCGTTCTCCCGCGCGGCCACCTTTTCGTATGAGAGCCCTGGACCTTCCTTTTATAGGCGTAAGGAGAGGGTCCAAGTGTACAACGGGGGGTTTAGCAGTGTGCTAACGTGTCTAGCAGAGAGGAGCTAGAGCCCTATGTACGTGCTGACGTGGCTATCAAAGAGGTGTTGGAGCCCTGTTCATGTGGCGTCGTGGCCGTCGGAGGAGCGCTTGAGCCCTATAGAAGCACAGCTGTCGGGGCTGTCAGATCCTTGCTGACGTATCCTTGCTTTTGTAAGGGGCTGAGAACCACCATTGTCATGGAGCACGCGGGGTGCCATCATTACTTGTTTTACCGGGGCGAGCCAGATGGGACGCCGGTCTTGTTCCCCGTAGCCTGGGCTAGCTAGGGGTAGGGTAATGATGGCCTCCCCTTGTGGCGTGGTCGGCCCGAGCGAGGTGGTGACTCCTCTGAGGTCGAGGCTGAGTCCGAGCCCCGGGGGTCGGGCAAGGCGGAGACCTTCTTCTGGAGTTGAGGTTGAGTCCAAGCCCTGGGGTCGGGTGAGGCGGAGACCGTCTTCCGGAGTTGAGTCTGAGTCCGAGCCCGGGGGTCGGGTGAGGTAGAGATCGTCGTTCGAGGCGAGGTCGAGTCCGAGCCCTGGGGTCGGGCGAGGCGGAGATCGTCGTCCGAGGCGAGGTCGAGTCCGAGCCCAGGGGTCGAGCGAGGCGGAGATTGTCCTCTGAGGCGAGGTCAAGTCTAAGCCCTGGGGTCGGGCGAGACGGAGATTCCTATGGCGCCCGAGGCTGGACTTGGTTGCTGTTAGCCTCACCCTGGCGGGTGGCACAACAATCGGAGCAGTGCAGGCGGCGCTATTTTCCTGTCAGGTCAGTCAGTGGAGGGGTGAAGTGACGGCAGTCACTTCGGCCTTGTCGACTGGAAAGCGCGCGTCAGGATAAGGTGTCAGGCGATCCTTGCATTGAATGCTCCTGCGATCCGGTCGGTTGGCGACGCGATCTGGCCAAGGTTGCTTCTCCGTGAAGCCTGCCCGAACCGGGCCTTGGGCGAGTCGAAGGTGCGCCCGTTGCTTGAGGAGACCCTCGGGCGAGGCGTGAATCTGCCTTGGTCTTCTGTTCCTGCTCGAGGCTGGGCTCGGGCGAGGCGAGATCGTGTCCCTTGAGGGGACGGAGCCTTAACCAGAATTGCGCCCATCAGGCCTTTGCAGCTTTGTGCTGATGGGGGTTACCAGCTGAGATTAGGAGCCTTGGGGGTACCCCTAATTACGGTCCTTGACAGTAGCCCCCGAGCCTCAAAGGGAGTGTGGGTACTCGCTTGGAGGCTTTGTCGCACTTTTTTGCAAGGGGACTGGCCTTTCTCGGTTGCATTTTGTTCCGGTGGGTGCGCGCGAGCGCACCCGCCGGGTGTAGCCCCTGAGGCCTCGGAGGAGTGGTTTGACTCCTTCAAGGTCTTAATGTCTTTCGTGATGGCTCGGCCGGTCTGGCTGTTTCCTCATGCGAACTGGTCGTTGCCCGGGTGCATAGTCAGGTTCCGAGTTCTCGGGCTGGTATGTTGACACTGCCAACGGTTTGGCCAGAGCCGGGTTCGCGAGAGCAGCCCCCGAGCCTATGCACAGGGTGAGAGGACGGTCAAGGGCAGACTCGGCTTTTTTCATACGCCCCTGCGTCGCCTTTTCGCAAGGAGGAGGGGGAAAGCGCCATGTTGCCCTTGGTGGGCGCCAAACATGGTGTCTCCAGTGAGTTACTAACGGGTGATCCGAGTGGACGCCCGTGCCCCGTTCGATAAGGGTCGGCTAGTGGCCCAGAGGCGTGCTCCAAAAGTACCTGCAGGTGATTTGTCGGACCTGGCCCCATTCGATAGGGTCCGAGGGCTCGATGCCTCCCTCTGATGGGATTCCGTTACAGAATCGTTCCTGCTGGTCTCGGAAATGTCCTAGGGTACCTCGGGAGCATAGCCTGAGCCTTGGTTATGTATCGAACGTACCCAGAGTCATCCCTCACTCTGTGTGCTCTGGGGCGACTGTCGAACTCGTCTGGGGGCCAGCCTACGAACCCCTGATCAGTAGTAGGCACGGAGCCCGAGTGGCCTGAGGCGGCTGTCGAACCCTTCCGAGGGGCCAACCTTCGAACCCCTGACTAGTAGTGGGCGCGGAGCCTGAGTGCTCTGAGGCGGCTGTCGAACCCTTCCGAGGGGCCAGCCTTCGAACCTCTGATCAGTAGGGGGGCTCAGGGCCTGCTTCCTTCGCGGAGAAGGATCCCTTTCGGAGTATCCCCTTTCCCGGTCCCTGTAGCAAGAGAGAGAAAGGGGAAGAGGAAAAGGATATGAAATTGAACGACGTGGTGCACCTTTTTTGACGTGGTCATTATGGTGGAGGTGAAGTGTCGCCCGCTTCGCCTGCCAAAGGTGTCGCCTGTCCTACCGAAGAGTTAATGCGACGGGACGAGTGATTCGCGGGGCATCCGTTGCGTATGCGCGAGCCGTTCGAGGAACGGAACACGGGCGCGTCGTCTTCACGCTGTGGGAGAGAGCTCTCTCGCTGTTCCAGGAGGGGACATGAGCCTGCAGATGATTTTACTGCTGCTTCCGCCCGCCTGCCACCGCCATTACTGCTGGCCCACTTTTGGCCATGTTGACCGTCGCGCCTTCTCCCGCGGCTGACTGACCCATGACCGGCGTGCCTGGTTGGCACTGCTGGGCCGTGCGCAGGGTTGCCTCGAGTCGCGGCACCGGTTCCGTAGTCGAGAAGGCGTGGCGCTGGCGCAAGTGGCGCTGCAGTTTTTTGCACGTAGTAACCGGCGCGCCGGTTCCATGACGTGTGGGCCTGGGCCTCCATGCTGGATGCGTCGAAGTCGAAAGGGTGCACCCCCTTAGTGCAGTTGCATGCCACCTGCATGGCGGTCCGCCCTTTCACCCGCTGGTTTGGGCGAAGACGGAGGAATGCTTGTAACCACTGGGCGGTTACACGCTCCGCGCGCGCGGCGGTTTGGCTTCTTCTGTCCTGGGGCAGCTCGCATGACGCGTGGGACCCAGCCCCCGTGTCATAGGGGGAAGACCTTGGAGCGTGTTGGTGAAGACTTCATCCGCGACGGCTGAGGACGCAAGTGGGGAGAGTCGCCTTTAAAAGGAGGGTGACCCCCTTGGATGGCAACCATGTCTTCGCACTCCCTTCATGCATCGCGTCCTTCCACCTTCCGAGCCCCCGGATGGGAAGCGCTTGCGTCGCTTTCGTCTTGTTGTGGAAGGAGCGCAACCTTGTGGAGGTTGGTACCTTTCAGCCATCGCTTGGCTTCAAGGATTTTTGTCAGGCAGCCCGGCTGCATCCCCCTCGCCGGTGGTCACCCAAGACGGTGACCACCAGTTCGATGGTGGGGAGAAGCAAGCCAGGCTGTGGCCTCTGCCCCGCCCTCAGCTTCAAGGATGTTCATCATCCTGGCTGGGGCGGAGGCCGGGCTGTGCCGGAGCTCTACCTCCCGCACGGGTTTGTGGGTCACCTTCTCCCTCAGCACTCAGGGGAGAGGGCGCTCACCGTCCTAGCGGAAGGGGCGGACTTCGACAACGCGGGGCCGAGCGGCCGCAAGCGTCGTCTGCTCCCGTGTGCCCGGTTCGCTGGCTCAGCTGGCTCTGGCGCAGCTTCCGGTGCCACCTTCCGCCGCTGGGCGGAGTGCGGCTATCTGCCCGTCGTGCGGGCGGCTGTCGCGCCGCGCGCACCAGGGGACTGCCCAAGATGTCGCGCGCTGCTAGGGCGACATTCGTGTTCTTGGGCTGTCCTGCCTTTGCTCTGGTACGACACCCCTGCGCGGAGGTTGGTGTTCGCCCGTCCGGGAGGACCCGAGTGGGGATCTGCCGGTGGGCAGACGGCTGCCACCGTCGGTGCTGAGGTGGTGGCGGCTGGAGAAGTCCTCGTCGCCGACGAGATTGCCGCCACCATCCGCGCTCTGGGCCTTCGGCTCTTTGGCTTTGATAGCTTGTCCTCGCCCCTCGAGTGGGGACGTGGGCGAGGGCCTTGTCGCAGCAGCGTCTGCCCTGAGGTCATCGCTCCTGCTGTTTGGCCGCCTGGAGCAGAGGTCATTGTCGCTGCTGCCGGAGCAGGCGTCGGCGAGCCACCTGGGGTCTTGTCACCCCGCAGGCCCTCCAATGTGGGGGGTTGTTCGTACCTGCGGGGGTGGAACCGGAGTTCCGTTTGTAATGGCACCTCGAGTGCTGGTGTATGTTCATTGCGGCTGTCGGGGTCTGAACATTTGTGTATTTGGGCGTAAAGCCGTGTTTCTTCTCTATTTCGCGCACCAGGACTCGCCTGTCGGCTAGCTGGACCGCTTAACCAAGTGTGAGTTGCCCTGTGCGGAAGGTGACGAGTGAGGTATCTATATCCCGGAGGCATAGGAGTCCCTCGGCTCGGTTGGCCTTACCACTCGAGGCTCCTCTTGCTTAGTGAAGGAAACCTTGGCTGCTCTACGATGAGCCGAAGCCGGAGGCAGCGGTGTTAGCACGGACAGAGGCGGAGTTGGCTGGAGAAGAAACTTCGTCGGGCCAGGAGTAGGGGACTTCCCAGGCCGACGAGGCATTGCAGTAGCGGCTGGGACCTGGCCAGGTCGTCCACTGGTGGGACCAACCCTGGAGTCGGGCTGCCGAGGCCATGAGCCGGGTTGGTGTCCTCGGGGGACAGCTGGCTGAGGCTACGGAGCGGCCGGTCCGGCCGTCTGCTTGGGCCGGGTTCCGGGAGGAGACCCTAGCGACGATGGCCCAGGCGCGGTGCTGACATCTTCCTTCGAGGTGGAGATCCTCCGACCATGTTGCTGTCCGAGGCCGGGTCGGATTCCACCGAAGGTGCAGTTGATGCCGAGGGTGCTGCTGCTCCCCCTGCTGACGTCTGAACCTGCAGGAACAGTTTATCTGTAGCGTGCGTATGTTTTTTGCGGCCGCCGAGGCCAAAACATACCATCGTCGTGTTGTAAAGCTACGTTTCTTTTCCCCTTGTTTCGAGTATCAGGACTTGTTCATCGGTAACAGAATCGTTTATCCGAGCGTGAGTTACTTATCGCAGAAGGTGATGAGTGAGGTATCCGTATCCCGGAGGCGTAGGAGTCCCTCGGCTCGGTCGGCCTTGCCTGCTTACGTGTACTCTTACTCGTTCGTACGATTCTGTTATCGATATAGTCGAGACGGCACAAAAAATCATTTCGGCAGAAGAAGTTTTCGAGCGTTAAGACTTGTTCGGACAGCGGAATCCCTTATCCGAGCATGAGTTACTTATCGCAGAAGGTGATGAGTGAGGTATCCATATCCCGGAGGCGTAGGAGTCCCTCGGCTCGGTCAACCTTGCCTGCTTACGTGTACTCCGTCGTTTTCAGGACTCCACTATCGAAGTAGTCGAAAAGCATGAAAGATGTTCTAGCAGAAAGACTTTTTCCGAGGAAAATTTTGACGCAGAGGGGGTTCCCCCCTTCTAGCCTCCAAGGGAGGGTCGGGCTTTGCCGAGGCAAGGCTGACCCTTCCTTGAAGGTTAGACTTTGCTTGGGTATGTAAACGAGGTACATGAACGACTTGAAAACATCTTAAGGGTAGAAGCGACGTAGCTGTCGGATGTTCCAAGCGTTGCTGTAGACCTCGCCTTGACTGTTGGCCAGCTTGTATGTTCCGGGCTTCAGAATCTTGACGATGATGAACGGCCCTTCCCAGGGAGGCGTGAGCTTGTGGCGCCCTCGGGCGTCTTGTCGTAGTCGAAGCACCAAGTCGCCCACCTGGAGGTCTCGGGACCGAACCCCTCGGGCGTGGTGGCGTCGCAGGGACTGCTGATACCGCGCCGAGTGTAGTAAGGCCATGTCCCGAGCCTCTTCCAGCTGGTCAAGTGAGTCTTCTCGGTTTGTCTGGTTGCTTTGGGCGTCGTATGCCCTCGTCCTCGGGGAGCCGTGTTCTAAGTCTGTGGGCAAGATAGCCTCGGCCCCATAGACTAGAAAAAACGAGGTGAAGCCTGTGGCTCGGCTTGGCATCGTCCTCAGACTCCAGACCACCGAGGGGAGTTCCTTCATTGTGGCAGAACCTTCCAAGTCATCAGGCCCACCTATAGTTGTCCTTGTCTGATAGACATCAGACAACCCTGTAGATGTTCCTGAATCACTTGACAAGTTCGGTATCTTTTCTTACCTTTCCAGGAACGTTTCACCCGTCTTGTAGACATTACTGAACATCGAAGATATCGAAAAGCGGAAGTGATTACATAAACTTACATTTATTTAAAAAGTAAGATCAAGTTGCTTATTACAGACCAGAAATATAAACGAGTGCTGAATAGTATTATTACATAACCAAGGGAGGCAAAACTCCTCCCGAACAGTCTTTACATAAAAGTTTCTTATGGAGGACCATGTCCTCCCGCATCTTCACTCTTGTTTTTTTCTCATGAGGAACCACCTTGGTACAGAAGCAACAGAAATCTGCTGCTTCCTCACCTAAAAACAACGAGGGAATAAACCCTGAGTATGGAATTACTCAGCAAGTCTTACCCGACTAAAGAAAAGACTCTCAAGGAATATGCTGGTCAAAAGGGAGTCAAGGTAAGGTATCTCAAGATCAATGACCCTGTTGTTCCATAAATGCTTACTAAAAGTGGATCCTTAAAAATCCAATTTTATTGTCAAGTTAGGTAAACTTACCTACATCTAGAGTTCTTGCTAACCTAGTTCAAACACATATCCTGAACTAGCCAAGTTTTTAATCCATCCTTCATCTTTACTGGAGTTCTACGTATAGGGCAGTGACCAAGTCTTCATAACCGCGAAGGTACGGCGATCCGAATCGATTATACTCAGCTGAGGATCTCCGATCACACGACATATGTAGCACTTAACCCTTGCATATGTCAACCCGCCACCGGGTTTCTTAAGACCAGATCAGGTTCACGCAAACCGAGAGCACAGGTACACCACCGTCCAGCCTCTTGCTACGGAGGGTACACGCTACTCTCGCCACCGCTCCACGCCCATTTCGTGTTATCTTATTCTGGTCTTAGTCTGCCCGAGGCAAGGCTTACCCATGACGAGGCATGTGACCAGTTAAAGGGTTCTCGGTCATCAAGTCTACATCGAGACGGTCCTTAATCGACTCAGACGGAGACACTACACCGAGACTCTCTTCTCGTGCAAGTCACCCGCCCAGTCTCAGCTTAATCATTTAAACCCAAAGTTTGGTACCTAGCAGAGGTACATCTTTTCTGATGTTGAACCCATCAAGGCCTTTGACAGATCCACCATCAAGTTTTATTTTCGAAAACATCCCACCCACTTTTGCCACATCATATTTTGTAAAACCAAACATTTTGTTTTTCTAAAGCAAGGCTAAGCATCAAAATCTTTTGTAAAACGGGTGATCAAGGAAGGTAATCAAATTCAAGGAAGGTAATGCAGGAATTGTTTTGGCAATCAACTCCTATCACCTAATGCATCAAGCAAGTGAGAAAAGTTTAAAAACATCAAGGAGGTGGCAAATTCACCAGGGCTTGCCTTTGTTAGTAGGTGAGTTAGGCTCAGGCCCGCAGATGTCAAAGTAAAGACAAGATCCTGCCTGAGAGTCCGAAGGTGGTGGTGCTTTCTCTTCAGTCACTTCAATTTCTTCTTCGTTTTCTAAACATAACCACATATATGTATATAAGAATGAATGCCATGTAATGCTCATGAGAGTGCAAAGATAATGAAAACTTATTATCTAAGGTCTTGAGTACAATTTTCCTTCACGACATTCCGAGAACTTAGGGTTTTTGGAGTTAGTAAAGGAGTTCATAGAGCAGGGGTGGGGGTTTTGGGTTCTAGTTAGCAAACAAGGTCCAAATCAACCCAAACTCTACCCAAGGCTTCTAAATAATGTATAGGACTCATATAAAAAGTTTGGACATTTTTGGAATTACCATTTGTTTTCTAAAAATCAAAAACCACTACATTAAACTACTTTAAATACCTTAAAATTCCTTATTTAACCTAAAAATCATGAAACTATTTTTATTAAATACAATGGAAAATAAGAAGTCCAGGAAAATTAGTTTCACAATTTTAGGATTTTTCTACAATTTTTAACAAATTTCCAAAGCTCTAATGAAAAAGAAAAAGAAAAAGATTAAAACAGTGATGGGCCGTTTCTAGCCTAGACGGCCCAGGTCCATGCAGAATCGCGCCCGCGCCCGCTCGCGCGATGATAGCTTTGCGAAAAAGCCCTCGGTTTCTTGGCTAACTGAAAACGAGTTCGGCTACTATTTTCTTGAGTCACTGACGCTTGGCAGAAAAGTCCTCCAACTTCTATTCCTTTACAGAGGGAGGTCCTCGACGGCGCTCACGCACAGCCAAGCTCTTGCGAGCTAGCAGACCGGCTGAACGGGGCCATGACCGGCGCTCCCGAGCGGCGGACACTAAATCGGACCGACCCTAAACATTCCCCCTAAGTTAATTGCACAGTTGGTGAGCTATCAAGCTCTGTCCGCGTGAACCGAATGGGTGGAGGACAGATGAGTGCGTTCCCGATGATTGGTGGTCTCTCAGTTCGAATTGGTGACATGGTAAGCATTACAGAGCTATGAGAGTGCTCAAACGAGGAAGCAGGGGACAGGGACTGACCGGAAAAGGGCTGGCCGCGGCGAGGTGTTTTTTGCGGTGGCGGAGACCGAATTGGGGGGAATTCGAAATTCACGAGCTCAAGCGCACGATTGAGGGTGGGATTGAGACTCTGGTTTCGTGATGATGCAATGCAGCTAACCGGGGGCTCAATTTATAGAAGGCATCGACGGTGACCGGGAATTTGAAGAAGGACGCGCGGCAGTCGGAGGTAGAAGAAGGCATTGGCGCGCGTGAGTGCGTGTCCTCAATCGTGGCGAGCTCACCGGCGACGATGGGACTGCCCCAGAGAGTCACGGCGACGAGGTGTAAAGGCAGAGCCACGCGGCAGGCAACGACGAAGGCTTGACGACGGTGAGCCCCTGTATCCACGGGCGGTGAGCAAGGGGAAGGGATTACGGCTGGCTGGGGTGGCATCCAGCTCACCAGCGACGAGGATTTTTACTGGGCTATGCTTATCTGATGGCCACGGCGCACGAATCACGGTGAGCAACAATCAACGGCGACGAGCCACCGGCGACGAGCAGGGGGTGGGATCGGGATCTTCTTCAGTTTAATATTTACTGTACCATGGCGATGGTCATTCTGATGAACTGACAGAGCAAGTTTAGGTCACATTTTCTCTTAATTTCAAATGGCAACACATCCAGTGACCTGCAGCAAAGTTGTAGAGCTATATACCACCTACATGTCGACTATAGTGACTGAGCTCATTTGATCACTAGATCATGGTTGAATTCACACTCACAGCTGACTCTGTTACACTGAATATCTGAATTTCAGAATGAAACCAGCCTGACAGCCAAGCTTTGAGCTTAATTATCTCTGGATTTTTCTTAACAACTGAGCTCACACTCTTAAGCAAAGTTATTCTCCTATGATTGGGCTACAATTTTGATGTGGTGACCTAGGGCAAAAACCCTAGAATTTAAAAGTTGCAAGGCTCCATAGTTGAGCCAAAACTCTGAAATTCAGACTTAACATGAAATCTCAATTAGGGTCCTTCTTGCAAATGAGTCCAAAACTTAGGGTTTGGCTTGTAAAATCACATATGAGTGACCCAAATGACTTAAGATACTTATTTAACTTCGTTTTTGCACTTTAGTACAAAAGTGGACTAATTTTGCACATAGGTCCCTAGGGTTTGGTTTTAGGGTTTTCCAGGGTTTCAAATGGGGTTTTTTGGTATCCCAGGGGTATAAATGTGATTCAAGTTCATTTTTGGGAACATTTTATGACTATTCCCCTAAGGCTTTTAGGTTTTCTCAATTTGGTTATGTTTTAGCCCCCTTTAATCCCCCATTAGGGCTAAGTTCCCTATCCAGGGTTCTATCTGCAAAATACACTTGTTTGAAATTTTTACCTAGTAAATGCACTCTAGGTGTGTCAAACATATGCAATGCCAATGTTTATGATGCCATGCTCAAGTTTTAGTTTTACCTAGTAAACATTGGCATTGCATATGTTTGACACACCTAGAGTGCATTTACTAGGTAAAAATTTCAAACAAGTGTATTTTGCAGATAGAACCCTGGATAGGGAACTTAGCCCTAAAGGGGGGTTAAAGGGGGCTAAAACATAACCAAATTGAGAAAACCTAAAATCCTTAGGGGAATAGTCATAAAATGTTCCCAAAAATGAACTTGAATCACATTTATACCCCTAGGATACCAAAAACCCCATTTGAAACTCTGGAAAACCCTAAAACCAAACCCTAGGGACCTATGTGCAAAATTAGTCCACTTTTGTACTAAAGTGCAAAAACCAAGTTAAATAAGTATCTTAAGTCATTTAGGTCACTCATATGTGATTTTACAAGCCAAACCCTAAGTTTTGGACTCATTTGCAAAAAGGACTCTAATTGAGATTTCATGTTAAGTCTGAATTTCAGAGTTTTGGCTCAACTATGGAGCCTTGCAACTTTTAAATTCTAGGGTTTTTGCCCTAGGTCACCACATCAAAATTGTAGCCCAATCATAGGAGAACAACTTTGCTTAAGAGTGTGAGCTTAGTTGTTAAGAAAAATCCAGAGATAATTAAGCTCAAAGCTTGGCTGTCAGGTTGGTTTCATTCTGAAATTCAGATATTCAGTGTAACAGAGTCAGCTGTGAGTGTGAATTCAACCATGATCTAGTGATCAAATGAGCTCAGTCACTATAGTCGAAATGTAGGTGGTATATAGCTCTACAACTTTGCTGCAGGTCACTGGATGTGTTGCCATTTGAAATTAAGAGAAAATGTGACCTAAACTTGCTCTGTCAGTTCATCAGAATGACCATCGCCATGGTACAGTAAATATTAAACTGAAGAAGATCCCGATCCCACCCCCTGCTTGTCACCGGTGGCTCATTGCCGTTGATTGTTGCTCACCGTGATTCGTGCGTCGTGGCCATCAGATAAGCATAGCCCAGTAAAAATCCTCGCCGCCGGTGAGCTGGATGCCACCCCGGCCAGCCGTAATCCCTTCCCCTTGCTCACCGGCCGTGGATACAGGGGCTCACCATCGTCAAGCCTTCGCCGTTGCCCGCCGCGTGGCTCTGCCTTTACACCTCGTCGTCGTGACTCTCTGGGGCAGTCCCATCGTCGCCAGTGAGCTCACCATGACTGAGGACACACACTTACGTGCGCCAGTGCCTTCTTCTACCTCCGACCGCCACACGTCCTTCTTCAAATTCCCGGCCACCGTCGATGCCTTCTATAAATTGAGCCCCCGGTTAGCTGCGTTGCATCATCACGAAACCAGAGTCTCAATCCCACCCTCAATCGTGCGCTTGAGCTCGTGAATTTCGAATTACCCCCAATTCGGTCTCCGCCACCGCGAAAAACACCTCGTCGCGGCCAGCCCTTTTCCGGTCAGTCCCTGTCCCCTGCTTCCTCGTTTGAGCACTCTCATAGCTCTGTAATGCTTATCGTGTCACCAATTCGAACTGAGAGACCACCAATCATCGGGAACGCACTCATCTGTCCGCCACCCATTCGGTTCACGCGGACAGAGCTTGATAGCTCACCAACTGTGCAATTAACTTAGGGGGAATGTTCAGGGTAGGTATGATTTAGTGTCCGCCGCTCGGGAGCGCCAGTCATGGCCCCGTTTGGCCGGTCTGCTAGCTCGCCGGAGCTCGGCTGTGCATGAGCGCCGTCGAGGACCTCCCTCTGTAAAGGAATAGAAGTTGGAGGACTTTTCTGCCAAGCGTCAGTGACTCAAGAAAATAGTAGTCGAACTCGTTTTCAGTTAGCCAAGAAACCGAGGGCTTTTTCGCAAAGCTATCATCGCGCGCGCGGGCGCGATTCTACGCGGACCTGGGCCGTATGGGCTAGAAACGGCCCATCACTGTTTTAATCTTTTTCTTTTTCAGTAGAGCTTTGGAAATTTGTTAAAAATTGTAGAAAAATCCTAAAATTGTGAAACTAATTTTCCTAGACTTCTTATTTTCCTTTGTATTTAATAAAAATAGTTTCATGATTTTTAGGTTAAATAAGGAATTTTAAGGTATTTAAAGTAGTTTAAGGTAGTGGTTCTAGATTTTTAGAAAATAAATGGTAATTCCAAAAATGTCCAAACTTTTTATATGTGTCCTATACAATAGTTAGAAGCCTTGGGTAGAGTTTGGGTTGATTTGGACCTTGTTTAATAACTAGAACCCAAAACCCCCACCCCTGCTCTATGAACTCCTTTACTAACTCCAGAAACCCTAAGTTCTCGGAATGCCGTGAAGGAAAATTGTACTCAAGACCTTAGATAATAAGTTTTTATTATCTTTGCACTCTCATGAGCATTACATGGCATTCATTCTTATATACATATATGTGGTTATGTTTAGAAAACGAAGAAGAAATTGAAGTGACTGAAGAGAAAGCACCACCACCTTCGGACTCTCAAGCAAGATCTTGTCTTTACTTTGACATCTGCGGGCCTGAGCCTAACTCACCTACTAACGAAGGCAAGCCTCGGTGCATTTGCCACCTCCTTGATGTTTTTAAACTTTTCTCACTTGCTTGATGCATTAGGTGATAGGAGTTGATTGCCAAAACAATTCCTGCATTACCTTCCTTGAATTTGATTACCTTCCTTGATCAGCCATTTTACAAAAGATTTTGATGCTTAGCCTTGCTTTAGAAAAACAAAATGTTTGGTTTTACAAAATATGATGTGGCAAAAGTGGGTGGGATGTTTTCGAAAATAAAACTTGATGGTGGATCTGTCAAAGGCCTTGATGGGTTCAACATCAGAAAAGATGTACCTCTGCCAGGTACCAAACTTTGGGTTTAAATGATTAAGCTGAGACCGGGCGGGTGACTTGCACGAGAAGAGAGTCTCGGTGTAATGTCTCCGTCTGAGTCGATTAAGGACCGTCTCGATGTAGACTTGATGACCGAGGACCCTTTAACTGGTCACATGCCTCGTCATGGGTAAGCCTTGCCTCGGGCAAACTAAGGCCAGAATAAGATAACATGAAATGGGCATGGAGCGGTGGCGAGAGTAGCGTGTACCCTCCATAGCAAGAGGCTGGACGGTGGTGTATCTGTGCTCTCGGTTTGCGTGAACCTGATATGGTCTTAAGAAACCCGGTGGCGGGTTGACATATGCAAGGGTTAAGTGCTACATATGTCGTGTGATCGGAGACCCTCAGCTGAGTATAATCGATTCGGATCGCCGTACCTTCGCGGTTATGAAGACTTGGTCACTGCCCTATACGTAGAACTCCAGTAAAGATGAAGGATGGATTAAAAACTTGGCTAGTTCAGGATAAGTGTTTGAACTAGGTTAGCAAGAACTCTAGATGTAGGTAAGTTTACCTAACTTGACAATAAAATTGGATTTTAAGGATCCACTTTTAGTAAGCATTTATGCAACAACAGGGTCATTGATCTTGAGATACCTTACCTTGACTCCCTTTTAACCAGCATATTCCTTGAGAGTCTTTTCTTTAGTCAGGTAAGACTTGCTGAGTAACCTTCATCCATCGCCTGCCGAACTTGTTGAGGTCGTTGTAGATCCTCGGCTTAAGCCCCTGTAGAATCATGCCGTTGGCACGCTCTACCTGCCCATTCGTCATGGGGTGAGCTATGACGGTCCAATCCACCCAGATGTGGTGGTCCTCGCAGAAGTCCAGGAACTTTCTACCAGTGAACTGGGTGCCGTTGTCGGTGATGATGGAGTTCGGGACCCCGAAGCGATGGATGATGTTGGTGAAGAACGCCACCGCCTGTTTAGACCTGATGCTGTTTAGGGGTCGGACCTCAATCCACTTGGAGAATTTGTCGATGGCGACCAGCAGGTGCGTGAAGCCCCCGGGTGCCTTCTGCAAGGGACCGACGAGGTCCAGACCCCACACAGCAAACAGTCAGGTGATGGGTATTGTTTGCAGAGCCTGAGCGGGCAGGTGGGTCTGCTTTGCGTAGAATTGACACCCTTGGCAGGTGTGTACAATCCTAGTGGCGTCAGCCACCGCGGTCGGCCAGTAGAAACCCTGTCAGAAGACGTTTCCCATGAGGGCCCGAGGTGCTGCGTGGTGACCGCAAGCCCCCGAGTGTATTTCTTGTAATAACTCCTGACCTTCGGTGATGGATATGCATCGTTGGAGGATGCCTGAGGGGCTGTGGTGGAAGAGCTCCTTTTCATCACCCAGCAAGATGAACGACTTGGCGTGCCGTGCCAGTCACCGAGCTTCGGCTCTATCGAGGGGTAGCTCTCCTTGAAAGGGAAATGTGCCCTTGGGCCATTTCTAAGTATTTTGGTGATTGAGTGCCAACGCAAGTGCTTTTGTGTTGATATATGAAATGTGGTGGACAAAGTACAAATCTTGTCAAAAGGTATGTTTCTAGACTTAGTACATTGTTTTATGGACTAATGTATTATGTCTAAGTGCTGGAAACAGGAGAAGTTGAATTAGAAATGAGATGGCTTTGTTCAGCCATGGTCTGTTCAGTCTGGGTGCATCGGACTGTCCGGTGGTGCACCGGACAGTGTCCGGTGCGCCAGGCTTGCCCTGGCGAACAGGCTGCTTTCGGGACTTCAACGGCGGCGTACGGCTAAAATCCACCGGACTGTCCGGTGAGGCAACGGTCTGCCGAGGCAACGGTCGGCCGAGGATTGCGCGCGTGACGCGTGGCCGAGCCAACGGTGACATTGGTGCACCGGACTGTCCGGTGTGCACCGGACAGTGTCCGGTGCGCCAACAGCTCTCAGACTCCAACGGTCGGCTTTGCCAAATAAGGAAGGATATCTGCACCGGACAGTGTCCGGTGGTGCACCGGACTGTCCGGTGCGCCAGTTGACAGAAGGCATGATCTGCCTTCCAAGATTGCTCTCAACGGCTCCTAGCTGCCTTGGGGCTATAAAAGGGACCCCTAGGCGCATGGAGGAGTATACCAAGCATTCCTTGAGCAATCTTGATCACTCACACTTCATTCTTGCGCACTTGTTTGACATTCTAGTGATTTAAGCTTCGTTCTAGTGTGCTAGTCTTTTGAGCTTAAGTCTGGGTATTGTGTGTGCGTATTTGCAGTGATCTTTGTGTCTTGTGTGAGTTGCTAATCCCTCCCTTGCTCCGTGCTTCTTTGTGTGAACTTCAAGTGTAAGGGCGAGAGGCTCCAAGTTGTGGAGATTCCTCGCAAACGGGATTAAGAAAAGCAAGCAAAACACCGTGGTATTCAAGTGGGTCTTTGGACCGCTTGAGAGGGGTTGATTGTAACCCTCGTCCGTTGGGACGCCACAACGTGGAGTAGGCAAGCATTGGTCTTGGCCGAACCATGGGATAACCATTGTGCCATCTCTATGATTGATCTCTTGTTGGTTATTGTTGAAGACTCCTCTCTAGCCACTTGGCGGTTATTGCGCTAACACTTAACCAAGTTTTTGTGGCCTAAGTTTTAAGTGTTACAGGATCACCTATTCACCCCCCTCTAGGTGCTCTCAATTGGTATAAGAGTCGTTCTCTTCACAAAGGGACTAATCGCCTGAAGAGATGGATCCTAAGGGGAAGGGAATCGTGATCAACGATAAAGAGAAGGAGTCCTTCGTCAACGAGCCTAAGGATGACAAGCCTACCGACTCGGGCTCGGGCCATAGACGCAAAGATGGGAAGAAGAAGAAGACAAGACGCATCAAGGAGATCGTCTACTACGACGACAGTGATGAGTCTACTTCTTCCCAAAAGGACGACGACCACAACGACTACGAGAGAAGGAAATCGGTTAATTTGAACTTTTCTTTTGACTACTCTCGTATTCCGCAAAGTACAAATACTCATTTGCTCTCCATTCCACTTGGCAAACCTCCTCACTTTGATGGAGAGGACTACGGATTTTGGAGCCACAAAATGCGTAGTCACCTGTTCTCTCTCCATCCGAGCATATGGGAGATTGTGGAAAGTGGAATGAAGTTTGATAGCTCGAATAGTCCTATTTTTATTAATGAACAGATTCATAGAAATGCACAAGCTACTACTGTGTTGTTAGCCTCCTTGTGCAGGGACGAGTACCATAAGGTGAGCGGCTTGGACAATGCCAAGCAAATCTGGGACACCCTCAAGATCTCTCATGAGGGGAATGATGTCACCTTGCTCACCAAGATGGAGTTGGTAGAAGGCGAACTCGGAAGATTTGCAATGATAAGGGGCGAGGAGCCAACTCAGACATACAACCGGCTCAAGACCCTTATCAACAAAATAAGGAGCTACGGAAGCACGAGATGGATGGACCACGACGTCGTCCGCCTAATGCTAAGGTCCTTTACCGTTCTTGATCCACATTTGGTGAATAATATTCGTGAGAATCCCAGGTACACCAAAATGTCACCCGAAGAAGTCCTTGGAAAATTCGTAAGCGGGCGAATGATGATCAAGGAGGCGAGGTACGTGGACGACGCACTGAATGGTCCAATCAATGAGCCTCAACCCGTTGCTCTCAAGGCAACAAGAAGCAAGGAGGCGTTACCTAGCAAGGTGGCGCAAGTTGAGGCGGCAGGACTAAATGATGAAGAGATGGCCCTCATCATCAAGCGCTTCAAGTCGGCGCTTAAGGGTCGCAAGGGTCAGCCAAGCAAGACCAAGACAAAGGGGAAGCACTCATGCTTCAAATGTGGTAAGCTTGGTCATTTTATTGCTAACTGTCCCGATAACGATAGTGACCAGGAAAAAGGAAACAAGAGGGAGAAGAAGAAGAATTACAAGAAGGCCAAAGGCGAGGCACATATCGGAAAGGAGTGGGATTCGGATTGCTCCTCCTCTGACTCCGACAATGAAGGACTCGCCACCACTGCCTTCAACAAGTCATCCCTCTTCCCCAACGAGCATCACACATGCCTCATGGCGAAGGAGAAGAAGGTATGTACTCAGGATATCACTTATGCTTCTTCAAGTGATGATGATTCTAGTGATGACGATGAGATAGATTATTCTAGTTTGTTCAAGGGATTGGATAGAACTAAAATAGATAAAATTAATGAGTTGATTGATGCCTTGAATGAAAAGGATAAACTTTTAGAGAAACAAGAGGACCTTTTATATGAAGAACATGATAAATTTGTTAGTGCACAAAAATCTCATGCTTTAGAAGTTAAGAGAAATGAAATGCTTTCTTATGAACTATCTACGTGTCATGAAACCATTGCTACTTTAAAAAGTGTTAACAATGATTTAAATACTAAATTGGAAGTAGCAAATAAATCTAACTCTTGTGTAGAACATGTCATGATTTGCACTAGGTGTAAAGATTTTGATATTGATGCGTGTAGTGAACACCTAGTTTCAATTTCCAAATTAAATGATGAATTGGCTAGTCTTAATGCCCAACTTAAGACTAGCAAAAGTAATTTTGATAAGCTAAAATTTGCAAGGGATGCCTACACGATTGGTAGACACCCCTCAATTAAGGATGGACTTGGCTTCAAAAGGGAAGCCAAGGACTTAACAAGCCATAAGGCTCTCATCTCCACCAAGGAGAAAGGGAAGGCCCCTATGGCTTAGAGTGCTAAAACGAACCATGCTTTTATGTACCATGACAGGAGACAATCTAGAAATGCTTATAGGAGTTATAATGCATATGATGCTTTTGATTCTCATGCCATGTTTGCTTCTAGTTCTTCCTATGTGCATAATAGAAATGTTGGTAGGAGAAATGTTGTTCATAATCTGCCTAGGAGAAATGTTGTTAATGTTCCTAGGAAAGTTAATGAACCTTCTACAATATATAATGCTTGCAATGCTTCTTTTGCCATTTATAGAAAAAATAAGAAGGTAATTGCTAGGAAGTTAGGGGCCAAATGTAAGGGAGACAAGACTTGCATTTGGGTCCCTAAGACAATTATGACTAACCTTGGAGGACCCAACAAGAGTTGGGTACCTAAGACCGAAGCCTAAATTTGCCTTGCAGGTTTATGCATCCGGTGGTTCAAGCTGGATTATCGACAGCGGATGCACAAACCATATGACGGGGGAGAAGAAGATGTTCACCTCCTACGTCAAAAATAAGGATTCCCAAGATTCAATAATATTCGGTGATGGGAACCAAGGCAAGGTAAATGGGTTAGGTAAAATTGCTATTTCATCCGAGCACTCTATTTCTAATGTATTCTTAGTTGAGTCGCTTGGATATAATTTGTTATCTGTTAGTCAATTATGCAATATGGGATATAATTGTCTATTTACAAATGTAGATGTGTCTGTCTTTAGAAGATGTGATGGTTCACTAGCTTTTAAGGGTGTACTAGACGACAAACTTTATTTGGTTGATTTTGCAAAAGAAGAGGCCGGTCTAGATGCATGCTTAATTGCTAAGACTTGCATGGGCTGGCTGTGGCATCGCCACTTAGCACATGTGGGGATGAAGAACCTCCACAAGATTCTAAAGGGAGAACACGTGATAGGTCTAAGTAATGTACATTTCGAAAAAGATAGACCTTGTGCAGCTTGTCAAGCAGGGAAACAGGTGGGAGGCTCTCATCACACCAAAAATGTGATGACCACATCAAGACCCTTAGAGATGCTTCATATGGACCTCTTTGGACTCGTCGCCTATCTGAGTATAGGAGGAAGTAAGTATGGTCTTGTTATAGTTGATGATTTTTCCCGCTTCACTTGGGTATTCTTTTTGCAGGATAAATCTGAAACCCAAGGGACCCTCAAGCGCTTCCTCAGGAGAGTTCAAAATGAGTTTGAGCTCAAGGTAAAGAAGATAAGGAGCGACAACGGGTCCAAATTCAAGAATCTTCAAGTAGAGGAGTTCCTTGAGAGGAGGGGATCAAGCACGAGTTCTTCGCTCTCTACACACCTCAACAAAATGGTGTGGTAGAGAGGAAGAACAGGACGCTCATCGATATGGCGAGAACTATGCTTGGAGAGTTCAATACCCCCGAGCGTTTTTGGTTGGAAGCCGTGAACACGGCTTGCCACGCCATCAACAGGGTCTACCTTCACCGCCTCCTCAAGAAGACTTCGTATGAGCTGCTAACTGGTAACAAACCCAATGTGTCTTATTTTCGTGTTTTTGGGAGCAAGTGTTATATTCTTGTGAAGAAAGGTAGAACCTCTAAATTTGCTCCCAAAGCTGTAGAAGGGTTTTTATTAGGTTATGACTCAATTACAAAGGCGTATAGGGTCTTCAACAAATCATCGGGTTTGGTTGAAATCTCTAGCGACGTTGTATTTGATGAGACTAATGGCTCTCCAAGAGAGCAAGTTGTTGATCTTGATAATGTAGATGAAGAAGACGTTCCAACGGCCGCAATGCGCACTATGGCGATTGGAGATGTGAGGCCACTGGAACAAAAGGAGCAAGATCAACCTTCTTCCTCAACTATGGTGCATCCCCCAACCCAAGATGACGAACAGGTACCTCAAGTGGAGGCGCATGATCAAGGGGGAGCACAGGATGTTCAAGTTGAAGAGGAAGAAGCACCTCAGGCACCTCCAACCCAAGTTCGAGCGACGATTCAAAGGGATCATCCCGTCGACCAGATATTGGGTGATATTAGCAAGGGAGTAACTACTCGTTCAAGATTAGTTAATTTTTGTGAGCATTACTCTTTTGTCTCTTCTATTGAGCCTTTCAGGGTAGAAGAGGCCTTGCTAGATCTGGACTAGGTGTTGGCCATGCAGGAGGAACTCAACAACTTCAAGCGCAATGAGGTTTGGACACTGGTACCTCGTCCCAAACAAAATGTTGTGGGAACCAAATGGGTGTTCTACAACAAACAGGACGAGCACGGGGTGGTGACGAGGAACAAGGCTCGACTTGTGGCAAAAGGTTATGCCCAAGTCGCAGGTTTGGACTTTGAGGAGATATTTGCTCCTGTGGCTAGGCTATAATCAATTCGTATTTTGCTAGCATATGCCGCTCACCATTCTTTCAGGTTGTACCAAATGGATGTGAAGAGCGCTTTCCTCAACGGGCCGATCAAGGAGGAGGTGTACGTGGAGCAACCCCCTGGCTTCGAGGATGAACGGTACCCCGACCACGTGTGTAAGCTCTCTAAGGCGCTCTATGGACTTAAGCAAGCCCCAAGAGCATGGTATGAATGCCTTAGAGACTTTTTAATTGCTAATGCTTTCAAGGTCGGGAAAGCCGATCCAACTCTTTTCACTAAGACTTGCGATGGTGATCTTTTTGTGTGCCAAATTTATGTCGATGACATAATATTTGGTTCTACTAACCAAAAGTCTTGTGAAGAGTTTAGCAGGGTGATGACGCAGAAATTCGAGATGTCGATGATGGGTGAGTTGAACTACTTCCTTGGGTTCCAAGTGAAGCAACTCAAGGACGGCACTTTCATCTCCCAAACGAAGTACACGCAAGACTTGCTAAAGCGGTTTGGGATGAAGGACGCCAAGCCTGCAAAGACTCCGATGGGAACCGATGGACACACCGATCTCAACAAAGGAGGTAAGTCCGTTGATCAAAAAGCATACCGGTCTATGATAGGTTCTTTGCTTTATTTATGTGCTAGTAGACCGGATATTATGCTTAGTGTATGCATGTGTGCTAGATTTCAATCCGATCCAAGGGAGTGTCACTTAGTGGCCGTGAAGCGAATTCTTAGATATTTAGTCGCTACGCCTTGCTTCGGGATCTGGTATCCAAAGGGGTCTAACTTTGAATTGATTGGGTACTCAGATTCCGACTATGCTGGATGTAAGGTCGATAGGAAGAGTACATCGGGGACGTGCCAATTCTTAGGAAGGTCCCTGGTGTCGTGGAACTCTAAGAAACAAACCTCCGTTGCCCTATCCACCACTGAGGCCGAGTACGTTGCCGCAGGACAGTGTTGCGCGCAACTACTTTGGATGAGGCAAACCCTCCGGGACTTTGGCTACAATCTGAGCAAAGTCCCACTCCTATGTGACAATGAGAGTGCTATCCGCATAACGGAAAATCCTGTTGAGCACAGCCGCACAAAGCACATTGACATCCGGCATCACTTTTTGAGAGACCACCAGCAAAAGGGAGATATCGAAGTGTTTCATGTTAGCACCGAGAACCAGCTAGCCGATATCTTTACCAAGCCTTTAGATGAGAAGACCTTTTGCAGGCTGCGTAGTGAGCTAAATGTCCTAGATTCGCGGAACTTGGATTGATTTATAGCATACATGTATTTATGCCTTTGATCATGTTCCTTATGCATTATGTTGCTTACTTGTGGTGCTCAAGTTGTACAAACACTCCCTGGACCTCACAAGTCCTTTTTGCAAGAGATGCACATATTTAGGGGGAGCTGTGGTACAACTTGACCCTTTGAGACTAACTGTGTGCTTGAGTTTGCTTGTTTTAGTCTCAAAGGATGTTTGAAAGGGAAAAAGGTGGACTTGGACCATGAAAGACTTCCACTGCACTCCGATGAGAGAGTAACTTATTCCAAGTTCATCTCATGTACTCCTATTGCCTTTATATTCTTAATTGAAGATTTTGGTGAGGCAATGGGGTTAAAGGGCCAAGATTGATCCCGTTTTGGTGCTTGATGCCAAAGGGGGAGAAAATAAAGGCCAAAGCAATAAATGGATCAGCTACCACTTGAGAAATTTTTGAAATAGTGGAATAGAGCTTTTGTTTTGTCAAAAGTTGGCCTCTTGTGGGGAGAAGTATTGATTATGGGAAAAAGAGGGAGTTTTTGAAATCTGTGATCAATTTCTATTGGAACAACTCTCTTTATGTCTCTACAAGTGTGTTTGACTTAGAGATAGGAATTTGAGGTTGATTTACAAAAACAAACCAAGTGGTGGCAAAGAACGATCCATATATGCCAAAATTGAGTCAAAACAATTTTGAGTGTTCATTTGCTTTGATATTGCACTTGTTCTAGTTGCTTTATGTTGTGTTGGCATAAATCACCAAAAAGGGGGAGATTGAAAGGGTAATGTGCCCTTGGGCCATTTCTAAGTATTTTGGTGATTGAGTGCCAACGCAAGTGCTTTTGTGTTGATATATGAAATGTGGTGGACAAAGTACAAATCTTGTCAAAAGGTATGTTTCTAGACTTAGTACATTGTTTTATGGACTAATGTATTGTGTCTAAGTGCTGGAAACAGGAGAAGTTGAATTGGAAATGAGATGGCTTTGTTCAGCCATGGTCTGTTCAGTCTGGGTGCACCGGACTGTCCGGTGGTACACCGGACAGTGTCCGGTGCGCCAGGCTGGCCCTGGCGAACAGGCTGCTCTCGGGACTTCAACGGTGGCGTACGGCTAAAATTCACCGGACTGTCCGGTGTGCACCGGACTGTCCGGTGAGGCAACGGTCTGCCGGGGCAACGGTCGGCCGAGGATTGCGCGCGTGACGCGTGGCCGAGCCAACGGTCACATTGGTGCACCGGACTGTCCGGTGTGCACCGGACTGTGTCCGGTGCGCCAACGGCTCTCAGACTCCAACGGTCGGCTTCGCCAAATAAGGAAGGATATCTGCACCGGACAGTGTCCGGTGGTGCACCGGACTGTCCGGTGCGCCAGTCGACAGAAGGCATGATCTGCCTTCCAAGATTGCTCTCAACGGCTCCTAGCTGCCTTGGGGCTATAAAAGGGACCCCTAGGCGCATGGAGGAGTATACCAAACATTCCTTGAGCAATCTTGATCACTCACACTTCATTCTTGCGCACTTGTTTGACATTCTAGTGATTTAAGCTCCGTTCTAGTGTGCTAGTCTTTTGAGCTTAAGTCTGGGTATTATGTGTGCGTATTTGCAGTGATCTTTGTGTCTTCTGTGAGTTGCTAATCCCTCCCTTGCTCCGTGCTTCTTTGTGTGAACTTCAAGTGTAAGGGCGAGAGGCTCCAAGTTGTGGAGATTCCTCGCAAACGGGATTAAGAAAAGCAAGCAAAACACTGTGGTATTCAAGTGGGTCTTTGGACCGCTTGAGAGGGGTTGATTGCAACCCTCGTCCATTGGGACGCCACAACGTGGAGTAGGCAAGCGTTGGTCTTGGCCGAACCATGGGATAACCAACGTGCCATCTCTGTGATTGATCTCTTGTTGGTTATTGTTGAAGACTCCTCTCTAGCCACTTGGCGGTTATTGCGCTAACACTTAACCAAGTTTTTGTGGCCTAAGTTTTAAGTGTTACAGGATCACCTATTCACCCCCCCCCTCTAGGTGCTCTCACTCCTCAGTGAAGATATTGCAGGTATGGGGTCTGCCAGTTTCGATTAGGCGTGACCCCATTCCGCTCTTCCTCGACGTGCAGTGCCTCACCCTCGGGTGCCGAGGGTGCCTCGGGCAGGGCCGAGGCTGCCTCAGGCTGGGCCGAGGGCGCCTCGGGCAAAGCAGAGGCCTTCTCGGGCTCGGGCGTGTCGTCGGTCTTGACGGAGGGTTGATGTAGGTCTCGGGAGAAGACGTCCGGAGGAACCGTTGTCCGCCCCGAGGCTATCTTAGCCAGCTCGTCCGCAGTCTCGTTGTATCGTCGAGCGACGTGGTTGAGCTCGAGCCCGTAGAACTTGTCCTCCAGGCACCGAACCTCATCGCGGTAGGCTTCCATCTTTGGATCGCGGCAGTGGGAGTTCTTATGACTTGGTCGATGACAAGCTGCGAGTCGCCGCGAGCGTCGAGGCGTCGGACCCCCAGCTCGATGGCGATGCGCAACCCGTTAACCAGAGCCTCATACTCAGCCACGTTGTTGGACGCCGTGAAATGGAGGCGCACCACGTAGCGGAGGTGCTTCCCGAGGGTCGAGATGAAGAGTAGGCCCGCGCCCGCTCCTATTTTCATCAGCGACCCATCAAAAAACATGGTCCAGAGTTTCGGTTGGATCAGAGCTGTTAGAAGCTGGGTGTCGACCCATTCAGCCACAAAGTCCGCCAAGACTTGGGACTTGATGGCCTTCCGAGGGGCGAACGAGATTGTCTCACCCATGATCTCCACCGCCCACTTTGCATCCCTACCTGAGGCCTCTCGGCACTGGATGATCTCCCCTAGGGGGAAGGATGACACCACAGTCACCGGATGAGACTTGAAGTAGTGTCGCAACTTTCGCCGTGTCAGAATCACCGCGTACAGCAGCTTCTGAATTTGCGGGTAGCGGATCTTGGTCTTGGACAGTACCTCACTGATGAAGTAAACCGGCCTCTGGATGGGCAGTGCGTGCCCTTATTCTCGTCTCTCGACCACGATCGCGGCGCTGACCACCTGAGTGGTAGCGGCGACGTAGATCAAGAGGGCTTCTCCGGCAGCGGGGGGCACCAGGATGGGCGCGCTTGTAAGGAGCGCCTTCAAGTTCTCGAGGGCTTCCTTGGCCTCAGGGGTCCAAGTGAAGCACTCGGTCTTCCTTAAGAGGTGATACAGGGACAGGCCTCTTTCGCCGAGGCGTGAGATGAAGCGGATCAGAGCCGCAAGGTATCCCATGACCCTCTGTACTCCTTTCAAGTCCTTGATAGGCCCCATGTTGGTGATGGCCGCGATTTTCTCCGGGTTGGCCTCGATGCCCCGCTCGGAGACAATGAACCCTAGGAGCATGCCTCAGGGGACTCCGAAGACACACTTCTCGGGATTGAGTTTTACGCCTTTTGCTTTGAGACACTTGAATGTTGTTTCAAGGTCAGAGAGGAGGTCGGAGGCTTTCCTTGTCTTGACTACGATGTCATCGACGTAGGCCTCGACCGTTCGACCAATGTGCTCACCGAACACATGGTTCATGCACCTTTGGTATGTCACACCCGCATTCCTCAAACCGAATGACATAGTAGTGTAGCAGTACATGCCAAAAGGTGTGATGAAAGAAGTCGCGAGCTGGTCGAACTCTTTCATCCTGATTTGGTGATACCCTGAGTAGGCATCGAGGAATGACAGGGTTTCTCACCCAGCAGTGGAATCCACGATTTGATCGATACAAGGCAGAGGGTAGGGAACCTTCGGACATGCTTTGTTTAGACCAGTGTAGTCTACACACATCCGCCATTTCCCACCTTTCTTTTTCACAAGCACAGGGTTGGCTAGCCATTCGAGATGGAATACCTCTTTGATGAACCCTGCAGCCATCAGCTTGTGGATCTCCTCGCCTATGGCTCTACGCTTTTCCTCGTTGAATCGGCGCAGAGGCTGCTTCACGGGTCGGGCTCCAACTCGGATGTCCAGCGAGTGCTCGGTGACATCCCTTGGTATGCCAGGCATGTCCGAGGGACTCCATGCAAAAACCTCGGCGTTCGCGCGGAGAAAGTCGACGAGCACTACTTCCTATTTGGGGTCGAGCTTGGAGCCGATCCGGATCTGCTTGGAGGCATCGTTGCTGGGGTCGAGAGGGACGGACTTAACCGCCTCTGCTGGTTCAAAGTTGCCGGCGTGGCGCTTCGCATCTGGAACCTCCTTGGAGAGGTTTTCCATGTCGGCGATGAGGGCCTCGGATTCGGCGAGGGCCTCGGCGTACTCCACGCACTCCACGTCACATTCGTACGCGTGTCGGTACGAGGAGCCGACGGTGATGACCCCGTTGGGGCCCGACATCTTGAGCTTGAGGTAGGTATAGTTGGGGACAGCCATGAACTTGGCGTAACATGGTCTCCCCAGCACTGCGTGGTAGGTTCCTCGGAACCCGACCACCTCGAACGTGAGGGTTTCCTTTCGGAAGTTGGAGGGAGTCCCGAAGCAGACGGGTAGATCGAGTTGTCCAAGGGGCTGGACGCACTTCCCAGGAATGATCCCATGAAAGGGCGCCGCACTGGCCCGGATCGAGGACAGATCGATCTGCAAGAGCCTGAGGGTGTCGGCGTAGATGATGTTGAGGCTGCTGCCTCCGTCCATGAGGACCTTGGTAAGCCTGACATTGTCGATGATAGGATCAACAACGAGCGGGTACTTCCCCGGGCTCAGCACGCGGTCGGGGTGGTCGTCTTGGTTGAAGGTGATGGGCTTGTCGGACCAGTCTAGATAGACTGGCGCCGCCACCTTTACCGAGCAGATCTCCCAGCGCTCTTGCTTGCGGTGCTGAGCCGAGGCGTTCACCACCCGCCCACCGTAGATCATGAAACAGTCATGGACCTCGGGGAACTCCTCTGCCTTGTGAGCTTCCCTCTTGTCGTTGTCGGGGGCCCTGCCACCTTCCGCCGGTGGCCCGGCCTTGTGGAAGTACGCTGAAGCATGACACAATCCTCAAGGGTGTGCTTGACGGGACCCTGGTGATAGGGGCATGACTCCTTGAGCATCTTGTTGAACAAGTTGGCGCCTCCGGGAGGTTTCCGAGGGTTCTTGTGCTCAACGGCGGCGACAAGGTCTGCGTTGGCGGTGTCGCGTTTCGCTTGTGACTTCTTCTTGCCCTTCTTCCTTGTGCCGCGCTGAGCGGATGATTCAGGGGCATCATCCGGCTAGCGCCCCTGAGGCTGCTTGTCCTTCCAGAAGATGGCCTCGACCGCCTCCTGGCCAGAGGCGAACTTGGTGGCGATGTCCATCAGCTCGCTTGCCCTGGTGGGAGTCTTGCGACCCAGCTTGCTCACCAGGTCGCAGCAAGTGGTGCCGGCGAGGAACGCGCCGATGACATCGGAGTCGGTGATATTGGGCAGCTCGGTGCGCTGCTTCGAAAATCGCTGGATGTAGTCTTGCAGGGATTCTCCTGGCTGTTGGCGGCAGCTTTGGAGATCCCAGGAGTTCCCAGGGCGCACGTATGTGCCCTGGAAGTTGCCGGCGAAGGCTTTGACCAGATCGTCCCAGTTGGAGATCTGCGCAGGAGGCAGATGCTCCAGCCAGGCTCAAGCGGCGTCGGAGAGGAACAGGGGGAGGTTGCGGATGATGAGGTTGTCATCGTCCGTTCCACCCAGCTGGCAGGCCAGCTGGTAGTCCGCGAGCCATAGTTCAGGCCTCGTTTCCCCCGAGTACTTGGTGATGGTAGTCGGGGCCTGGAACTGGGTCGGGAATGGCGCTCGTCGTATGGCTCGGCTGAAAGCTTGCGGACCGGGTGGTTCGGGCGAAGGGCTCCGATCCTCCCCGCTGTCGTAGCATCCCCCACGCCTGGGGTGGTAGCCTCGGTGCATCCTCTCGTCAAGATGGGCTCGACGGTCGCGACGATGGTGCTCGTTGCCGAGGCAGCCCGGGGCCGCAGGCGCTGTGTCCCGCGTGCGTCCGGTGTGGACCGAGGCCTCCCGCATGAATTGGGAAGTCGCGGCGCGATGCTCCGGGGGGTATCCCTGCCTTCGGGAGGCAGAGCTTTCGGCCCGTCGGACCGCGGCATCCTCCAGGAGATTCTTGAGTTCTCCCTGGATACGCCGCCCCTCGGCGGTGGATGGTTCCGGCATTACGCGGACCAGTATTGCTGCTGCAGCCAGGTTCTGGCCGACCCCACTGGAAGCCGGGGGCAGCCTTGCCCTGGCATCGTCGGTGATGCGGCGCTGGACGTCCTGGGCCAGATGACACACTTCTCCGGTCGGTGCCCGGCCTGCCCGCTCCTGCCCGATGTTCTGCTAGAGCTGCACAAGTTGTCCTGCTTCCTCGTCGAGCCTGGCCTGCATCTCGCGGATTTGCTCGAGCTATGTGTCCTGACCCCCTGCAGGGACTGGGACCACAGCTAGCTCCCGAAGGATGTCAACGCGAGGCGCAGGCCTAGAGGGATTGCCGTCCTCCGGCATACCAAGGTGGTTGCCTTCGTCGAGACCCTCTAGATCGACATGGAAACATTCGTGACTTGGGCCACAGTCCTCGTCACCGAGGTTGTGGCTATCATCGGAGCAATCGGAGAGGCAGTAGTCACATGCGGTCATGAAGTCCCGCATGGCACTAGAGTTACCGAGCCTAGAGAAATCTCAACCAGAGTCGGGCTCGTCGTCTTCCTCGGAACCCGGGGGCCCGTAGGTCGAGACGGCCATCAATCTATCCCAGGTTGACCACATATGGTACCCTGGGAGGTTTGGATATGCCTTTATGAAAGAATCCACTGAAGCGGGGTCGCTTGGTGGGTCGAAGCTGAATCTAAAAGGCATAGGATGGGAAACGGACGGTACGTCTTGATCGACGGACGGTGACGAAGTCGCGTCGGGGACGGACTGCACCATTATCTCAGGTACGAGGCTAACGCCCAGCAAGTCCTTCGCGAGCGTGCTGGCGTCGCCCGTCGTATGCTTGGGGTTGGCGTGTTGTGGGGAAGCGACGCTCGTCTTCGTCTCAAACGCGAGGTCAACGCCCGATATGTCCCCCGCTGGGGCACCGGCGTTGTCGACTCGCTCGACAGCCGACGAGGCGCCGCCTCTTGCTTGGCCATGATTGCCCCGCCTCCTTCCCCATCAACGGGGAAGGTGAAGGGACAGCCTCGGATGCTGTTCTTCCACCATGCGGGGAAGATGTCGTCGATTCTGCCGCCGGCGGGCGGGCTGACGACCGCCATTGTCGTTGTCGCGTGGCGGAGGAAGGAGTATCATGTCGTAGCTGCCGTCGAGGAACATGAACTCCAGACTCCCGAAACGGAGCTTCGTCCCGGGTTGGAGAGGTTGCTGGAGACTCCCCATCTGGAGCTTGATGGGAAGCTGTTCGTCAACACGCAGCAGGCCCCTACCTGGCGCGCCAAATGTCGGCGTTTCGACCCCGGGGGGTCCCTGGACCGACGAGTAAATTATCGCTGCGTGTCCCAGCCCAGATGGGTCAGCGAGAGACGGAGACACAAGGGGGAAAACAGTAAGGGGAAACCCGCGGCCTCGTGTTGTCCTGCGCCCAGGGCGGATGCGCTTGCAGTAGGGGGTTACAAGCGTTCGCGAGGGAGAGAGAGAGAGAGACAGGGGGCGTTAGGCTGCCCGTTCTCCCGCGCGACCACCTTTTCGTATGAGAGCCCTGGACCTTCCTTTTATAGGCATAAGGAGAGGGTCCAGGTGTACAACGGGGGGTGTAGCAGTGTGCTAACGTGTCTAGCAGAGAGGAGCCAGAGCCCTATGTACGTGCCGACGTGGCTGTTGGAGAGGTGTTGGAGCCCTGTTCATGTGGCGTCGTGGCCGTCGAAGGAGCGCTTGAGCCCTGTAGAAGCACAGCTGTCGGGGCTGTCGGATCCTTGCTGACGTATCCTTGCTTCCATAAGGGGCTGAGAACCACCGTTGTCATGGAGCACGCGGGGTGCCATCATTACTTGTTTTACCAGGGCGAGCCAGATGGGACGCCGGTCTTATTCCCCGTAGCCTGGGCTAGCTAGGGGTAGGGTAATGATGGCCTCCCCTTGTGGCGTGGTCGGCTCGAGCGAGGTGGTGACTCCTCTGAGGTCGAGGCTGAGTCCGAGCTCCAGGGGTCGGGCGAGGCGAAGACCTTCTTCCGGAGTTGAGGTCGAGTCCGAGCCCTAGGGTCAGGCGAGGCGGAGACCGTCTTCCGGAGTTGAGGCTGAGTCCGAGCTCGGGGGTCGGGCGAGGCGGAGATCGTCGTCCGAGGCGAGGTCGAGTCCGAGCCCTGGGGTCGGGCGAGGCGGAGATTGTCGTCCGAGGCGAGGTTGAGTCCGAGCCCAGGGGTCGGGCGAGGCGGAGATTGTCGTCCGAGGCGAGGTCGAGTCCGAGCCCTGGGGTCGGGCGAGGCGGAGATTCCTATGGCGCCCGAGGCTGGACTTGGTTGCTGTCAGCCTCACCCTGGCAGGTGGCACAGCAGTCGGAGCAGCGCAGGCGACGTTGTTTTCCTGTCAGGTCAGTCAGTGGAGGGGAAAAGTGACGGCGGTCACTTCGGCCTTGTCTACCGGAAAGCACGCATCAGGATAAGGTGTCAGGCGATCGTTGCATTGAATGCTCCTGCGATCCGGTCGGCTGGCGAGGCGATCTGGCCAAGGTTGCTTCTCCATGAAGCCTGCCCGAGCCGGGCCTTGGGCGAGTCGAAGGTGCGCCCGTTGCTTGAGCCGGGCCTTGGGCGAGTCGAAGGTGCGCCCATTGCTTGAGGATACCCTCGGGCGAGGCGTGAATCTACCTTGGTCTTCCGTTCCTGCCCGAGGCTGGGCTCGGGCGAGGCGAGATCGTGTCCCTTGAGGGGACGGAGCCTTAACCGGAATTGCGCCCATTAGGCCTTTACAGCTTTGTGCTGATGGGGGTTACCAGCTGAGATTAGGAGCCTTGGGGGTACCCCTAATTACAGTCCCTGACAAGCAGCAACAGCAGCGGGCGTCCCGCTTCTAGGGCCACTGGAAGGTCCAGGGCCCCAAGTAAGTTTAGCCCCATCCTTGTTCTTACAAGTGTAGCTTTTATGTCGACAGGTCTTGACCCATCCTTTGCCCATCAGGGCCTCCTCCCGCTCTACTTCCAGGGACGCTCCTCCCCCGCCGGACACCATGCCCATCGGCGGGTCTGGCTCCCAGCAGCAAACATCTGCTGGGAGTGTTACCGGCGATCCGCCAGTGGCTACCGCGACCTCAACGGCATCGCCATCAAGTACATCATCGGCAGTGGCCGAGGAGGTTCCCGCTGCGCCCGCCCCCACCATGCGGGGTGACGCGGGTGCAGAGGCGGCGCAGTCGGGCCTCTAGGATTTGCCTATCACCGCCGAGGCATCGCCATTGGGCTCCCAGGTTCTAGCTGGGGGTCCAGAGGCAGCAGCGTCGCCGACGGCTACTGCAGACCCAGTGGCGGCGATATCGTCGAATACACCGCCGGCGGGAGACACGGGGGGGGCACGTCCAGCTCCATCCCACCGCCGACTTCAGAGGGGCCAGAAGTTATTCTTGGGCGGCCGCTCCGGTCCGGCACTGAGCCAGAAGCAGCGCCAACTCCCCTCCCTCGAGTGTTGTCCCGTGCTCATCAGGCTCTCCAGGAAACCGAGGCGGCAATCCTACGCGAGTGGGAGGCACTCGAGACCGAGCACCAGCGCCTCGGTGATTGGCGCACCCAGCTGGAGGAGCGCACTAAGGCCGCGTCCCGCTAATTCGCCTCGAAGCGGCCCGAGCTTAAGCGGGAGCGCGAGGACTTCAAGGAGGACCTCCAGAAGGTGTTTGACCGGGAGCGGGAGGTGACCCGGAAGGAGAAAGGGCTGGCCAAGAAGGAGGAGCACTTGGACCAGAGGGAGGAGGTCATCATAGCGTTCCATGAAAAGCTGAAAGCCTATAATGTGATGCTAGAGAAACAGCGGGACAAGCAGACCGCGGCTGTGGTGAAACTGCAAAAGCTACAGCAGGAGCTTGACGATAAGGCCAACAACATTGCTCTCGTCGAGGAGAACCTTAAGGCGAAGGATGCCTCCCTGGAGAAGCGGGCGACTGATCTCGCTTGGCAGGAGAAGGACCTCGCCTTCAGGGAGGAGATGTGGGAAAGGCGAAACAATTTGCTGGTCGAGTATGAGCTCGAGGCAAAGGAGAAAGAGAAGCAATTGGAGGAGAAAAAGCGGGCATTGGAGGGGCAGGTGTGCCGGTTTCAGGCGGCGCAGGCAGCCCAAGCGACGCAGACGGCCCTGGGCCCCTAGGCGGTGGAGGCGATGAAGAAAACGCTTGAAGACCTCCGGGCTGAGCAACACGCCGGGGTCCAGCGCATCGCCGCCTGGGCCGGCGAGGCAAGCACGCACTGGTGCCGCTGGGGGTGAGCCCCATCCCGGTGTTGGAGCAGCCAGTGTCCATTTCCGATGCGCTCCCGGTACTAGATTCCACCGTCGACCGCCTCCGATGCCTGGACCAGATCCTTGGCGCTCGCTTAGAGGCCGAGGACAGCAGACTTTGCCGGTCGGTAATAGAGTATGTCCTGACGTGCTTCCGGAGCCACGACCCGGCCATCTCCTTGGAGCCGGTGATCATAGGTCCGGTGGCCGATACTGAAGACACTACCTGGGAGGGCGTACACGATACTGTGGATGTGGTGGCCAAGCGCTTCTAGTGGGATCCTGCTATCGATGAGTAGCCAGGCCTGCATAGAGAAAGCGAGGGTCCCGCTAGGGAGCGGGCTGTAATATATCTTGATTTTGTAAGATACTCTTTAAGTACTACTTATCAGGCAATATTATAACTTATCTGCACGATACTTTTCCTTCGTTGTGTGCGTTGTTACCAACTTCTTCCCTGCACGCTAGATAAAAATAATGGTTGTAAATAGAATAAAACCATCAGAAAAACAAATCTGTGGGGCGAACTCCTTCCTTATAACATACATCAGCGTAGGCCAATAGACCGGGTTTATTAAGGCGGACCTCACCGGGCTGGCGTACATATATGTGTTACCTAGTTATAAGGAAGAAAACTGAATCCCCCAGCTCTTCTTTTATGGGAAAAACTTACGGAGATGCTCTATATTCCAAGGATTGGGAAGAGGTACTTCGTCAGCTGTGGCGAGGCGGACGCACCCGGGGCGGCATATTTCTGTCACCTTGAAGGGTCCCTCCCAGCTAGGGGAGAGTTTGTGGAGCCCTTCTCGGTCCAGTACTTGCCTTAGGACCAGGTCCCCGACCTCGAGCTTCCTACTATGCACGAACCGTTGGTGGTAGCGCCTGAGCACCTGGTTGTACCGTGCATTTCGGATTGTTGCTCGCCACCTGTGCTCGTCGATGAAGTCCACATCCTCACGTTGTAGCTGTTCCTACGTAGATTCATCAAACGATTGGACCCATGGGGAGCCCATAATGATTTCTAGGGGAAGGCAGGCTTCGGCCCCGTAGACTAGGAAGAATGGAGTCTCCCCGGTAGCTCGGCTAGGCGTGGTCCGGTTCCCCCATAGCACTGACGGTAGCTCACTGACCCAATTTGCACCATGCTTCTTCAAGCAGACATAGGTGCCCATCTTGAGTCCCCTGAGGATCTCTTCATTTGCCCTCTCCACCTGGTCGTTGCTCCTAGGATGAGCCACGGATGCGAAGCAGAGCTGGGTGTCTATGCCCTCACAGTACTCCTGGAAGATCCGACTTGTAAACTGGGTCCCATTGTCCGTAATGATACGACTTGGGACCCCAAATCTACAGACGATCGGCTTGAGGAAGGCAACAGCAGCACCCTAGGTGATGCTAACCACAGGGGTGGCCTCTGGCCACTTGGTGAACTTGTTGATGGCGACAGAGAGGTACCGATACCCGCCGACGGCTCTGGGAAACGGTCCTAGGATATCCACCCCCCATACGGCGAATGGCTAGGAGGGCGGAATCATTTGTAGAGCCTGAGCCGGTGTGTGTATCTGCTTTGCGTGGAACTGGCACGCTTCGCACGACTTTACCAGGTCGACCGCATCCTGGAGGGTGGTTGGCCAGTAAAAACCATGCCGGAAGGCTTTACTGACTAGTGTGCAGGATGAAGAATGACTTCTGCACTCCCCTCCATGGATCTCCGTGAGCAGCTCACGGGCCTCCTCCTGGGTGATGCACCGCATGAGAATGTCGTTGGCGCCACGGCGGTAGAGATCCCCTTCCACCACCGTGTATCGTTTAGCCAACCGCACTATGCGCTCTACGGAGACATGGTCTTCAGGAAGGATATTTTCCTTCAGGTAATCCCGGATCTCGGAGATCTATGCATCGGGACCACTCTTAGCTATCGGCTATGGCGCTAAGGGGTCGGTGGAGTCCCCCAGAGCACACGCAGCCTTCAGTGGGTTCTGGTACGCCACCGGGACCGCCGGCTTCGAGGTGCCAGTCTCGCCCCCTTCGCCTAGTTCGGCAGGTTGGGCGGTGGGTCTCAGCAGTCGTCTTTCGAAGACGCGCTCGAGCATGGGTGCCTGAGTTGATGCCCTCTAGAAGAGGTCATCTGCCGCTGAATTGTCGGCCTGGGGAACATGTTGCAGTTCCAGGGCCGTGAAGTCCTTCTCCAGCTTCCTTACATGGAGGAGGTAAGCTGCGAGTCTAGGCTCATTGCAGCTACACTCCTCGTGGACCTGTTTGATGATTAGCTGAGAGTCCCCCTTCACGAGGAGCCGACGGATCCCCAGGGATAGGGCCACAGATAAGCCAAAGATCAGCGCCTCATACTCCGCCATGTTGTTGGTGGCCTTGAACTCGAGGCGCACCACATACTTCACCTGATCTCCGCCTAGGTCGACAAGGACCACTCCCGCACCAGCACTCTGCTGGCGGGCGGATCCGTCGAAGAAAAGCGTCCAGTGGTGCTCGGTGAAGACCGGACCCCTGCGCTCCGCAGGTGTGGGGCCCAGAACGAGGTCCAGGCCCCTAGGGGCGCTCAGAGGTGGAGTTCACTTCACGATGAAGTCGGCCAGGACCTTACTTTTCATGGCGTGGCGGGGCTGGAAGTCTAGCTGGAACTCGGCGAGCTCCGCTGCCCACTTGGCAATGTTGCCAGTGGCGTTAGAGTTGTGGAGGATGGCCCTTAACAGAAAGGAGGTCACCACCACAACTTTGTGTGCCTGGAAATAGAGGCCAACTTCCTGGACACAACCAGCACAGCATAGAGGAGCTTGTGCGTCTCGAGGTACCTGGCCTTCGCCTCATGGAGGACCTCGCTGACATAGTAGACCGGCTTCTGGACGGTCCAGGCCCCTGCAGCTGGTTCTAAGCTTTCAGGTCCTTGGCCTTCTTGTGTCGCCCTTTCGGCGACTAGCACCATGCTCACCGCCTTTGCAGCCGCCGCAATGTACAGATATAGTGGCTCCCCTAGCTCCGGAGCAACCAGGATCGACAGGGATGCTAGGTGCTGCTTCAACTCTTGGAAGGCTTGTTCCGCCTCTTCGGTCCAAGTAAATGGGCCGGATTTCCGCAGGAGCTTGAAGAAGGGCAGTGCCCTCTTGGCTAGCCTCGAAATGAAGCGGCTAAGGGCAGCTAATGATTTCGTAAGCTTCTGGCCTCATTACCTCAATAGCCTTGATCTTCTCCGGGTTAGCTTCAATGTCCTAGGATGAAACCAGGAATCCCAGCAGCTTTCCTGCGGGGACACCGAAGACGCACTTCTCCGGGTTTAGCTTGGTGCGGGTTGCCCGCAGCTTGCCAAAAACTAGGGTCAGGTCATCTACTAGAGTCGACCCCTTCCTAGGCTTGACCACGATGTCATCGACATAAATCTCCACCTTGTCCTGAATCAGGTCCCCAAAGGTCTTACTCATTGCCCGAACAAATGTTGGCAAGGCGTTTTTCAGACTGTAGGGCATCACAACATAAAAGTACAGCCCATTCACTGTTACAAAAGTGGTATGCTTCCTATCCTCCCTAGACATCCGGATTTGATGGAAACCAGAGTAGGCATCCAAGAAGGACAAGAGGTCGCACCCCGAGGTAGAGTCCACGATCTGATCTATACGTGGCAGTGGATACGGGTCTTTGGGACATGCCTTATTCAGGCTGGTGTAGTCGATGCACATCTGAAGCTTCCCGTTTGCCTTTGGCACGATGACTGGATTGGGCAGCCATACGGGGTGATGAACCTCTTTGATGAAGCCGGCGTGTAACAGCTTCCGGACCTCCTCACGAATGAAGTCCTGCCGCTCCATGGACTGTCTTCGAGGCTTCTGGCTCACTTGCTTGGCGTCCGGGTAGATCTTCATATGGTGCTCAATCACCTCCCTGGGGATCCCAGGCATCTGCGACAGCTCCCAAGCGAACACGTCAGCATTTGCCTGGAGGAAGGCGACGAGCGCGAGTTCCTATTTTTCTCCCAGATTTCCCGCGATGTGGGTGGTCTGGGAGGGGTCCACGTCGACCTGGATGGTCTTCGCGGGTCCACTGTCTGCTCCGGACGGCTGTACCTTCAGCGCCTTGGAGGACGCTTTGGCACCGGAGGCTGAGGGGCTTCTCCCCTCGCCGTCCAGTCGAGCAATCTCGGCCGCCAGAGCATGTAGCTTCTCGACGGCCGCTAGCGCGGCGGCACGGTCGCCCCGCACGGTGAGGACCCCTGCAGGGGACGACATCTTGAGGACCAAATACCCGTAATGGTAATGGCCATGAACCGGTAAAGGGCCAGCCTGCCAATGATGGCATTGAAGGGGAGGTTGACACCCGCGACATCGAACGGACGTTCTCCGTGCAGAAATTTTTCTCCATCTCAAATGTGACCGGAGCATGATGCTCCTGAGGGGATACACGGGCTGTGGGCCCACCCCAGAGAATGGGCGAGAGGACCCCAGCCGGGACCCCAGGATCTGCAGCTGCCTGAATGTCGCATGGCTGATGACGTTGAGGCCAGCCCCTTCGTCGATCAGCACATGGTGCAGTCGCATGTTGGCGACAATAGGGGCGGTGATGAGCGGTAGTACGCCGCCCCCTGCCATGTTGGCGGGGCAGTCGGATGCCCCGAAGGAGATGGGGGTGCTCCTCCACCGTTGGTGCAGAGCAGCCTTAGGGACCCCTGGGACCGCCGAAAGAACCTCCGTCGTAGGGACTTGACGTTCCTGCGGGAGGTGAGCTCCCAGCTACCGCCGTACATTACGTACAGCTTCTTACGACGGTCGTTGTCATCACCGGAGTCGAAGTCTTCGGTAAAGACGTCCTTGAGGTCCCCCTCGGGTGACTGGTACCCGAGGTCTCGTTCTCCCACGGTCGTGGCTTCTTCGTTGACCCACTCCTTGCCGGGCCGATGACGAGGTGGCGAGCCATCGTTGGAGGACTGCTCACGTCGCTCGCTGACGCGCTTCGCGAGTTTGATAATCTCGCGGCAGTCGGCAGCGCTGTGGCGGCTGTTGGGGTGCATTGGGCATGTGGCACTGCTGCCTCCCTAGGGTCGTGGGCGCTTGTTGCGCTCACCCTGGCCCCCGGCTGTGGTAGCGGCGACCGGAGCAACCTGCTGCTGCTCGTGGCCGCGGTTCTTGTTCTTCTTTTTCTTCTTGCCGCCGCCCTGGGCGGCGGCACCCGAGCCGCCCGTCTGGGTAACCCCGGTCTGTGGCGTCGAGTGCCATGCACGGCCCTCGGTGGCTCTGGCACACTTGTCAGCCAGAGCGAAGAGCGTGGTAACGTTGTCCACATCATGCATGTCAACTTCTCCAGCATCTTTTCATCACGTACCCCCTGGTGAAAAGCAGTGATGATGGAAGCATCTGAGATACGAGGGATTGTCCCACGTACCTTGGTGAAGCGGGAAATGAACGCCCAAAGGGTCTCCCTGGGTTCCTGCCTCACTGCATGGAGGTGTGCCTCCACACCATGTTGTTGGTAAGCACTGGCGAAGTTCGCCACGAACCGCACGCAGAGCTCTTCCCAGGAGCAGATGGATTCTAGGGCTAGGTTCATGAGCCAAGTCCGGGCTAGCCCAGACAAAGCTACATGGAAGTAGGTTGCCATCACGGCGGTGTCTCCACCTGCTGCCGTAATGGCGGTGACGTAGACCTGTAGGAATTTCGACGGGTTTGTTGTACCGTCATACTTCTCTGGCAGGTGTGGTCGGAACTTGGATGGCCACGTCGTCGTGTGGAGATGGTCTGCTAGAGCAGCACAGCCCACACCAGCCAACGGGATACCCGTTGGGATTGGGCACCCCCTAGGGTCTGCGGTGCGATCGCAGCAAAGTCTTGTCCGAGGTTGTGACCCTCAAAGTTTTGGCGACGCTCACGCGCCCTCTCCAACGAGATACGGGCTTGCTCGCCTGCTCGCCTGCGGTTGAGCTCGTCCCGCGGGTCCTCAGGCCTCTCCAGAGAGGCTTGAGCGTCTTCTACCGCACGCCTGCGGTTGAGCTACACCCGTAAATCTTCGGTCAGCGCAGCCCTCACCGAGGGTGAACACACCGAGGCTGATGCCCCGTGCTGGCGCCGGGATGATCGAGGCCTGGGCTTAGCCGAGCCAGAGTGCGCCATGCCAAGGAGGCGATCCACGTCGTCGCGCCACTGCTTCATAGCCCCTACCTAGGCCGTGGGGCTTGGTGGGTGACACAACAACTCCCTGGCTGCAGAAAGCGCCCCGGCGGGAGCAACCCTAGATGGAGTTCGGGATGCCTGTGTAGGCATGTGCTGCCATGCGGGGCGCACAACGGCTGCTCCAGGTGCCGAGCGGCTGGAGCTCAGCGGCGCAGAAGATGCGGCCTCCTCCTCCACGAGGAAGTCCTCCGAGACCATGTCACGGTGCTCAACATTGTGAACCATGGCGCCAAGCAGGAAAATAAGCAAAAACCTAATGCCAGGCCCCCTACCTGGCGCGCCAAATGTCGGAGAGGAAATCCCCGGTCGGGTGGCGAAATGCACCCGCCCTAAATCCTAAGATGAGGAGGGGCCTAAGCGTTTTGCTTATTAGAGATTGGGGGGTGAATACACAAGAACACGCAAGGGTTTAGAGTGGTTTGGGCCGCCGGAGCATAATACCCTACTCCATTGTGTATTGTATTGCTCGTGAGCTTGAGTCTGAATGTGTCTGTGGTGCGCCCTCCCTTTTATAGTTCAAGGGGGCACATACAAGAATTCTAAGTCCCGACGCGTGGCCCCAGGGACAAATGGAAGGAAGGAACTACTGCTTGCCACGCCAGAGTGATCTCTGTGCGCCATCATACCCGTAGTGCATACAATATTGATATCTCGCGGCAGCGTCCTTGGTAACGCGTGAGTCATGATGAGTGCAGTGCATGCGGCCACACAGGCGTACTGTTCGCCAATGGGAATAGACAAGTGCGCCGCCTGCAGGATGGCCTGGGCGCCGCCTGTCAGCTGAGTGGACAGGACACATTAAATGCTGAAGGGGCACATCACCTATCAGCGGGGTAGACAGGCGGTACATCTTCTCTGCAATCAATGCAGAGGCAGCGCGACCCAGAGGCCTTACGTCAGGCTCCACCCGCAGGCTCACATCACGCACGGTAGGCCATTTGGCAGCATCAGGTTTCTGCCCTGGCGGGGAGCAGAAGCATTATGCGGACAGGTCCGCACCAGGCCGGGCCTGGACACATGTCGCTCCTAGACCCCTGCCTGAGCAAGGCCTAGGTATTCTCTACCCTATAGTCCCAGGACCCGGCTGTGGGTAGTTCGGACCCCACACAGAGGGGTCCGGGACCCATCCCGGAGGTTGGGGTCGCACCGGCGGGGCCCCGGACCTCCCCCGGAGGTCCGTTCTTCATGTACAGGGGTCCGGTGCTTCCCCCACAGTGGGTCCAGACCCACTATGTGCATCTTGGAGTATGTCTCTTTCCCTGGCCACATGGCGACCTCAGAGCCGTCCACATGGCGGGGCAGAGAGTTGCTCGCCACGCAACTAGAGATCGCTGTGCGGGCATAGCGTCTTCATACTGTAGCAAGGGGTACCCGTGTTTCAGGGTACCGACAGGGTTCAAAAGAAAGGAGCAAAAGAAATCGAAGGTTGCCCTGGTCTGGCGCACCAGACTGTCCGGTGCGCCACCGGACAGTGTCTGGTGCACCAGGGACCGTACATTCTGAACTCCTCAGCTTCGGGTTTCTCCAGGCGCACTCTGCTATAATTCACCGGACTGTCCGGTGTGCCACCGGACTGTCCGGTGCACCAAGCGGAGCAACGGCTATCAGCGCAACGGTCGACTGCACAGTGCCCTGACAGAGCTCCAGTTTGCGGCAGAAGTCAGAGCAGGCGTAGAAGACGCACCGGACAGTGAACAGCGATAGTCCGGTGTGACACCGGACTGTCCGGTGCGGCACCGGACTGTCTGGTGCCCCAAGAAGTCAGAGCTCCAACGGTCGAAACCGTCAGAACCCTAACGGTTGGGTGACATGGTTGGCGTATCGTACTGTCCGATGCGCCCATCGACAGCAGCCTGCCCAACGGTTGAATTGGTGGTTGGGGGCTATAAATACCCCCCAACCACCACCACTCCATCCATCCAAGCATTCACTACTCCTCATTCAATACAAGAGCATTACACAACATTCCAAGACACAAATCAAAGCCTCCAATCCAATCAAAGTCCACAATTCAACTCTAGTATTTAGGACTTGTGAGAAGATCGACTTGTGTTCTTTTGTTGCTCTTGTTTCTTGGTTGGCTTTTTTTCTTTCTCTCGTTCTTACTCTCAAAGCCTTGTAAGCGAAGCAAGATACACCAATTGTGTGGTGGTCCTTGCGGGGTCTAAGTGACCCGGGAAATCAAGGAAGAAAGCTCACTCGGTCTAGGTGACCATTTGAGTGAGGGAAAGGGTTGAAAATACCCGGTCTTTGTGACCACCTCAACAGGGATTATGTTCTTTGGAACCGAACCTCGGTAAAACAAATCACCGTGTCATCCGCTATATTTATTTGGTTGATTTGTTTTCCCCTCTCTTTCGGACTCGGATTTATTTCTAACGCTAACCCCTGCTTGTAGTTGTGCTTTAAGTTTGTAAATTTCAGTTTACGCCTATTCACCCCCTATAGGCGACTTTCATTTGGTATCAGAGCCCAGTACTTCATTAGAGTTTAACCACTCGAAGTGATGTTGGGAGATCACGCCAAGAAGGAGATTGTGACCGGTGGTGACAAGTCTACAAGCCACGGGAAGGCTCCATCAAGGGAGTCCGGCAATAAGATAAAGGAGGGATCACCTCACAAGTCGCATCGGAGTGGCGACAAGAAAAAGAAGATGAAGAAGGTGGTCTACTATGGGACCGACTCTTCATCGCCATTTACCTCCGGCTCCGACGCGCCGTTCGTCACTTCTAAGCGCCATGAGCGCAAGAAGTATAGTAAGATGCCACTTCGTTATCCCTGTATTTCCAAACGCACTCCTTTACTTTCTGTCCCATTAGGCAAACCACCTATTTTTTATGGTGAAGATTATTGTATGTGGAGTGATAAAATGAGGCATCACCTAACCTCACTCCACGCTAGCATATGGGACATTGTTGAGTTTGGAGCGCAGGTACCATCGGTGGGGGACGAAGGCTATGATTTGGACGAGGTCGCCCAAATCAAGCATGTTGGGGGCCTTCGGCTTTCGAAGGTCCTCAAAAGCATTATTTGACAATATTTTCCGAGTGAAACATGCGAACAGGAACCTTCGGAATCAGGTTGCGGATGTACAAAAGCACGCTCAAGACAGAAGCTTCACTGGGGCGGAAAGCGACCACAACGAAGGATAAGACGATCACGAAGTTGCATGCAGAAAAGCTTCGGCATGACGGGAGAAAGGAGGAACCGACTTAAAGATGAAAAGTCAAGTTAAACCTCGAAGGATTGCTATAAAGATATTGTCAAATGTAAAGGACATCAATGTAATTTTACACGGGCTGCGTCCCGTGCCTATAAATAGATGAACATCACTCCCGTACTGTTCACGCGGACTGGGCATGCGCTTTTTACATCACTTCGGCACTTGTACTTTCTATCAATCCAAAGGTACACTTGTAACTTGTTTTTTATAAACTTGGCAATAAAGATAAGTGAATGATAATACTCATATCATTATTAGTATTTTATATATGTGTTCTTTTTTAACCGTTAATCAATCTTATGAAGATCTTTCCCTTTACAACCTTCATCCAAGATTCATTATATCCGAAGGGATATAATGTTTTTAAGGACGAAGGAGTTTAACATCTAACACTTTCTATGTTGCCTTGTTCTTGATCCAAAGCATTTGAGAACAAGTCCCCAACATTGGCGCCCACCTCCGGTGAACTCACGACCATTTTCTGAAGTTTTGAACACCTTCGGCAAGCGTCACCTTCGTCATGCTGCCTAAAAAAGCTTCAGTGACAGGGGCTGCCACTCTGCAGTCGTTAGACCCCAATCAAGATGTCGTTTCTCTTAGGGAGGCCCGGAGCCAGAAGAGGAAGGTCACCAGTCCAACGCCTCCGGAGGACGACTTGGATCAAGAAATCCAAAATTTGGAGATGATCAATCAATAGGTCCAACGGAAGAAGGAGAAGATGGCTCGCCTAGCTGACCTTCAAAGGCAGATAGACGAAGCCTCCGAAGAGCTTCGACATCTTGCTCAAGATGATCAGAACCAAAGGCCCCCGCGTAGAGAGCTTCATCAAGACAGCTTCTACAATGAGGGTGACTGGTATGAAGATTCCCATCACGGAAATTTTGCTTTTGACGATACTTCTCCCTGTCAACAGAACTGCAGGCTACTCCTTGGCCACAATCTTACAAGCCACCCCTGCTCCCCATGTACGACGGGCATTCAGATCCGAAGCAATTCCTGATGAGCTATGAGGCAACCATATCTTCGTATGGTGGCAACACAGCAGTCATGGCAAAGTCTTTTGTCATGGCTGTCAGGAGTGTGGCACAAACTTGGTACTCCTCTCTTAGGCCAGGGACAATCACCTCATGGCAAAAGCTGAAGGATATGTTAATAACTAGCTTTCAAGGATTTCAGACAAAGCCAGTCACAGCTCAAGCTCTATTCCAGTGCACCCAGGATCACGAAGAATACCTTCAGGCATATGTCCGAAGGTTCCTACGTCTGAGGGCACAGGCACCAACAGTGCCCAATGAAATTGTCATTGAGGCCATGATCAAGGGGCTTCGACCAGGACCCTCAGCGTAGTACTTTGCCAGGAAGCCTCCTCAAACTTTGGAGAAGCTACTCCAGAAGATGGACGAGTACATTCGAGCTGACAATGATTTTCGCCAAAGAAGGGAGGAAGCTCTCAGGTTCTCTGAAATGACTAGGGGCTTCGGTGGAAGATTTTATCCAAGGCACGTCAGGTCAATTCACAATTCTACTCAAAATGATGACAAAGGGAGTCAACAGCAAAGGCCTCAGTGCTCCTCGCAAGCTTCGGGGCAACAGCAAATCTCCTTCCGGCCGCCAGCGCCAAGGGGCAGAGGCGCCAGGGGCTTCGGGGGAAGATTTGGAGATCAACCAAGGAAAATTTACTGTCTATTCTGTGGTGAAGGCAAGGGCCACACCACCAGGATGTGCCATATTACCGTCCAGAAGCAAAAGGAGCTAGCAGAAGCTGCTGCGCAACAGAGCCAGCCGAAGCAGGTCATGCATACTGCTTCGTACCATTCGCCTTACATTCCAGAATATGTAGGCAATCACCCTGCAGCCTCTGTTGCTTCGGCAAGCCAACCCCAAGCTTCCTGGCAACAGATCCCACTGCCACCACCAATACAACGAGCTCCGCAGCCAGAAGGGAGCCAACACTCTCATCCCCAGAGGGACTTCAGGGAGGAGTCCGAAGCTCGTACAGTCAATAGCACTATGCCAGAGTCGAAGCACATTTACTGAAAATATCCTACCTCGACAGCAGCTTTTTGCATTTTCGCATTCAGTTTTACTTTCTTTGTAGTAAAGAACAATTATGGGAAGTTTAAATGTCTTTTATCGGTTTTTCAAATTCTTTTAAAAGTTTAGCTTATTATCATAATGAAAATATACCTTTTCCATAGGCTTGAGTTGCTGGAGCACAAGAATTTATGGTGGCACGAAGAACCTTCGAATTATCAAAAACTTGTTCTAAGGAACGCACCGTAGCTTATTCGAAGTAGTAAAAAGTCGTTCCTAAGGGAGCGTAGTGTAAGTTTTCTGCTCAAAAGTCGTTCCGAAGGGAATGCAGAGCTTACAACGAAAAATAAACGCTGATTTCGCTGAAAGTAAAAAGCGAAGAAGCTCCTAAGGGAGGCTTACAGCGAAAAATAAACGCTGATTCCGCTGAAAATAAAAGGCGAAGAAGCTCCTAAGGGAGGCTTACAGCGAAAAATAAACTCTGATTCCGCTGAAAGTAAAAGGCGAAGAAGCTCCTAAGGGAGGCTTACAGCGAAAAGTCAGCGCTGAAATAAAAAGATTGTGTGCTCTATTACAGGGATGTGTATATCTTCGGCACAAATATCATTTTGCATAACATAACATCATCACATCATTTTGCATAAACATAAACATCATACATCATATCGCATGAAGAACAAGAAGGGGACACAGTATTGATCTTCGAAGAATGTTTTGAAAAAGAGAAAATCGTGCTGAGGCACAAGATAAATTGAGAAAAAGTGTAGCTGCATTAGAGAGACAACATAAAGCTTTCTTATAGCTTCAAATAATGTTTTCACAAAGTATGGAAATTCTTGTGATACATAAAAGATCTTCACGAAGCATGAAAAGAAGGGAAGGTGTTTTTTTGCCGAAGGCTCAAAAAACGGTATGTATGCAAAATTTCATGCATCGTAAAGAATTAAACCATAAATAGATTATATTTTACATTCAAAGTTACAAAGTTTTACACATGTTACATTCCAAATATTTTTACAGTAGTATTTAATTTTCTCTGAGAACTACTTCTGCAGCTTCGTTCAGTAGCTGATCGACAACTTTGTCCATGATGGCTTCGGCCATTTTTCTAATTTCATCGTCTTCCTTCGGGTGGGGGCCCGGAGACGCCTCAGCAGGTTCTGAGGGAGGACAGGATACGGCTATATTACTATTACAAACCGTGAATAAAGTTTGAAATCAAAAATTACAACACAATAAAAACCACTAGTTAATACCTATTTGCCCTTCAGGCCCTGAGTTTTTCTCAGCAGCCTCTGCTACCCTCCTAGCATCATGGATGCCTTTTTCGCTTCTTTGAATGATTTCTTGAGCCATTTCTCGGCCGCCATTGCCCCAAATGTCGGTGAAAAATTTCCCACCGACCTGGCTTGCTTCGGCTGAAGGGTCTCTGATATCTTCAGAGGATAAAGGAGCTTCAGACTGTGCTAAAGATTTCACATGCTCGCACCCTTTCTTCTCTAAAATAGTAACAATTCCCCTGGCGCCCGAAAAAGCACAAATGTCCCTGCGACTATTCAAGATTTCATCGAAGGCCTCAGCTTCGTGACTGATCCATTCAATCGGGCCTTCTGGATTCCCCCTTGTGAAATTTTCTTCACTAGAGAACGCGCCAACGCCGGCGAAGCTGGATTTTATTTTCTTAACACACTCTATGGATTTATCATAGCACCTTTTCTTCGAAGCACGAAGCTCTTCAACATTCACTTCCAAATGATTTGCCCATTGATCACTTAGTTCTCGTTTTGTTTCTTCAAGAATGTGTTCTTCTTTAGCTTGGGCTAGTTGTTTCCGAAGATCCTCGATTTCGCGCTTCTGAGCTTCGGCTTCAATTTTAGAATTAGCTTCGTTTTCTTTTATCTTATCCACTAATGTAACCAAGATTTTGTCCTTTTCCAAGGCTTCGTTTCTTAGCCTGATAACCTCTGTCCGAAGGTTGTTAAGAGCAATAGTGCAGCTCTCATCTTCAGCATTCTTTTGAGCCCTTAAGGCATTGCTAAGTATTAAGCCCTATTCAAAAGAATGAATGGATTAACATAAGAACAAAAGAATAATTTAAAATTCATAAACTTCAAAATTTACAATCTTTATCTTTAGACTATTGTATGCAAGGCTATCCGCAAGATCGTCCTTCGTCATGGCACAGAGGCCAGCTTCAAGCTTCGGGAACCCCATGCTTCTAGCCATCTCCCGGCAGACGGACAATTCTTTGCTGTCTGGGAGACAGTATAGAAAGTCATCTTCGTCCGTCCCATTGAACACTAGGGCCCCCTTCGGATACTTCAGTTCTCGGGCATAGTGATTAGCTTCAAAAATCTCTTCTTCAGATAATTTCTTCCCCGAAGCATGTCGCACAATATAATCACGTATTTTGGAAGATGCTTCGGGGGCGGCAGTGTCAATTTCTTCAACCAAAATCGGCTCTGTCATTTTTGTTTTTTCGGCTTCCAAAGTTGTCTCTGTCATTTTTGTTTCTTTGGCCTCCAAAGGTTTTACCTTGGTGGGCTCTGAAGGCCCAGCTTCAGTTTCAAATTGTTGCTTTGAAGCTTCAGCAACAAAGGCTTCAGTAGACACTTCAGAAGTTTCAACAGTTTTCTTCGGAGTTATGCTTGAAGATTTAATTGTCTCCAAAACATCCAGCACATTAACCATCCTTTTTCTTTTCGGGGTCGCTGCTGGACCCTTTCGGCTTTTTGCTACCTCAATTTTTGTAGACGGACTTAAAATTTCTAATCTTTTTGTATCTTCAGTCCTCGGATATTCTGTTTTTTCTGTTGATGGTACTTTGGCCATTTCTTCGGTTTTCGGCACTTGAGTTGGTTCTCTAGCTTCAGTGGCCGAAGAGGTCTCACCAATAAGCTCAGGCACTGTGGCCGGCTCAATATAACGTGGAGGGTGTGTGAGCACCTTTACCTTTTTCCTCTTTGGCGCTGGCTCACTAGGAGCAGCTGAAGCAATTTCCTTTGCAGGAGAAGTATTTTTCCTTTTTTGGCCTCGCGATGGGTAATGGTAGTCGAGGTAGATAAACCCAATTGCATCAAATACTCGGTTAAGCCTCTTCTTCTTTCGGCCTCCGAAGGCCGCTGATAGTGCAGTATCTTCGGTCTTCGAATATACCCCAAGCAATTCGTCACTTATGGCCTCAATACTTTTCAACCAGTCATCATCTGGTTCAACAAACTTATCTCCGTATTTGAATGTGTATTTTAGCCTAACTAGCCCGCCTTCGTCAGGTTCCTTGACGGTCTCCTTCGGCATTTCCCACTTTTCTGCAAGTGGCCAAACTCTGAAGGCAATATGCTCTTGGACCAAATCCCTTGTCCCAATAAAAGAGCAAACCACGCCGAAGGCTCTCTGGCATTCTTCGGCTGCTTCATCCATTTCCACCTTCGGCTTTCGAAGGCCGAAGCGTTGCCAGATAGGGCGCATAATGATACCCTTGATATCTTCACGTGATTTCAGGTCATTTTTCACGTAAAACCATTCTGTCATCCAGTCGTCGGGCCACCTCTTCCGAAAGGTTAGCACAGGGCAGCTTGACCTCGACCGAGCGCCGAAGTTGTAGCAGCCAAAGTTGTTGTGATACTGCTCTTTGCCCCAGGGCCTTGTCTCATGCAATAGCTTGTGTATGTTACAGAAGCTCTTTGCGTTAGGTTCCAAACCTTGTCTTCTTACGGCCCACACGAAAATGTTCATCCTTATGATCGCTTCGGGGATAAGCTGGTGAAGGTAGATTTCAAATGTCTTCAATACTTCTACGACAAAATTACTCAAGGGAATCGTAGTCCAGCTTTCAAGAAGCTTCGGAATATCACGACCTCATTTTCCTCGGGAGTTGGACAAGTCTTCTCTCCTTCGTCAGCCCTCACAATAGACAAGTCCCGAAAGTATCTCCCTCTCATATTGACAAGATGGTTTTCCTTAATGCTGGACTTACCAAAAACTGCATGGCTTGGTCGCCAGGGTCGATCTTCGGAATCTTCACCACCACTATCCACATCGTAACTATCACTGTCGCCAGTATCTTTAGATAAACCCTCCAAAATCTCCCTGGTAATCTTCTCCGTATTAGTCTTCGACATTGATTCAAGAAAACCCAGGTGCATTTCCTCAGAAAGGCTTAGCTTCGAAGCACCAACGACTTTCTTATCCTCAGGCATCTTCGCAAATGCTGGCAAACTACACTCGAAACCGAAGCTTAAAAATCTAAAGCCGAGCAAGTGCTGTCGCGCGCAGGCTGAAAAGCTGGGTGAGTAAAAAGCAGATGGCAAAAGAGTGTGTCAAATAAACTTATGGTGAGCTCTTATTTATACACCCAGTGCGTCGAAAACTGGAGGGCCCCGTTTGTCAATGACTGTTGCTATTCTAGCAAAAGGAAGGTGTTTTTTCGGACCTTCGGCTTAAAGCCTTCATCCATGTCGCAATATGAATTTATCATTACAGTAAATTAATATTGTGAGGGGCTACTGTTGGGTGCCTTCGGCTTCCGAAGGTCCTCAAAAGCATTATTTGACAAAAGCACGCTCAAGACGAAGCTTCACTGGGGCGGAAAGCGACCACAACGAAGGATAAGACGATCACGAAGCTGCATGCAGAAAAGCTTCGGCATGACGGCAGAAAGGAGGAACCGACTTAAAGATGAAAAGTCAAGTTAAACCTCGAAGGATTGCTATAAAGATATTGTCAAATGTAAAGGACATCAATGTAATTTTACACGGGCTGCGTCCCGTGCCTATAAATAGATGAACAGCACTCCCGTACTGTTCACGCGGACTGGGCATGCGCTTTTTACATCACTTCGGCACTTGTACTTTCTATCAATCCACTTGTAATTTGTTTTTTATAAACTTGGCAATAAAGATAAGTGAATGATAATACTCATATCATTATTAGTATTTTATATATGTGTTCTTTTTTAACCGTTAATCAATCTTATGAAGATCTTTCCCTTTACAACCTTCGTCCAAGATTCATTATATCCGAAGGGATATAATGTTTTAAGGACGAAGGAGTTTAACATCTAACACTTTCTATGTTGTCTTGTTCTTGATCCAAAGCATTTGAGAACAAGTCCCCAACAAAGCACTTTGATTCCCAAGCAACTACTATACTCCTCGCCTCTCTATGTCGAGAGGAGTATAATAAGGTGCAAGGGTTAAAGAGTGCTAAAGAAATTTGGGACATACTAAAAACCGCGCACGAAGGAGATGAGGTGACCAAGATCACCAAGCATGAGACGATCGAGGGGGAGCTCAGTCGATTCGTCCTCAACCAAGGAGAGGAGCCACAAGCAATGTACAACCGGCTCAATACCTTGGTCAACCAAGTGCGCAACCTCGGGAGCACCAAATGGGATGACCATGAAATGGTCAAGGTTATTCTAAGATCACTTGTTTTTTGTAATCCTACACAAGTTCAATTAATTCGTGGTGATCCTAGATACAAGCTAATGTCTCCCGAGGAGGTTATAGGGAAGTTTGTGAGCTTTGAGTTGATGATCAAAGGCTCCAAACAAATCATCGAGCAAGGCGGCACCTCCACACTCGAGGTACAACCCGTCGCATTCAAAGCGACGGAGGAAAAGAAAGAAAAGTCTACATCAAGTAGGCTCCCCATCGACGCCTCAAAGCTCAACAACGAGGAAATGGCGCTCATCATCAAGAGCTTCTACCAAATCCTCAAGCAAAGGAGGGGGAAGGACTACAAACCCCGCTCCAACAAAATATGCTACAAATGTGGTAAGCCCGGTCATTTCATTGCTAAATGTCCATTATCTTGTGATAGTGAAACGGGTGACGACAAGAAGGGAAAGAGGAAAGAAAAGAAGAGATACTAGCAGAAGAAGGGCGGCGATGCCCACGTGTGTCAGGAATAGGACTCCAACGAGAGCACAACCGACTCCTCCTCCGACGAGGACGCTGCCAACATCGTCGTCAACAAGGGCCTCCTCTTCCCCAAAGTCGGCCACAAGTGCCTCATGGCAAAGGACGGCAAAAAGAAGAAGGTAAAATCTAGAGCCTCCACAAAATATACAACATCTAGTGATGAGGCTAGCTCTAGTGATGATGAAGATGATCTGCTTAGTCTTATTGCCAACCTTAACATGCAACAAAAATAAAAATTGAATGGATTGATAGGTGCTATTCATGAGAAGGATGAACTCTTGGATAGCCAAGAAGAATTTCTTATTAAGGAAAACAAGAAACATGTTAAGGTAAAAAATGTTTATGCTCAGAAAGTAGAAAAGAATGGAAACTTAACTAAGGAGCTTAGCATTTGCCATGACACTATTTCCAACCTTAAAACTGAGAATGCTAGTTTATTTGCTAAGGTTGAGAAATCAAATGTTTGTGATGATTCTATTGCCAATCTTAAAAATGATAATGCTAGTTTAATTGCTAAGATTGACAAATTAAATGAATCTATTTCTAGCCTTAAGATTGAGAATGATAAATTAATTTCTAAGGCTAAAGATTTAATTGTTTGCAATGATGTCATTTCCAATCTTAGAATTGAGAATGTTATTTTACATGCTTAGATTGATGAATTAATGCTTGCAAGCCCTCTACATCTTCTGCTGATCATGTCACTATTTGTACTAGATGTAGAGATATTAATGTTGATGCTATTCATGATCACCTAGCTTTAATTAAAGAACAAAATGATCACTGTAACACCCCTGGTGTTACTATAACTAAAATTTGAGCATGGCATCATAAGCATTGACATTGCATATGTTTGATACACCTAGAGTGCATTCACTAGGTAAAAATTTCAAACCAGTGTATTGTTTTTGGGTGTTTTGCAAATAGGACCCTGGACAGGGAACCTAACCCTAAATAAGGCTCAAAGGGGGTAAAACTTAACCCAAGATGAGAAAACCCAAAGGCTTTGGGGAAGAGTTATAAAATATCCCCAAAAGCAGAGTTGAATCACATTCATACCCTTGGGATACCAGAAACCCTAATTGGAACCCTGGAAAACCCTAAAACCAAACCCTAGGGACCTATGTGCAAAATTAGTCCACTTTTGGACTAAAGTGCAAAAACCAAGTCAAATAAGTGTCTTAAGTTATTTGGGTCACTTATATGTGAATTTGTAAGCCAAACCTGAGTTTTGGACTTATTTGCAAAAGAGCCACATTTGAACTCTTTTGAATAAGTCTGAATTTCAGTGTATTATGCTCCTCTTTGTGACCTTGTAACTTCTAAACAAAAGAGATTTTGCCCTAGGTCACCACATCAAAATTGTAGTCTAATTATAGAAGAACAACTTTGCTTAAGGTTGTAAGTTCACTTGTTGAGAAGAATCCAGAGATAATTAAGCCTAAAGATTGGTGGTCAGGCTGATTCAGTCTGAAATTCAGACATTCAGAGTAGTAGAGCCAACTTTGAGTATGAATTCCACCTTGATTTAGTGCTCGAATGGGTTCAAGTCCTATAGCCGAATTGTTGCTGGTTTATAGTTCTACAATTTTGCTACAGAGCTTGAGTGGAGTTGCCATTGGAAATTGAGAGTAAATCCTGCTCCAACTTGCTCTGTCAGGCATCAAAAACTGAATCTCTGATGGTACAGTGCCCTCAACGGATCAAAACAAGCGCAGCAGAAGAATCCCACCGCCGGTGATCTCCCTCGCCGTGATTCGTGTCGCCGGCATCAAGATTCGCGTGCGGGGTGGATTGATAACATCGCGGGATAAGGATCCTCGCTGACGGTGAGCTGGAGGTCACTCCGGTGACTCACCGTGGCTCCCCTTCTGCTTTGCGGCTGAAACCGATAAGCTCGCCGGTAACCGCCGCCTCCCGGCCGTGCACCGCGTGGCCTAGCCGTTCTACAGCACCGCCGTGACACCTTAAGGTTGTCCCATCGTCGCCGAGGAGCCTGCCACGCCGCGGGACACGAATTCACCGCGCCCGCCTTCTTCTTCATTTCCGGCCGCCGCGCGTCCTCCCCGAATTCACTGGCCACCGCTTCCCCTCGCTATAAATTGAGTGTCCCCGCCACTCCGTAGGATAATTATGCATCAGTTGCACCAAACCTTGCACCGGATTATCCACCAGTGACTGAGAATTGCTCATTTCCCCCAATCACGGATTCCGCCACCGTAGAACTCAACCCCGCCGCGGTCAGCCCAACTCAGGTCAGCTCTTCCCCTCTGCTCCCTTGTCTAAGCATTCTTATGCGCCTGTGATGCTCACCGACCCACCCAATTGAATTGGACCGCCACCAATCGTCGGGAACGCGACGATCCAGCCGCCATGTTCTCGGTCACCGTGGCCAGAGAGTTTTAGTGCGTGATTGGTGAAATTAAGTTAGGGGAAACATCGATTAAGGTATGAATTAGGTGTTAGTCGTCAGAGAGCGCCAGTAATAGCCCCAATCGGCCGGCGTAAGTGCTCGCCGGAGCTCAGCCGTGCTTGAACGCCGTCGGGGACCTCCCAGTGCGAGGAAACAGAAGTTGGGGGACCCCTGTGTAAAGTGTCAGCGATTGTTTTGAATAGTGTTCGGACTTTCTCGGGTTATTCAAAACTCTGGGGGACCTCTACGCAAACCTGCCCCGTGGGCGCGGGCGCGCGCGCTTTTCCCCTCTGACTGGGCCGCTTGGGCCGAAACCAACCCAGAACTATTCACTGGTTTTTCTTTTTCTTTTATTCCAGAGCCAAAACAATTATAGAAAATGGTAGAAAAATGGTAAAATTGTGAAACCAATTTTCCTAGACTCCTTATTTTCCCTAGTATTTAATAAAAATAGTTTCATGATTTTTAGTTTAAACAGGAAATTTTAGGGCATTTAAAATAGCTTAAAGAAGTAGTTCTGGATTTTTAAAAAAATAAATGGTAATCTCAAAAATGTTCAAAATTTTTATATGAACTCCCCACATTATTTAGAAGCCTTGGGTAGAGTTTGAATTGATTTGGACCATGTTTGATAACTAGAACCCCAAAACCCCCCTGCCCTTTGAACTCCTTTACTGACTCCGGAAACCCTAAGTTCTCGGAGTTCCGTGAAGGAAAGTTGTATTCAAGACTTAGATAATAAATCTTTATTGTCTTCGCACTCTCATGAGCATTACATGGCATTCATTCTTATATATGTATATATATGGTTATGTTAGAACACGAAGAAGTGGAAGTCACTGAAGAGAAGACACCACCACCCTCGGATTCTCAGGCAGGCAACTGCTTCTACTTTGATATTTGTGGATCCGAGCCAGACTCACCTGTGAACGAAGGCAAGCCCCGGTGCATGCAACCCCTTCCTTGTGTTTTTAAATAATTTTTGCACACTTTAAGTCTAGTGAAATGTGCATGAGGTTTATAGGAGTTGTTTGGAACCCTTTGATGCATTGCCTTCCTTGATATCCATACCTTTATAGATACTTCTGGTGAAGTATCAAAAACATGATTTACAAAAATGCTTAGCACTGCTTAGATCTTGTGGATAGAGGTTGTCCTTAGCCTAGCTCGAGAAAGGATGGCTTCTACCTGCAAGAATATTTTCTTTTGAGGAGGAATGGTGGGATCTTACTGTAAAGTTCCCTGTGATGCTCTTTTCATCCTAAAAAACAGAAACAATCCTGAGGATGAGAGTACTTAAATCGAGACTTGGGTTAGGAACAGGTGATGTTCAACCCAGGTTGATTAAGGATTGAATGCGTATGTAGGCGTGCTGATCGAGGACCCTTTAACTGGTCACATGCCTCGTCATGGGTAAGCCTTGCCTCGGGCGGACTAAGGCCAGAATAAGATAACACGAAATGGGCGTGGAGCGGTGGCGAGAGTAGCGTGTACCCACCGTGGCAAGAGGCTGGACGGTGGTGTATCTGTGCTCTCGGTTTGCGTGAACCTGATATGGTCTTAAGAACCCCGGTGGCGGGTTGACATATGCAAGGGTTAAGTGCTACATATGTCGTGTGATTGGAGATCCTCAGCTGAGTATAATCGATTTGGATCGCCGTACCTTCGCGGTTATGAAGACTTGGTCACTTCCCTACAACCTAAGTCAGGATGTGAACATTATGGATAAAAATGATGTTGTATTGATGAGATGATGAAATTAGACTAGAGGCAAACAGAGTCTATTAATACTTAATTCGGCGTTAAAATGTTGAAAGTAAGGACTCACTTTAGTAAGCTATTTCTGCAAAAGTATCTAAGTTGATTTTTGCTAAAGCCTCTCCTTGATTCCTATTTATCCAGCATACCCTTGAGAGTCTTTTCCTTAGTCGGGTAAGACTTGCTGAGTAATTCCATACTCAGGGTTTGTCCCTCCGTTGTTTTTAGGTGAGGAAGCGACAAACCTTTGTTGCTTTTGCTCCAAGGTGGTTCCTAATGAAGATAAGCAAGAGTGAAGTGCGGGAGGAAAGGATCCTCCATTAGGACTTTTTGTGTGATAACTGTCGGGAGGAGTTTTTGCCTCCCTTGGTATGTGTAATAATATTATTCTGCACTCGTTATATAGTTCTGGTCTGTAATAAACAACTTGATCTTACTTTTTAATAAATGTAAGTTTATGTAATCGCTTCCGCATATCTATATCTCCGATGTTCTGTAATGTCTGCAAGACGGGTGAAACGTTCCTGGTAAGGTAAGAAGAAGATACCGAACTTGTCGAGTAATCCAGGAACATCTACAGGGTTATCTGATGTCTATTGGACAAAGACAACTGTAGGTGGGCCTAGTTACTTGGGAGGTTCCGTCACAGCTGGTATCGGAGCGTAGCCCTTCTTGACAGATATTATGTAGCATCTTCAAAAAAGACTTATCTAGAAGATTTCTTCTCTTCTTACCTAAGCATCTCTGAAGAGTGTATTTCAAAGACCAGATAGGAAGAGTGCGATGTATAGAAGGTTGAATCAACTAAGGTTGATTCTGTAATTATTCATGCATCATGCTAAGAATTATACTAATAAATTTTCCCTCTTAGAAAATGCCGCCGCGTACAAGGAAAACAGCGCGAAAGCATACTGGGCCTATTGGTGTACCCCGACACCAACTTGCCCCACGGGAGGAAGACAGCAGTAGCGGGAGTAACGACCCAATAGGAGATCTCGAAGCTCGCGTAAATCAACTTCAAGCAGAGTTACAACGCAGGACCAATTTATGGGTTGCGGATGGAGACCGAATAAACGAATTAAGAAGTTACATCCGCACCCTGCAAGATCAACTTGCTGACCGAGATTTGGAGCTTGATTGGGCAGTGCAGTCTCGTTCGGTAGCTTGGGCTAAGGAAGAGAAGGCTCGAGCACGAGTCAATGAACTTAGCGCTGCTATTGACAACTTGCAGGTATATTGCAATACTTTGCATGACGAAGTTCATGTATTGTATTCGCAATTACACCCACATGTCCCTGCGGATCCCGTCAGGTCAGAAGCCGGACCCTCGCATAATGCGGGAGAAGCGCTTGGTGGCGAGTTAGACCTTTTTAGGCCCCCTCCTTCTATGAGGTTGGTCGACGTATGGTCTCCCACCCCTGACAATGAAGCTGCCAAGAGTATTCAGAAGCAGGAATAGTGTAATTGTAGAAATAGAAGTAGTATGTTGTATAATAGGTTGAACTATTGTGTAATGGGTAATGTGTCCTATTATGTAACATCGAGTCTGTATCATTACTTTTGATAGTAATGTAAAATGGAAGGTTTCTTTGGCATTTTATATTTATTTCAAATGCTCTTTGCCTCAGATGCCTACCAGGACTCGAGGATAGGATGCAGCAGGAACTTCTGGGGGAAGGGATGTCACCCCAAATCTACCTCCGGTTCCTCCCACATTGGCCGAGGCGATTGCCACCTTGGTAAACGCGACTGCGGATAATACCCGCTTTCTTAGAGAAATGGCGGGCCAACAGCTCTAGCAGCAGGGTGGAAGGGGTTATCAGCAAGGCCCCCGTGAAACCACCTATCTGGATTTCTCTGAAACCCGTCCACCACTATTTGTTAAGGCTGAGGACCCGTTGGAAGCTGATGAGTGGATACGGGTTATTGAACAAAAGTTTGGTCTTCTCCGCTGTTCAGAGACGCAGAAGCCGTTATTCGCAGCACAACAACTACGTGGCCCTGCCAGTACCTGGTGGGGGAATTTTGTGGCTATTCAACCTGCCAACCATCAAGTCACCTGGGAAGAGTTTAAAGTGGCCTTCCACGAGCACTACATACCCGAAGGTGTTCTGCATATGAAGCAGGAAGAGTTCATGAAGCTGAAACAAGGAGGAGATACCATCAATCAGTATCTCAACAAGTTTAATCACTTGTCACAATATGCAATCGACCAGGTGAACACTGATTTAAAGAAAAAGAACTGCTTTATGAGGGGTCTGAATGATCGATTGCAGAGAAAAATGGCCACATGCATAGATCTCACGTATGGAAAGGCTGTCAGCACAGCCTTATCTGTTGAAGCAAAATACGCAGGTTTCGGGAAGAACAAGGGATTCGGTGGTGAGAAGCCTAATCAGGGCCAGGCGAAGAGGCAACGGTTTGTGATCTGGCCTTCTAGCCAAAATCGCACCTTTTCTTGTCCACCCTCATTCCCTTTCAAGCAGCCAATCATTATCCGTCCCAACAATACCCCCACTACCCCAAATTAGCCGGGTGCCCCGGGCACTCGATTCCCTGCTTTGCCCAGCTCTTCAACCGGGTGTTTCAATTGCGGCAAGTCGGGACATTTCATCAAGGATTGCCCATATCCCAAGTAGAATCAATCAAATGCTCAGCAGGGGTCTGGGAAATCAGCTCAGTCAAAGGGAAATACTGTGGGGAAGAATACAAAGAAGACGGGGCGGGTATACTATACTCAAGTGGCCACTACACCAGAAGGTGAACCGGTGATGATGGGTACGTTTCTCGTGGCCAGTCACCCTGCAATTATTCTTTTTGATTCTGGTGCTTCGCATACGTTCATTAGCAAGAAATTTGTGGAGCAACATCATATTGCATGCCATGAATCAAAAGAGGGATTTAAAATTCATTCACCTGGGGGACACATATTTACTAGAGAAGTGGCCTATCAAGTGCCAGTAACAATGGCCGGACGAAAATTTCCTGCTAACATGATTGTTCTGAGAGGCCAGGATATAGATGTAATTTTGGGTATGAATTGGTTAACTCAACATAAGGCAATTCTCAACACTGAACTGAGAACCGTCAGGTTGAGCTATAATCAAGAAGAGATTCTTTTGTCCATCCCCGTAACCAATCCAGCCAAAGCTTCTGGTAGAATCTATGAAGCCATTGTACCGGAGATCAAGGATATTCCGGTAGTATGTGAGTTTCCAGATGTATTTCCGGAAGATTTGCCTGGACTACCACCTGAGAGATGTAGAATTTGTAATTGAGTTAAAGCCCGGTACGGCTCCCATTTCTCGAAGATCGTACCGTATGCCCCCTAATGAGTTGGCAGAATTGAAGGTTCAATTACAAGATCTACTGAATAAAGGGTTCATCCGGCCAAGCTCGTCTCCATGGGGTTGCCCCGCCATTTTTGTTAAAAAGAAGGATCAAACCTTACGTATGTGCGTGGATTATCGACCCCTAAATGAGGTCGCCATCAAGAACAAGTACCCTATTCCAAGGATCGACATCTTATTTGATCAACTGACTGGGGCGAGGGTATTTTCCAAAATTGATCTCAGGTCGGGCTATCACCAAATCCGTATTCGGCCCGAGGATATACCAAAGACCGTGTTTACTACGCGGTACGGATTGTTTGAATATCTGGTAATGTCTTTCGGGTTAACCAATGCTCCTGCTCATTTCACTTACTTGATGAACTCGGTGTTCATGCCCGAGTTGGACAAGTTCGTGGTAGTCTTCATCGACGATATCTTGATATACTCTAAAAATGAAGAGGAGCATGCTCAACATGTACGGATTGTATTGACACGCCTGAGGGAACATCAGCTGTATGCCAAGTTCAGCAAGTGCGTGTTCTGGCTGGAGGAAATTCAATTTTTGGGGCACGTGTTATCTGCCAAGGGGATTGCGATAGATCCTAGCAAAGTCAAAGATATTCTAGAGTGGAAACCCCCAACCACTGTTCACCAAGTCCGGAGTTTTCTTGGACTAGCTGGATATTATCGCAGATTCATACCAGATTTTTCTAAGCTTGTGAAGCCAATCACAAGTTTATTGAAGAGTGACATTAAATTCAATTGGTCTTCTAAGTGTAATGAAGCCTTTGAGCAATTAAAGACGTTATTAACCACTGCTCCGGTATTGGCTCAACCGGACATCACTAAGCCTTTTGATGTATATTGTGATGCGTCTGGCAGTGGACTCGGCTGTGTATTAATGCAAGAGGGCCGAGTAATTGCATATGCTTCAAGACAGTTGCGCCGACATGAGGAGCATTACCCAACTCATGATCTGGAGCTAGCTGCTGTGGTTCATGCCCTGAAAATTTGGCGTCATTATCTGCTGGGAAATGTCTGTCATATTTATACAGATCATAAAAGTTTGAAGTACATCTTCACCCAGTCAGAATTAAATATGAGGCAAAGACGATGGCTTGAGCTTATTAAGGACTATGAACTGGAGATCCATTATCACCCAGGCAAAGCCAATGTTGTGGCAGATGCACTGAGCCGTAAGGCTTCCTGCCACTGTCTTATGATGAAGACCTCTAACAACACTTTATGTCAAGAGATGGAAAAGTTAAACCTGGGGATGATCCAACAAGGGACTCTGAATTAGCTAAAGCTTGAGTCAATCATTTTGCAAAGGATAATTAATGCTCAAAAGGATAATTTGGGTATGAAGCACATACGAGAGAAAATAAGGGCTGGAACAGCCAAATGTTTCAAGGAAGACGATCAAGGTGTGATATGGTTTAAAAACCGCATAGTAGTGCCAAAGAATGAAGAACTTCGCCAGCAAATTCTTGATGAAGCACATCTTAGTCGCTATTCTATTCATCCCGGAAGCACTAAGATGTACCAAGACTTGAAGCAACATTACTGGTGGACAAAGATGAAGATTGAAATTGCACGCTATGTGGCTAAGTGTGACACCTGCAGACGTGTCAAGGCCATACACATGAAAACTGCTGGTCCATTACAATCTTTGCCGATCCCAACATGGAAATGGGAAGGCATAAGTATGGACTTTATTGTGGGACTGCCCAGGACGGCCAAAGGGTATGATTCTATTTGGGTTATCGTTGATCGACTCACAAAGATTGCCCACTTCTTACCCGTCAAGGCCAAATATACAGTGGCCACTTATGCAACATTATACATTACCTGTATTCTCAATTTGCATGGTATTCCAAAAACTATAGTGTCGGATCGTGGACCTCAGTTCGTATCCAAATTTTGGGAAGAACTTCATAAATCCTTGGGTACCAAATTGCTCCACAGTTCGGCTTATCATCCTCAAACAAGTGGACAGACTGAGAGGGTCAATCAAATACTTGAGGATATGCTGCGGGCATGTGTTCTGGACTTCTCACAGAAATGGGATGAATGTTTGCCCTTAGCAGAGTTTTCATATAATAATAGCTATCAAGAAAGTATCAAGATGGCACCCTTCGAAGCGCTATATGGACGACGATGTCGTACTCCGCTAAATTGGTCTGAACCTGGAGAAAGGTACTTCTTTAGGCCTGATATGGTGAAGGAGGCCGAAGAAAAGGTTCAGAAAATTATTCATAATATGAAGAAAGCTCAGACTCGACAAAAGAGTTATGTAGACCGACGACGACAACCCTTATGCTTTCTGGTGGGCGATTATGTCTACTTGAAAGTTTCACCAATGAAGGGTGTATCGCGTTTCGGGGTTAAAGGAAAGCTTGCACCCCGGTACATTGGTCCATTCCCTATACTTGAGCAATGTGGACCAGTGGCATACCGACTCCAGTTACCCAAAATATTGCCTGCTATTCATAATGTGTTCCATGTGTCACAATTAAAGAAGTGTCTTCGAGTCCCCGATCGAACCATTGAAGTGACAAATGTGGTCCTGGAACCAAATTTAACATACTCGGAACATCCTATTCGAGTTCTGGATCAAAAGGACAGGGTTACCCGGAGAAAAACTCTCAAGTTCTACAAGATACAATGGAACCAACATTCTGAGGAAGAGGCTACATGGGAAACTCAAGACTTTTTGAATAAGAATTTCCCAGGCTTTCTAGCCTCATGTAATTTGTAAAGTGTATATAGTTATTGCAATAAAGGAGTGAACCCCCACACCACCCCTGCCTTGTACCAGAAATAAGGGAATAAAAATGTGACACATTTCCTTTTCCATTACTCACCCTAGGACTTTAAATCTCGGGACGAGATTCTTTTATGGGGGGAAGGATGTAACACCCCTGGTGTTACTATAACTAAAATTTGAGCATGGCATCATAAGCATTGACATTGCATATGTTTGATACACCTACAGTGCATTCACTAGGTAAAAATTTCAAACAAGTGTATTGTTTTTTGGTGTTTTGCAAATAGGACCCTGGACAGGGAACCTAACCCTAAATAAGGCTCAAAGGGGGTAAAACTTAACCCAAGATGAGAAAACCCAAAGGCTTTGGGGAAGAGTTATAAAATATCCCCAAAAGCAGAGTTAAATCACATTCATACCCTTGGGATACCAGAAACCCTAATTGGAACCCTGGAAAACCCTAAAACCAAACCCTAGGGACCTATGTGCAAAATTAGTCCACTTTTGGACTAAAGCGCAAAAACCAAGTCAAATAAGTGTCTTAAGTTATTTAGGTCACTTATATGTGAATTTGTAAGCCAAACCCTGAGTTTTGGACTTATTTGCAAAAGAGCCACATTTGAACTCTTTTGAATAAGTCTGAATTTCAGTGTATTGTGCTCCTCTTTGTGACCTTGTAACTTCTAAACAAAAGAGATTTTGCCCTAGGTCACCACATCAAAGTTGTAGTCTAATTATAGAAGAACAACTTTGCTTAAGGTTGTAAGTTCACTTGTTGAGAAGAATCCAGAGATAATTAAGCCTAAAGATTGGTGGTCAGGCTGATTCAGTCTGAAATTGAGACATTCAGAGTAGTAGAGCCAACTTTGAGTATGAATTCCACCTTGATTTAGTGCTCGAATGGGTTCAAGTCCTATAGCCGAATTGTTGCTGGTTTATAGTTCTACAATTTTGCTATAGAGCTTGAGTGGAGTTGCCATTGGAAATTGAGAGTAAATCCTGCTCCAACTTGCTCTGTCAGGCATCAAAAATTGAATCTCTGATGGTACAGTGCCCTCAACGGATCAAAACAAGCGCAGCAGAAGAATCCCACCGCCGGTGATCTCCCTCGCCGTGATTCGTGTCGCCGGCATCAAGATTCGCGTGCGGGGTGGATTGATAACATCGCGGGGTAAGGATCCTCGCTGACGGTGAGCTGGAGGTCACTCCGGTGACTCACCGTGGCTCCCCTTCTGCTTTGCGGCTGAAACCGATAAGCTCGCCGGTAACCGCCGCCTCCCGGCCGTGCGCCGCGTGGCCTAGCCGTTCTACAGCACCGCCGTGACACCTTAAGGCTGTCCCATCGTCGCCGGGGAGCCTGCCACGCCGCGGGACACGAATTCACCGCGCCCGCCTTCTTCTTCATTTCCGGCCGCCGCGCGTCCTCCCCGAATTCACTGGCCACCGCTTCCCCTCGCTATAAATTGAGTGTCCCCGCCACTCCGTAGGATAATTACGCATCAGTTGCACCAAACCTTGCACCGGATTATCCACCAGTGACTGAGAATTGCTCATTTCCCCCAATCACGGATTCCGCCACCGTAGAACTCAACCCCGCCGCGGTCAGCCCAACTCAGGTCAGCTCTTCCCCTCTGCTCCCTTGTCTAAGCATTCTTATGCGCCTGTGATGCTCACCGACCCACCCAATTGAATTGGACCGCCACCAATCGTCGGGAACGCGACGATCCAGCCGCCATGTTCTCGGTCACCGTGGCCAGAGAGTTTTAGTGCGCGATTGGTGAAATTAAGTTAGGGGAAACATCGATTAAGGTATGAATTAGGTGTTAGTCGTCAGAGAGCGCCAGTAATAGACCCAATCGGCCGGCGTAAGTGCTCGCCGGAGCTCAGCCGTGCTTGAACGCCGTCGGGGACCTCCCAGTGCGAGGAAACAGAAGTTGGGGGACCCCTGTGTAAAGTGTCAGCGACTGTTTTGAATAGTGTTCGGACTTTCTCGGGTTATTCAAAACTCTGGGGGACCTCTGCGCAAACCTACCCCGTGGGCGCGGGCGCGCGCGCTTTTCCCCTCTGACTGGGCCGCTTGGGCCGAAACCAACCCAGACTATTCACTGGTTTTTCTTTTTCTTTTATTCCAGAGCCAAAACAATTATAGAAAATGGTAGAAAAATGGTAAAATTGTGAAACCAATTTTCCTAGACTCCTTATTTTCCCTAGTATTTAATAAAAATAGTTTCATGATTTTTAGTTTAAACAGGAAATTTTAGGGCATTTAAAATAGCTTAAAGAAGTAGTTCTGGATTTTTAAAAAAATAAATGGTAATCCCAAAAATGTTCAAAATTTTTATATGAACTCCCCACATTATTTAGAAGCCTTGGGTAGAGTTTGAATTGATTTGGACCATGTTTGATAACTAGAACCCCAAAACCCCCTGCCCTTTGAACTCCTTTACTGACTCTGGAAACCCTAAGTTCTCGGAGTTCCATGAAGGAAAGTTGTATTCAAGACTTAGATAATAAATCTTTATTATCTTCGCACTCTCATGAGCATTACATGGCATTCATTCTTATATATGTATATATATGGTTATGTTAGAACACGAAGAAGAAGTGTTAGTCACTGAAGAGAAGACACCACCACCCTCGGATTCTCAGGCAGGCAACTGCTTCTACTTTGATATTTGTGGATCCGAGCCAGACTCACCTATGAACGAAGGCAAGCCCCGGTGCATGCAACCCCTTCCTTGTGTTTTTAAATAATTTTTGCACACTTTAAGTCTAGTGAAATGTGCATGAGGTTTATAGGAGTTGTTTGGAACCCTTTGATGCATTGCCTTCCTTGATATCCATACCTTTATAGATACTTCTGGTGAAGTATCAAAAATATGATTTACAAAAATGCTTAGCACTGCTTAGATCTTGTGGATAGAGGTTGTCCTTAGCCTAGCTCGAGAAAGGATGGCTTCTACCTGCAAGAATATTTTCTTTTGAGGAGCAATGGTGGGATCTTACTACAAAGTTCCCTGTGATGCTCTTTTCATCCTAAGGAACAGAAACAATCCTAAGGATGAGAGTACTTAAATCGAGACTTGGGTTAGGAACAGGTGATGTTCTACCCAGGTTGATTAAGGATTGAATGCGTATGTAGGCGTGCTGATCGAGGACCCTTTAACTGGTCACATGCCTCGTCATGGGTAAGCCTTGCCTCGGGCAGACTAAGGCCAGAATAAGATAACACGAAATGAGCGTGGAGCGGTGGCGAGAGTAGCGTGTACCCACCGTGGCAAGAGGCTGGACGGTGGTGTATTTGTGCTCTCGGTTTGCGTGAACCTGATCTGGTCTTAAGAACCCCGGTGGCGGGTTGACATATGCAAGGGTTAAGTGCTACATATGTCGTGTGATTGGAGATCCTCAGCTGAGTATAATCGATTCGGATCGCCGTACCTTCGCGGTTATGAAGACTTGGTCACTTCCCTACAACCTAAGTCAGGATGTGAACATTATGGATAAAAATGATGTTGTATTGATGAGATGATGAAATTAGACTAGAGGCAAACAAAGTCTATTAATACTTAATTCGACGTTAAAATGTTGAAAGTAAGGACTCACTTTAGTAAGCTATTTCTACAAAAGTATCTAAGTTGATTTTTGCTAAAGCCTCTCCTTGATTCCTATTTATCCAACATACCCTTGAGAGTCTTTTCCTTAGTCGGGTAAGACTTGCTGAGTAATTCCATACTCAGGGTTTATCCCTCCGTTGTTTTTAGGTGAGGAAGCGACAAACCTTTGTTGCTTTTGCTCCAAGGTGGTTCCTAATGAAGATAAGCAAGAGTGAAGTGCGGGAGGAAAGGATCCTCCATTAGGACTTTTTGTGTGATAACTGTCGGGAGGAGTTTTTGCCTCCCTTGGTATGTGTAATAATATTATTCTGCACTCGTTATATAGTTCTGGTCTGTAATAAACAACTTGATCTTACTTTTTAATAAATGTAAGTTTATGTAGTCGCTTCCGCATATCTATATCTCCGATGTTCTGTAATGTCTGCAAGACGGGTGAAACGTTCCTGGTAAGGTAAGAAGAAGATACCGAACTTGTCGAGTAATCCAGGAACATCTACAGGGTTGTCTGATGTCTGTTGGACAAAGACAACTGTAGGTGGGCCTAGTTACTTGGGAGGTTCTGTCACAATCACATAACTCAATTAACTGCTAAAATTAATGAGCATGAGATAGAGAATGAAAATTTTAAATTTGCTAGAAGCATGCTCTATAATGGGAGACGCCCTGGCATTAAGGATGGCATTGGTTTCCAACAGGGAAGCAATGTCAAACTTAATGCTCCTAAAAGATTGTCTAATTTTGTTAAGGGCAAGGCTCCCATGCCTCAGGATAACGAGGGTAACATTTTATATCCTGCTGGTTATCCTGAGCATAAGATTAGGATAATTCATGCTAGGAAACCTCATAATGTTTCACACCATGCTTTTATGTATAAGAATGAGGCTTCTAGCTCTAGGCAATCAACCCATGTTAAAATGCCTAAAAAGAAATCTCCTATTGCATCAAATGATCATAACATTTCATTTAAGACTTTTGATGCTTCTTATGTGCTGACTAACAAATCAGGCAAAGTAGTTGCCAAATATGTTAGGGCCAAACTCAAGGGCTCAAAGACTTGTGTTTGGGTACCCAAGGTGCTTGTTTCTAATGTGAAAGGACCCAAGACCGTTTGGGTACCTAAGAACAAGGCCTAAATTGTTTTTGCAGGTTTATGCATCCGGGGGCTCAAGTTGGATAATTGACAGGGGGTGCACAAACCACGTGACAGGGGAGAAAAGGATGTTCTCCTCCTACGAGAAAAACCAAGATCCCCAAAGAGCTATCGCATTCGGGGATGGAAATCAAGGTTTGGTCAAAGAACTTGGTAAAATTGCTATATCACCTGACCATTCCATTTTCAATGTTTTTCTTGTAGATTCTTTAGATTATAATTTACTTTCTGTATCTCAATTATGTAAAATGGGCTATAATTGTCTTTTTAGTGATACTGGTGTTACTGTATTTAGAAGAAGTGATGGTTCAGTAGCATTTAAGGGAGTGTTAGAGGGTCAGCTGTACTTAGTTGATTTCAATAGAGCTGAACTTGACACCTGCTTAATTGCTAAGACTAATATGGGTTGGCTCTGGCATCACCGACTAGCCCATGTTAGGATGAAGAATCTTCAGAAGCTTCTAAAGGGAGAACACATTTTGGGGCTAACAAATGTTCATTTTTGATAAAGGCAAGGTTTGTAGCGCATGTCAAGCAGGAAAGAAAGTTGGTGCCCACCATCCACACAAGAACATCATGACGACCGACAGGCTGCTTGAGCTACTCCACATGGATTTATTCGGCCCGATCGTTTACATAAGCATCGGTGGGAGTAAGTATTGTCTTGTAATTGTGGATGACTATTCTCGCTTCACTTGGGTGTTCTTTTTGTAGTATAAATCATAAACCCAAGCGACCTTAAAGGGTTTCTTGAGACAGGCTCAAAATGAGTTCGGATTAAGGATCAAGAAAATAAGTAGCGACAACGGGATGGAGTTCAAGAACTCTCAAATTGAAGGCTTTCTTGAGGAAGAGGGCATCAAGCATGAGTTCTCTTCTCTCTACACACCCCAACAAAATGGTGTAGTTGAGAGGAAGAATAGAACTCTATTGGACATGGCGAGGACCATGCTTGATGAGTACAAGACTCCGGACCAGTTTTGGACCGAGGCGATTAACATCGCCTGCTACTCCATCAAACGGCTCTACCTTCATCGAATCCTCAAGAAGACATCATATGAACTCCTCACCGGTAAAAAGCCCAATGTTTCATATTTTAGAGTCTTTGGTAGCAAATATTTTATTCTTGTTAAAAGAGGTAGAAAATCTAAATTTGCTCCTAAGGTCGTAGAAGGCTTTTTACTTGGTTATGACTCAAACGCAAAAGCATATAGAGTCCTCAACAAATCCACTGGACTAGTTGAAGTTTCTTATGACATTGTGTTTGATGAGACTAATGGCTCCCAAGTGGAGCAAGTTGATCTTGATGAATTAGATGATGAAGAGGCTCCGTGCGTCACACTAAGGAACATGTCCATTGGGGATGTGTGTCCTAAGGAATCTGAAGAGCCTCCACAAGCACAAGATCAACCGTCATCTTCCATGCAAGCATCTCCACCAACTCAAGATGAGGAACATGCTCAAGATAATGAAGAAGAAGATCAAGAAGATGAGCCACCTCAAGAAGAAGGCAATGATCAAGGGAGACATAAAGAAAATCAAGACAAGGAAGATGAACAAGAAATTCAGGGTCAAAGACCGCCACACCCAAGAGTCCACCAGGCGATTCAAAGAGATCACCTCGTGAACTCCATTCTTGGTGATATCCATAAGGGGGTAAGTACTCGATCTTGAGTCGCACATTTTTGTGAACATTACTCTTTTGTGTCTTCTATTGAGCCATACAGGGTGGAAGATGCATTAAGAGATTCGGATTGGGTGTTGGCTGTAACACCCCTGGTGTTACTATAACTAAAACTTGAGCATGACATCATAAACATTGGCATTGCATATGTTTGACACACCTAGAGTGCATTTACTAGGTAAAAATTTCAAACAAGTGTATTTTGCAGATAGAACTCTGGATAGGGAACTTAGCCCTAAAGGGGGATTAAAGGGGGGTAAAACATAACCAAATTGAGAAAACCTAAAAGCCTTAGGGGAATAGTCATAAAATGTTCCCAAAAAATGAACTTGAATCACATTTATACCCCTGGGATACCAAAAACCCCATTTGAAACCATGGAAAACCCTAAAACCAAACCCTAGGGACCTATGTGCAAAATTAGACCACTTTTGGACTAAAGTGCAAAAACCAAGTTAAATAAGTATCTTAAGTCATTTGGATCACTCATATGTGAATTTACAAGCCAAACCCTAAGTTTTGGACTCATTTGCAAAAAGGACCCTAATTGAGATTTCATGTTAAGTCTGAATTTCAGAGTTTTGGCTCAACTGTGGAGCCTTGCAACTTTTAAATTCTAGTGTTTTTGCCCTAGGTCACCACATCAAAATTGTAGCCCAATCATAGGAGAACAACTTTGCTTAAGAGTGTGAGCTCAGTTGTTAAGAAAAATCCAGAGATAATTAAGCTCAAAGCTTGGCTGTCAGGCTGGTTTCATTCTGAAATTCAGATATTCAGTGTAACAGAGTCAGCTGTGAGTGTGAATTCAACCATGATCTAGTGATCAAATGAGCTCAGTCACTATAGTCGAAATGTAGGTGGTATATAGCTCTACAACTTTGCTGCAGGTCACTGGATGTGTTGCCATTTGAAATTAAGAGAAAATGTGACCTAAACTTGCTCTGTCAGTTCATCAGAATGACCATCGCCATGGTACAGTAAATATTAAACTGAAAAAGATCCTGATCCCACCCCCTGCTCGTCGCCGTTGATTGTTGCTCGCCATGATTCGTGCGTCGTGGCCATCAGATAAGCATAGCCCAGTAAAAATCCTCGTCGCCGGTGAACTGGATGCCACCCCGGCCAGCCGTAATCCCTTCCCCTTGCTCACCGCCCGTGGATACAGGGGCTCACCGTCGTCAAGCCTTCGTCGTTGCCCGCCGCATGGCTCTGCCTTTACACCTCGTCGTCGTGACTCTCTGGGGCAGTCCCATCGTCGCCGGTGAGCTCGCCACGACTGAGGACACGCACTCACGCGCGCCAGTGCCTTCTTCTACCTCCGACCGCCGCGCGTCCTTCTTCAAATTCCCGGCCACCGTCGATGCCTTCTATAAATTGAGCCCCCGGTTAGCTGCGTTACATCATCACGAAACCAGGGTCTCAATCCCACCCTCAATCGTGCGCTTGAGCTCGTGAATTTCGAATTCCCCCCAATTCGGTCTCCGCCACCGCGAAAATCACCTCACCGCGGCCAGCCCTTTTCTGATCAGTCCCTGTCCCCTGCTTCCTCGTTTGAGCACTCTCATAGCTCTGTAATGCTTACCGTGTCACCAATTCGAACTGAGAGACCACCAATCATCGGGAACGCACTCATCTGTCCGCCACCCATTCGGTTCACGCGGACAGAGCTTGATAGCTCACCAACTGTGCAATTAACTTAGGGGGAATGTTCAAGGTAGGTCCGATTTAGTGTCCGCCGCTCGGGAGCGCCGGTCATGGCCCCGTTCGGCGGGTCTGCTAGCTCGCCGGAGCTCGGCTGTGTGTGAGCGCCGTCGAGGACCTCCCTCTGTAAAGGAATAGAAGTTGGAGGACTTTTCTGCCAAGCGTCAGTGACTCAAGAAAATAGTAGCTGAACTCGTTTTCAGTTAGCCAAGAAACCGATGGCTTTTTCGCAAAGCTATCATCGCGCGCGCGGGCGCAGGCGCGATTCTGCGTGGACCTGGGCCGTCTGGGCTAGAAACGGCCCATCACTGTTTTAATCTTTTTCTTTTTCAGTAGAGCTTTGGAAATTTGTTAAAAATTGTAGAAAAATCCTAAAATTGTGAAACTAATTTTCCTAGACTTCTTATTTTCCATTGTATTTAATAAAAATAGTTTCATGATTTTTAGGTTAAATAAGGAATTTTAAGGTATTTAAAATAGTTTAAGGTATTGGTTCTGGATTTTTAGAAAATAAATGGTAATTCCAAAAATGTCCAAACTTTTTATATGAGTCCTATACATTATTTAGAAGCCTTGGGTAGAGTTTGGCTTTATTTGGACCTTGTTTGATAACTAGAACCCAAAACCCCCACCCCTGCTCTATGAACTCCTTTACTCACTCCGGAAACCCTAAGTTCTCGGAATGCCGTGAAGGAAAATTGTACTCAAGACCTTAGATAATAAGTTTTTATTATCTTTGCACTCTCATGAGCATTACATGGCATTCATTCTTATATACATATATGTGGTTATGTTTAGAAAACGAAGAAGAAATTGAAGTGACTGAAGAGAAAGCACCACCACCTTCGGACTCTCAGGCAGGATCTTGTCTTTACTTTGACATCTGCGGGCCTGAGCCTAACTCACCTACTAACGAAGGCAAGTCCCGGTGCATTTGCCACCTCCTTGATGTTTTTAAACTTTTCTCACTTGCTTGATGCATTAGGTGATAGGAGTTGATTGCCAAAACAATTCCTACATTACCTTCCTTGAATTTGATTACCTTCCTTGATCACCCGTTTTACAAAAGATTTTGATGCTTAGCCTTGCTTTAGAAAAACAAAATGTTTGGTTTTACAAAATATGATGTGGCAAAAGTGGGTGGGATGTTTTCGAAAATAAAACTTGATGGTGGATCTGTCAAAGGCCTTGATGGGTTCAACATCAGAAAAGATGTACCTTTGCCAGGTACCAAAATTTGGGTTTAAATGATTAAGCTGAGACCGGGCGGGTGACTTGCACGAGAAGAGAGTCTCGGTGTAGTGTCTCCGTCTGAGTCGATTAAGGACCGTCTCGATGTAGGCTTGATGACCGAGGACCCTTTAACTGGTCACATGCCTCGTCATGGGTAAGCCTTGCCTCGGGCAGACTAAGGCCAGAATAAGATAACACGAAATGGGCGTGGAGCGGTGGCGAGAGTAGCATGTACCCTCCGTAGCAAGAGGCTGGACGGTGGTGTATCTGTGCTCTCGGTTTGCGTGAACCTGATCTGGTCTTAAGAAACCCGGTGGCGGGTTGACATATGCAAGGGTTAAGTGCTACATATGTCGTGTGATCAGAGATCCTCAGCTGAGTATAATCGATTCGGATCGTTGTACCTTCGCGGTTATGAAGACTTGGTCACTGCCCTATACGTAGAACTCCAGTAAAGATGAAGGATGGATTAAAAACTTGGCTAGTTCAGGATAAGTGTTTGAACTAGGTTAGCAAGAACTCTAGATGTAGGTAAGTTTACCTAACTTGACAATAAAATTGGATTTTTAAGGATCTACTTTTAGTAAGCATTTATGCAACAACAGGGTCATTGATCTTGAGATACCTTACCTTGACTCCCTTTTAACCAACATATTCCTTGAGAGTCTTTTCTTTAGTCGGGTAAGACTTGCTGAGTAATTCCATACTCAGGGTTTATTCCCTCGTTGTTTTTAGGTGAGGAAGCAGTAGATTTCTGTTGCTTCTGTACCAAGGTGGTTCCTCATGAGGAAAAACAAGAGTGAAGATGCAGGAGGACATGGTCCTCCATAAGAAACTTTTATGTAAAGACTGTTCGGGAGGAGTTTTGCCTCCCTTGGTTATGTAATAATACTATTCAGCACTCGTTTATATTTCTGGTCTGTAATAAGCAACTTGATCTTACTTTTTAAATAAATGTAAGTTTATGTAATCACTTCCGCTTTTCGATATCTCCGATGTTCTGTAATGTCTGCAAGACGGGTGAAACGTTCCTGGAAAGGTAAGAAAAGATACCGAACTTGTCAAGTGATTCAGGAACATCTACAGGGTTGTCTGATGTCTGTTAGACAAGGACAACTGTAGGTGGGCCTAATGACTTGGAAGGTTCCGCCACATTGGCAATACAAGAGGAACTCAACAACTTCACAAGAAATGAGGTATGGCATTTGGTTCCACGTCCTAACCAAAATGTTGTAGGAACCAGGTGGGTTTTTCGCAACAAGCAAGATGAGAATGGTGTGGTGACAAGGAACAAAGCCCGACTTGTAGCCAAAGGATATTCACAAGTCAAAGGTTTGGATTTCGGTGAAACCTATGCACCCATAGCTAGGCTTGAGTCAATTCGCATATTACTTGCCTATGCTACTTACCATGGCTTTAAGCTTTACCAAATGGACATAAAAAGTGCCTTCCTCAATGGACCAATCAAGGAAGAGGTCTATGTTGAGCAACCTCTCGGCTTTGAAGATAGTGAGTACCCTAACCATGTGTATAAACTCTCTAAGGCACTTTATGGGCTCAAGCAAGCCCCAAGAGCATGGTATGAATGCCTAAGAGATTTCCTTATCACTAATGGCTTTAAAGTCGGAAAAGCCGATCCTACTCTCTTTACTAAAATTATTACAAAATATTTGTTTGTATGTCAAATTTATGTTGATGATATCTGAAAGGGAAATGTGCCCTTGGGCCATTTCTATAAGATTTTGGTGATTAAGTGCTACACACAAAAATGCTTTGAGTAATATTTGTGCCAAAGACTCAAGAAGTGCAAATCAAGATTAAAGGTATGTTTCTAGACTTAGTACATTGTTTTGGAGACTAATGTATTATGTCTAAGTGCTAGAAACAGGAGAAATCACTTTGGAGATAAGTTGGCTATGTTCAGCCAAAAGGCTGCTCGGTCTGGGTGCACCGAACTGTCCGGTGGTGCACCAGACACTGTCCGGTGTGCCAGGACCAGTCCAGATGAACAACCTGCTCTCGGGTCTCGACGGCGGCGTACGACTATAAATCACCGGACTGTCCGGTGGTGCACCAGACTGTCCGGTGAGTCGTCTGCGGCGAAGTCACCGCTCTCGGGAAGCAGTCAACAGCGTACGGCTAAAAATCACCGGACTGTCCAGTGGTGCACCAGACTTTCCAGTGAGCCAACGGTCGACTGTGCCAACGGTCGGCCGCGCAATCCGCGCGTGACGTGTGGCCGAGCCAACGGTCGGTAGGGGCACCGGACTGTCCGGTGTGCACCGGACAGTGTCCGGTGCGCCAACGGCTCCAAATCTTCAACGGTCGGCTGCGCCAAATTAGGAAAGCAATCTGCACCAGACTATGAACAGTGGATGTCCGGTGGTGCACCGGACTGTCTGGTGCGCCACCCGACAGAAGGCAAGAATTGCCTTCCCAGATTGCTTCCAACGGCTCCTAGCTGCCTTGGGCTATAAAAGGGACCCCTAGGCGCATGGAGGAGCACACCAAGCACTCTTTGATCAACTCTAAGCACCAAGACTCTATTTCCGCGCGTTTGATTCTTTGTGATAGCAACTAGAGCTCCATTTGAGTAGAGAACTCTTCGAGTTGTGTTGCGAGCTCAAGTTGTGACTTGTGTGCGTATTTGTGCTCTGATATTGTGTCTTGTGTGCGTTGCTCTCCCCCTTTACTTTCGTGTTTCTTTGTGACCATCATTTGTAAGGGCGAGAGACTCCAAGTTGTGAAGATTCCTCGCAAACGGGAGACAGTAAACGAAAGCGAAACACCGTGCTTGTTGTTGCCCTCCGGAGCTGCAGGTGCGTACGGTGCCTTTAGGAGTGAGGTGTTCGTGTCGCTGTCTCTTGCTGAGGCTTCGTCTTTGTAGGCTTCTTGGGGATGTTGTCTGCGAGGGCTTTTCCTTTTTTCTCGGCTAGGAGCGTCGCCTTTGCTGCTTCGTCGACGGATGGGACTACCTTCGAACTAGCTCTCTTGGGTGCCATCGCGGGTGGTTTGCTCGTAGCATGAACGGTGGGCGCAAAATGTTGGAACTTGCTCTCCTGGGCAAGTGGATCCAACAGGGAAGTGGAAAGAGAGCAAGCAAAGTTTAACGTGGGATGGCAATTCCTCTGTTAATCTGGCCTCTCAAGGGCACTGTACGGGAGTATTTATAGGTACTCGAGTGGCCAACGTCCCAAAGCAAGGACGTTTATGCCCTCGGGTACCCGGGTTATCCCAGAATATTCCCATAAAGGGAGGTTACAAGCCGTCATTATAGAAAAGCTATTACAGATTAGGTCCGTAACACGCTTGTCCACGCTGGGCCTGTTACAGTGGGCCGAATTCCACGTGGGCCTCTGGGCGAGATGAACCCACGGGATTGGCAGACTTCATCGGAGTGTAGCCTTCGTCTTGCCGTGGAGAGTTCGAAGGGCAACCGTGCCGATCATCTCGCCTTCGTAGGTGTAGCGGGACGACGAAGGCTTCGTGCGAAGGGTAGCGTCTTCGCCTTCGCCCCAACACAAACATCAGGCAAACTTAACACACCATAAAAAACAACGGTTAAGGTCGTTGGATAACGCTCTCTCTCTTACTCACCAAATTCAGCGAGCAATATTATTTGGACCATCACTCATTTCTCCCCCCTCCCGTCCTCGCTGCACCCAGCCTCCTCCACGTCTCCGTCACCCCTTTCCCCTCACTCGTGCCGCGGCGTCGCCGCCAACCCTCCCCTTCCTGAGATTATAGTGTTATCACGAGCTATATACTAGTCTATAACTTATATACTAGCAAGGTGAATGTACGTTGCTACAGTTTTTATATCTATAAATATAAAGGATAACATGTAAAGTCATATGTGTTTGTTGGTAGGGTGGATGTGAATATAGGTAGGGCTGTTTGGTTTATTGTCTCAGGTTCTATTTGGTAACAAAGTTTTTAAAAACCACATTTTTTAAAATACTACAGTATACTTTAGTCATGACAATACCACAATTTAAAACAATATATTTTGTATACTTTAGTCATGACAATACCAAAATTTAAAACAATATATTATTGAGGTCTTGATCTAAGTTTATAATACCTTAAAATAACTACAATATTTGCAATACTTTAATTTTGAAAACATAGATTTTAATTAGCTTGCCAAATAATATTTTATATATAGTATTGCAGTATTTAAAAATACTGCAGTATTATTTTAAAATTGTGAAAAAACTTTACTCCCAAACACTCTCACTTGTTAGAATTTGCCGCGTCTACAAATTTAAAGTTAAAACTATGTTTGGTTTAGAGCCGTAGTCGTGGCATTATTTTTCTTCGCAAGAGCCATTGTCGGGGTCTATTCGTCAGCTTCGGCGCCGCCAGTTCTCCCACTTCCGGGGCCGCCAAAATTCCCTCCCCAATTCTCTCGTGCTTTTTCTCGACCGCCGCCACCGCCTCCTCTCCTCCGCCACCGCCACCGACGCCTCCAAAACCCTACACCCCAGCAGAGTCAGCAAGCGTTGTAGCAGGCTGCGGTCGCTGCCTCGCTGCGATGCACCGCGCCTTCGAGGAGATCTCCGACGAGGAGTGGTCTAATCACACCTTCGAGCCCTCGCGCGTCCTCAAGCGCCCTAATCAGCGGCCCTTGCCGCCTCCGCCGTCGATCGATTCATTCATCTACAACCCCAAGGCTTCCTCCGCCGCCGGCACCAGCACTGCAACTGTCGTCCTCTCGGACGACGACAGCGACTTCGACCTAGGTGCGGACGGGGGTTCCCGCCGCGCCGCGAAGAGCCAACGCGTCCTTAAGCGCCCGCATAACGGGGCCCCTTCGCGGCCTTCTCTGCCAGTTAAATCGTCCCGCCGCAATCCCCAACCATCCAATGCCGCTGCCGCCTTTGGGTTCTCCGATAGTGAGGACGACGACTTCGATCTTCCTACGTCGCCTTTGAGGACGTCAAGCCTTCGCCGCAAAGGAAAGAACCAACGCCCCCTCAAGGCCCCTCAGCTCAAACCTCACTTGCGGGCTCCTCCGCCACCCAACTCTTCCAGCCATAATCCGAAACGGTCCAAATTTGCCTCCGATGTGAAGCTTTCCAACAGTGAGGACGACGATTTCGACCTCACAAAAACGTTAAGCCTCAACAGCAGCGCAAATAGGCAACACATCCAGAAGCGTCCACAGCACAAGCCCCGTTTGCAGCATCGTCAGTCCTTTGGCTCATCTTGCGGCAATCAGAAGCATTCCAAGGCTGTTGCCACCACACGGCTATCTGACAGTGATGATGATGACTTCAACATCACGGACAATGACTTTGACCTTCCAGCTTCGCATTCAAGGATATCACGCCCACGCCGCACTACTAGTTGCCGCCGGTTGACGAGTTTTGCTATTGACATCTCTGAGGAAGACGAAGAAGACCTTGCTGATGATGACTTCGACTACCAAGACCCAAGGCCTCCCCAGCAACGCTCCTCTGGCCGCCGCTTTGTGGTCGGGGACGATGATGACAGTGACGTGCCTGTAGCTGTGGAGGAGGAGGATGGGGTGAATTGGTCGGAGCTGGAGAAGGAGGACGTAGATGAGGACTACAATGGGGTGAGAAGTGTACATGTGGAGGAGCCCGAGGGAGATGTAGTAGGAATGGCATTGCACAAATGTTCACGCATCTCGTCAGATCTGCGCAAAGAGCTTTTTGGTTCATCAGCGCAGAATTGTGAAAGCTATTGTGAGATAGATGCTTCCACTTGTGGTATTATTACTCAGGTAATTGTATGGTACTCTGGTACATGCTATTTTTTTCTTCTGTTGAGATGGAAATTTAAGGGTTTTGGATAACGAATGTTTTGAACCATTGAGATTTGTGAATGTCGGAGCAGGAAGACGTAAATGCTGCATGCACACGGGAGAAGTCTGGGTTTGAGCCTGTGTTGAAGCCTTATCAGCTTGTGGGAGTCAATTTCCTTCTCCTACTGCATCGGAAAAGCATTGGTGGAGGTGAAGCTTTTTATGCATTGAGCAGCTGAACTTGAGCACTCTCAATTGCTCACAACATTTTTGTCGATGGTGTAGCTTGTGATCATTGTGAGAGAGCATCCTGTTGTTTCTGCAGCTGTTGCCTTTTGCAATAAGCAGTCCTGCATTTGCTAGTTCCTTTTCTACACTGATCACTGATGTACATTATGTGAGTAGCGATCAGCCGATCACATTGATGAAAATCATCTTGATTGAAAACACTTAATAATACCTTTTGATTCTTTTAGCATTAGCATTTTTTTAGAGAAACTATCAGGAGAAGCTCCTATTGTTGTATCATGCATGTTATGTCAGTTTGATGCTAGGGTGCATACTACATATGTGGATGTGTAACTGGTGATAAACAATGCCTCTCCTTAGGTGTCACCTATCATGGATTTCCATAGAGCATAGGAATAATCACCCTCCTCCCACATTTTTGTTCATTCAGTTTGAGGTTACTGTCGAACCTTAGTTTTTTTGAGCAATAAATTGTTTTCTATTATGTATTCACTTTAAGGAAAGCGGTATGCCCCTCATTACTGTGTGCTGCATGTTGGAATACCATTTGCTATGTTTTATCATTTACAGTGCCAAAAACTAGAATATTCATAATTCATTTAAATATATCTCTCCTCTTTGTTTTAACAGCAATTTTGGCTGATGAAATGGGTCTAGGGAAGACAGTGCAGGTAAGCAACCATGGTATATCCTAACATGATTTCTAAATTAGGGGAATCCTGAATGTTTTGTCATATATATATGATTGTTGTATTATGCCAACTGCATTCTACAATGTATCATGTACTCACTCCATTCCAAATTATAAGACTTTTTTTTGTCTTCTCTAGATACATTCCTTCAACTATGTATCTACTATCTAGCAGTGTTCTTAAGGCGCCTAGGCGAGCAAGTGGACTAGACAAGCGCTTTAGCGCCTAGGCGGGAATGGCGAGCAAGACGACCAGTTTTGCCCAGGCGCCTGGACGCCTAGGCGTCGCCTAGGCGACGCCTAGGCGACGCCTTAAGAACACTGCTATCTAGACATAGTGTATGTCTAAGTGCATAGCAAAATCTATGAATCTAGAAAAGCCAAAATGTCTTATAAGCTATAATTTGGAATGGAGGGAGTATTATCTATGCTAGTTCATATGTGTTATTCAATTGTATTGTGCTGAAATATATCATTGGATGATTTATTTGTCTAAACGTTCTATCACTGCACATAGTTACTGTAAAACATTGTCTGATTAATGTATACACCAGGAAGAAGATTAGAACACTGAACACACCATTTGTTGGATGGTGTATATTTTTACCAATTTATTTTTCTTAGTGTTTGATTTTTTTTTTGTTTTATTCTTGCAGGCTGTCACTTATCTTAATCTATTACGGCATCTATATAATGACCCAGGTCCACATCTGATAGTTTGCCCAGCTTCCGTGTTGGAGAATTGGGAAAGAGAACTCAGGAAATGGTGCCCTTCGTTTTCGATCATCATGTTTCATGGAGCTGCAAGGACTACCTACTCGAAGGAATTAAGCTCCTTAGGAAAGGCTGGCTGTCCAGCTCCATTTAATGTCCTCCTTGTTGGCTACTCACTTTTTGAAAGGCGGAGGTTTGGAGTGACTGCTTTAGTGCTTTTGCATGACACAGCAGAATGTCATATTCAGAACATTGAAAATTTATTTATAATTTAAAACGTTTATGTAGTGCTCAGCAAAAGGATGATCGTAGGGCCCTCAAAAGATGGCGATGGAGCTGTGTTTTGATGGATGAAGCACATGTTTTGAAAGATAAGGGTAGCTTCCGATGGAGAAACCTGATGGCTGTTGCGCAACATGCTCGCCAAAGGCTAATGCTGACAGGAACTCCTCTCCAAAATGATTTGCATGTAAGTCTTTCTGAGAAATGTTTGGTACATGGCAGTCCATTAAACATAAATCCTGTTCTCTTACCAAATGCATGAGTAGAAAAACATCCACCTATGTGATGAAATTGGTGTACAGAACTTTCTGGAAAAAAACATGCAGAGTATATTGGCTAGGGGGAATTCAGAAAAAAAAGTGCACACTTAAAACGTAGTAATAAAGTGTGCAGCAGCAGCCATTCAACAACAGATTTGTAACTACTAGCACTGAGTAGCACATTTTTAGCGATTTCAAGATCATGTAATAAACAAAATAGTGCCCAGAAGCAAATACTCTAATACCAATTGTATGTTTCTTTGAACTTGTGGACTTTATTTAAATACAAGATATTCTATAACATGAACGTACATTCAACCATTTCTTTCATATTTATTGAACAACTGCTCAGTGTCAATATATGAGTTTACAACTTTATATATGTCATGTGTGTGCCCCAAATAACCTATCAACCAGTGGCAGATCCAGGATTTAGCACTAGGGCATTCTGATAACATTTTCCCCCATCCAAGACAGCAAGGAACAACTCAGGTCTAAGAGTACTAACTACTAACCAAAGTGGAGGATGTGAACTTTCATCTCTTACAGTTAGACGGGAATGGGCTCAAGTGGCTGAGACGAAGGGCGGAAGTTTGAACTGACGGACTTGCTTGTCTCTGTGCCTGCTTTCTGCGCTGTTGGGTGCTGCCCGCCAGCTGCAACTTGCGCCTGCGCTAGGGGTGTGGAACTTGGGTGCAATAGGGGGAACACCAGGCGGCCACTCGGGGAGTCGGTGATGATTGCGATAGGAATAACACGTTCTCTTTTTCCTGTAGTCCTGAATCCTTGTATCATTGTGGGGCTGTTTGATATGTTTGTTTGTGCCTTGTTGGACTCGTTGAACAGGACAGTATAGTATACATAATACATATTCATTTTTTATGAAAAACATTGGCATTCCAAGGATTCAAGGAATACCCCTTCTGCTGTCCTGCTATCAACCATCTACCTCCAAAAATATAAAGATGAACCACTGAAGTGCTAGAATAAGTGAAGGGCATTATGAAATTTTCTCTCTTACTCTTTAATCTGTGTGCTCAAAGCTATAGTGGTTTATTTATCCCTTCCTCAGACCCCATTTATGTGGGAGCCTCCGGCACTGGATCTACCTTTTTTTATATAGCACATGAAGTCCTTATTTGCATCTTGCTGTTATGTGCTGTGTTTTATGTTTTTCTTTTATAACACTAACATGTTCTGCCTAGCGACATGACACGTGTAATGGCAGTTAAAATTCTAAAAACAAATATGTAATACATTTTTTATTTATTTGAGATTTCTACAATCACTGTTTTTATAGGCACTATTAATGCTTAAAATTCTATTTCATCTTAAATCACCATGTACCTAAAACTTCTTTTCATGGAGTTCTTGGTTTTAATATGGTATGCAGGAGCTATGGTCATTGTTGGAGTTCATGATGCCTGATATATTTGCTACTGGGGATGTTGATCTGAAGAAGCTGCTGAATGCAGAAGATCGTGAACTAATTTCACACATAAAGTCCATTTTAGGGCCATTTATCCTTAGACGTTTGAAGTCAGATGTAATGCAGCAGCTTGTTCCTAAAATCCAACATGTGCGTGACTCTTTTTACTCATTGGCAATTAGTTGTGTCTCTATTTTTTCAGCATAAATTCATCTCGCTTGCAGGTTAAGTTTGTTGTCATGGGCACAGAGCAGTCTGAAGCTTACAAAAATGCCATAAATGAGTACCGTGCTGCTTGTCAGGCTCGTAGTGCCAAGTCTTCAGATGGCATTTCCAATAATATTGCTGGATTGATTCCAAAGCGACAAATATCAAACTATTTTACACAGTTTCGTAAGGTGAGCATATCTTATGATGCAGAGTTTGAGAAATATGTTTATGGTTATCTTCAAATGTTATCTCATTGCTCCACAGATTGCGAATCACCCTTTGCTTATAAGGTGTATTTATGGTGACAAAGATGTTGATCGAATTGCACGGTTGCTGTACCCTAAAGGTGCATTTGGCTTCGAATGCTCCTTGGAGAGAGCAATACAAGAGCTAAAGAACTACAGTGATTTCAATATCCACCAAGTATTGTTCTTTCTTGACTTCTATACTTCTACCTTATAAGCTGTTGCATACTTGCATTGTATGGTGTCTTTGTGACTGAACTATATTTTAGGTCTTGCCATTTGCAGTGTCTGGTGAAAACTAAAACATCTCCAGGCGTTTTAATATTTTGCTCTGGTTTAAAATAATTAAATGTAGGACCTAGTAGGATGTTCATGTTGCATTAATGGTTTGCATTGGGCAAAGAATAGTTTTGATTTTGAGAAACACACTATTGTCTGAAAGTTAGGGTCTGTTTGGTAGAGCTATGAAAGTGATTCTGATTGAATAAACTTCTTGGAGGAAGTGAATCAGGAGCGGTTTTTTTTACGCTCCTAACATTTTAGTTCATTTCAGGGAATCACTCCTACGGCACCACTCTTGGGCTGCTCTAGGAACTTTGCCAAACATGCCAATCTTGTTTTTAACTCTATAGATTGTGTATTTACTTTTTCTTTAACTTGTAGCTATTATTGTCATATGGTGATGTGGGCACAAAGGGCGCTCTAAGTGATGAGCATGTTTTTGCATCGGCAAAATGTCAGGTATATTTCTTTCTCCAGCATCTGTTTTTATATATACTGCTGTTTTATTTATAGAAAAAGTGGAAATGTTGAATTTTAGCAATAATGTTCCCAACAGAGTCATCCATATTTGATGCACTACTTTAAGCTATTTTTTAAACTAGTCATGCTTTTATTCTTATAGTTCCTACTCTGTGTTCAGGCCTTAGGGGAGCTTTTACCTTCTCTGGCAAATGATGGTCACAGAGTACTCATATTTAGTCAGTGGACCACAATGCTTGATATCCTTGAATGGGCATTGGAAATAATAGGAGTTACATATAGACGCCTTGATGGAGGGTATGCTCTTTATTTAGTTTTTTAATCAAAATTTACTCTGTTTATTAGCTATTTTGTCTTTCTTCCAGGACCGCTGTGACAGAAAGGCAGACTATAGTGGACACATTCAACAACGATCTTTCTATATTTGCATGTTTACTTTCTACAAGAGCTGGAGGCCAGGGTCTGAACCTTGTAGGAGCTGACACAGTCATTATACATGATATGGATTTTAACCCCCAGATGGATCGGCAAGCTGAGGACCGTTGCCATCGCATTGGACAACAGAAACCTGTCACTATCTATAGGTGCTACTCTAGTGACTAATGTAGTTGGTTTGGATTCACTATCTGTCTCTTCTGTTTATTTGTTCATTGATATCAATCATATCATGCACATATACATATTGTTATTAAATTTTCCACCAAGACATGTTTCTATTTTTTAATAGCGACTAAAGATTATGAGAAGTACTTCCTTAATTATTATACTTTTTGTCGGTGTTTGGACTAGCGGTCCTAACCAACTAGTGAAATGATGCCGCATGCCCTGAATCTAGATGGTGTGCAAGTTGATACAAGCGATTTATCCTGGTTCGGGCAATGCGAGACCCTACTTCCAGCAGATGGGGAATAAAACTTATATTACTCGCACCGAGGTGCTTGCAGTAGGGATTACAAGCCAAGCGGGAGAGGGAAAGTCCCCAAGTCCCTAGAACTGATTGAGGCAAGTGGGACAGGCGAAACACTGGAACTTGCCTCAATCAGTTCTAGGGACTTGGGGACTTCCCCTCTCCCGCTTGGCTTGTAATACCTACTGCAAGCACCTCAGTGCGAGTAATATAAGATTCATCACCCCTCTGCTGGAAGTAAAGCTTCACAGAACCAGGATAAATCGCTTGTATCAACTTGCACACCATCTAGATTCTGAGCACGCGGCATCATTTCACTAGTTGGTTAGGACCGCTAGTCCAAACACTGACACTTTCAAAAAATCTTCTGATGTTTTCCTGCAATATGGCCGTGTATATAGAAATTCTGGAAAGCTACAATGAAATCTAGTATTATTAAAAAGCCTTTGTTTTTTTTGTAATGTACAGTGTTGTGGTGTGCCTGTGCAAAATTTCATGGTTAGATGTATGTACTGAGAGATAATAGCGTAATTTTCTTAATTTTGTTGCACTTGGTAATCTGTGTGCTACTCTTTCTAATGGAGCAGCATCCTATTTTGTTGAATAACCCCAGGCAAACACATATTCTACATTTTCTGTTGAGTTCACTCAAACTCATTTGTGTCAGATAATTATCTCGTTTACTATGTGCCATTTAATTTTCATTAGTTTTTGGAACTAGGAAATGCCTTTATAAAGTTATAATCCAAAACAATCATGTTTCACAAAGAAAATGAAAGGTACACATTGGATAATCACTATTATGAAAGGCAATAAAGTGAGCATGGTTGTTTGCATAGCAAGCTCGACAAGAAATTCTTATGGAACTATACTGAATTTTATGTGTCTTTCCAGGCTAGTGACAAAGGATTCAGTTGATGAAAACATCTATGAGATTGCAAGGCGGAAGCTAGTACTAGACGCTGCAATTCTTCATTCTGGAGCAGAGTTGGACAATAGTACCGATGTACCAGAGAAGACAATGGGGGAGATTTTGGCATCTCTTCTCCTGGTCTGAAGTTCTAATCCTGGAGTTTCTTGAAGGTATACAATTCTACCCGTGGGATATCTTCAACAATGGGTTTTTGGCCTTCATTTAAGCTTGCCATTCACCCTGGTTAATGTCTTGAATCTTGAGGTCCTAAGATGTGCATCCATGTATCCTTTTTGCTCTGGAAACCTCCCATCTTTTAGTCTGCCTTATCCATCTTTTGTTCTATGAATGGCGTGCTATAAACTGCTGGATTTTTAAAGTGTTTATGGTTCTACATAATGACATAATGTTTAAGGTTACTGTAGGTTGTAATGGAGTCCGGTTCCCCCCCCCCCCTCTGATATAGGAAGAACTGAAATCTGAAGTAATACATCTGTACCAAAGTTTTAACTTGTTTTAAATGAAATGCAGAATAGTTCCAAAGTCACAACATTTGCTTCAGTCTGTACCATTATTTATCTTTATTTTTATTTTATCTGCACAAGTAGGTACAGGGTACCTAAGCTACACTTAACATTGTCAGGATACGTTTTAGAGTGCAGTTTGACCACATGTACATGTATCTTGACACACTAGTCTAACTGTCAGTTTGAGATTGACACCCGCTTTATCAGAGAAATTATATGGGAAACGTTATATGTGTTAAATTTAACTCCACAAGAGTCATTTGGTGTGCATGTTATAAACCATATTTGACAAATATTCTGTTGTGCTGTAAAGATTTTTCAAAAACCTCAGAAAGGTGTGCACTTTTGTTTTCAGTTGGGTGGTGATTCCTCACTTCATGACATATTGTTGGTGTACTGTTCAAAGCTGCTCTGCTTGTTGGTGATTCCTCACTCCATATCATTGCTTTAACAAAGAGAGTTACAACACCTAAACTGTTGTTGACTCATTTGTGGGCCTGCAGTATGCCAGGCGCCACCGTGGCTAGCTGAGAGTTTTGCTCAGGTTCTGTTAGTCAGTTGCTTAGCAGAGAATAAGAGAGGCCTATCCTTATCCCGGTTTAGCTGTGGAGTTTATCCTCGGTGTCGGTTACTAGCTGTTAGTTAGACGAATAATACGTCCTGTACTTCTATAAAGAGGACCATAGTCTATACTAGTTAATTATCAAAGAGGACCATAGCTTTCCTTGGTTGGGGCGGTGAACTGCTTCAATCGCTCTAGCGCCCACAACGGTCTCACCTTTAGCCGAGCTCCATATCCCCTTCGCTCTCCTGCATTCACCACCGTGCACTCCTCGGCGTACACGACATATCAATTTGGTATCAAAGATTGACGACACATGGACCTCTTCATCGATCCATAAGGCCTTCATCCACCACGTCGCCATGAGCACCAGATTTGTTTGTTGTCCGTCACGACGCCAGTAGCGGTGCGCCCATACCACTATCCTTAGCATTTGAAGGACGAGATGAGCATTAATTTGATCAGATGCTACGCCAAGGCATTATTTGCGAGTGCACGTCAAGTCGTCAACGTTCTCCTCGCCCGCCCTGCTCGTCAATGAGGCGGACAAGACATGGCACTTCTGCATCGACTTTCACGAGACTGTCAAAACAAATTTCCCATCCCGGTGGTTGACGAGCTGCTTTACGAGCTCTGCAGCACTCATTTCTTCACCAAGCTTGATTTGTACAGCGGGTACCATAAAGTCATTATGCACCCCGACGACATTGACAAGACAATGTTTTGCACGCATTGTGGCCACTACAAGTTTCTGGTCATGACTTTTGGCTTGACTAATGCATCGCCAATGTTGAAGAAGCTCCTCAAGCCGTTCATCCACAAGTTTGTGCTAGTCTTCTTCGACAACATATTGATCTTCAGCAACATGTGGGCGGAGCATCTTCAACACATCAACCAGGTGTTCCTGCTGCTCCGACAACACAAGATGGCATTGAAGCGTTCAAAGTGTTAATTTGGGGTGCAACTGTGGCCTACCTTGGTCACATCATCTTCGCCAAGGGGGTCGCCATGGACCCTTCCAAGGTTGATGTCGTCGAAGCATTACCACCACCTAGATCACTATGGGCACTACACGGGTTCCTTGGCCTTACGGACTCTTACCGTGAATTCATCGCCAGCTACGACAAGGTTGTAGCACCGTTGACGACCTTGATGAAACACGATACGTTCTGTTGGACAGACGAAGCAGAAGAGGCTTTCAGGCATCTCAGACAGGCCCTGATGACCACCCTATTGCTGCAGGTGCCAGACTTCGAGCACCGCTTCATCATCAACTGCGACGCATCGGGCATGAGGTTTGGTGCGGTGCTGCATCAAGGAGATCTGGAGATGGCGCCATTGCCTTTTTCAGCAGGGCGATGGCACCTCAACACCAGAAACTGCCGGCATATAAGCGTGGACTGATTGGTCTGGTGAAAGCAGTTTGTTATTGGCGGCCATACATCTCGGTTGCCTGTTCGTCGCCCGCACGAACCACTACAGCTTGAAGTTTCTTTTGGACCCACACCTATTGACGACCCCCCAACACACTTAGGTGAGCAAGCTCTTCGGCTACGATCTGACGGCGGAATACAAGCCGAGGAAGCTCAACAGTGCGGTCATGGCTATCCACAACATCACGACATCGACATTTGAGTTGTTTGATGCCTTGCGCCCCGAGTCTGCAGCCGACTAGCAGGTGGCCCTCCTGCGCTAGCAACTACTCGATGGGACTGCCAAGGAAGGTGGGGCTGAGATTGTAGGTCTACTCTTCAATGGTAAAATCTGTGCCGGATACCTCTGCCCTTTGGCAGCAGCTACTGTCTCATGTCCATGACGTGGGCCACGGAGGTATTTAAAAGACTATCACTTGTTGTCGGGCGCCGTTCTACAACCCCCACATCCTCCAGCATGTTCAGGTGTTCATCCGTGGCTACGCTGTGTGCTAGAGGAACAAGACTGAGCACCTCTATCCTATTGGCCTGCTACAGCTGTTGACCGTCCCTTCGGAGGTATGGAGCGATATCTCCATGGTGGAGAGGCCACCAAAAGTAGGTGGCAAGTCTGTGATTCTCACTGTTGTGGATCATCTCTAAGTTTGTGTATTTTGTTGTGCTCAGCCATTCTTATACAACAACATCCATGGCCAAAGCTTTCTTCGATGGTATTATTCGTCTCCATGGTCTGCCATGTTTCATTGTCAGTGATAGGAACACGGACATCGCCAACTTATTCTGGTCTGAGTTGTTCTAGCTTGCCGGCATGAATCTTCACATGAGTTCTGCCTTCCATATTTGGGTAGTCAGAGGTAGTGAATCACATTATCACCATGTATCTGTGGTGCCTTGCTGGAGATAGGCCACAAGAATGGCTCAAGTGGCTGCTTTGGGCTGAGTTCAGCTACAATTCATCATATCAGACTGCCCTCAAATGGTCTTCATTCAAAGTGGTATATGGCCACGAGCTTTTAGCGCTACTGTCTTACCAGCTGGGGACCTCTTGTGTTGTGGCTGTCGACAAGCAACTGTTGGCCTGTGACTTATTCTTGGCAGAGATTTGCGAGCGGTTAATTCAAGCTTAAATGACCATGAAATGCTACCGACACAAGAGGCACGAGGTGGAGTTCAAGGATGTCGACTTGTTTTGGCTGTGTTTGCAGCAACGCACTGCAGAGCGGAAGCACCATTCAAACTTGAGCCTAAGTATTTTGGACCCTACCAGGTTCTGCACCAAGTTGGCACGGTCTCATACAAACTGCAACTCCCTCCACGTATCGGAGTTCATGACGTCTTCCATGTTTCTCTCTTGAAGAAGTTTGAGGGTGCTACTCCATCTCGAGTTGGTCCCCTTTCAGAGTTGCTCCGTGGCCGTGTGATACCAACTCCAGAAAAGGTGCAGCGCGCCAGATTGAACAGAGGCATTTGGGAGGCGATGATCATGGGGATAGGTGGAGTTCAAGTTGCACTACCCAAACGTAGAGCTCGCAGACAATCTTTTTGTCGGCAAGGGGAGAAATGTGTGGACCCCATTTGTGGGGCGACAGTATGCCAGGCGCCACCATGGCTAGCTGAGAGTTTTGCTTAGGTTCTGTTAGTTGCTTGGCAGAGAATAAGAGGGAGAGGCCTATCCTTATCCCGGTTTAGACGTGAGGCTTGTCCTCGGTTACTAGCTGTCAGTTAGATGAATGATACGGACTCTACTTTTATAAAGATGACCATAGTCTATACTAGGAAATTATCGAAGAAGAAGCTTTCCTTAGTTGGGGTGAGTTGCTTCAGTTGCCCTGGCACCCACTGCACCTGTGAGCGACAGCAGTCTGACCTTTAGCCGAGCCCTATACCCTTTTCGCTCTCTCCCACAATATCAGGATCTCCTGTATTCACTACTGTACACTCCTCGGCGTACTTGCCATATCACAAACACCCGCTTAAAAACAGATTACATTTGCATCCATTAAAGTTTAGAAGGTGAAAAATGACCCAAACTAGAGATCCTAGCTAGCTGAGCTAGGGGCTGTGATAATGGAAGCCCATTGGTTGCTGCTACACTCTATATCTGGCACTCCTCTCCAGCAAGCGTGAGGGCTGTGGAGATGCTTGGTGCATCTTATCCTGGCTTTTTTTTAATCTTCTCAGTTAACGCTTTAAACTAGAGGGAGTAGTTTTTTTTTTGTTGCCTTTGGGTCAACACAAAACTCATCAAAATGAAATAATCCAGATGTCAAAGCAAGAAAAAGGGAACAAACCTGCAGTCCACCTGCAGTGATCTATGAATGCACAAAAGCAAGAAAAAATGAAATAATCTAGATTGACCTATCACCTTCATCTATACTTGCAGCTCATTGTTGAGGCTTTGGCACACACTTACAGCCCACCTGCAGTGATCTATGGATGCACATGAACTTTTCTTGACCTTAAATGAAGAAATAACCTGGTTGCTGCGATAGTGCGATGTTTTCTCGGTTATACTAGGAGCATCGTGCTTGCATTTTACTTTTATACTGCTACTGTACAATGCTTTCTTCTGATTTTCCGATGCCCATGCTGAAATGTGATCTTATAATTTGTTTCTATGACACCCTATGTTTTCTGGTCGAGCGATCAGCTGGTCGACCTAGGGGTCCGACCAGGTGACTAATCTCGACTAGTCGATGACTAGGTCGACTAATCGACCTTTGGTCGACCCTGGTCGTCTTCTAGTCGTCGTGTTCATCAGGACATATGTATAGAGTATATATGGTATATAACAGTGGCAAAGACAGGGAGGGGCAATGTTCTCCCTAATGCTCCCCTAATTTCATATAAGGTATTCATTTTTTAGCTAATCACCATGTAGGCAATGCAAAATACCTCCTAGCAGTCCCTCCTAATCTGATTTGCCCCCCTAAATCCAAATCCTGGCTTCACCTCTGGTATATAAGACCATATATGTATAGAGTATATAATATAATACCCCCTCCGTCTCAAAATATAGTTCTTTTTAGCCCTCTTTTCTTTCGTCTACATTCATTTGAATGATAATGAATATAGACATAAATACAAACTACATTAATAAATTAATGAATGAATGTACATTTAGTCTAAAATGAATTATATTTTGGGACTGAGGGAGTATATAACAATAGTATGGAGTATATAACTATATATAAAGGGTAAACATGACATGAATTCTGCAATACTCATTAAGAGAAGATATTTGTTCATCCAACTGAAAACAGTAACGCTCCCCAATGACCCTAAAGTAATGCAGGTGTTCAAAACAACAAAGAAACACTTACTATCTTTGCAGACAACTTCGGACCCTGGTCGCTTAGAAGCGCTTGATCGAGCGACTAATCGTCCCTAATCGTCGACTAGTCGGACAACCAGGGTGACCAGGTGTTCTGATCGGGTCGGCTTCCCTAATCGACCATCCTAAACCGACTAGACCGATTAATCGCGATTAGTCGGACGACTTGAAAACACATATGACACCCTGATCCTGATAATTCTCACTGGTCAGGGTTTTAGGGTTTAGGGTTTTAGCCCTCTTTTCTTTCGTCTACATTCATTCGAATGATAGTGAATATAGACATAAATACAAACTACATTAATAAATTAATGAATGAATGTACATTTAGTCTAAAATGAATTATATTTTGGGACGAAGGGAGTATATAACAATAGTATAGAGTATATAACTATATATATAAAGGCTAAACATAACATGAATTCTGCAATACTCATTAAGAGAAGATATTTGTTCATCCAACTGAAAACAGTAACACTCCCCAATGACCCTAAAGTAATGCAGGTGTTCAAAACAACAAAGAAACACTTACTACCTCTGCAAACAACTTCGGACCCTGGTCGCTCAGAAGCGCTTGATCGAGCGACTAATCGTCCCTAGTCGTCGACTAGTCGGACAACCAGGGCGACCAGGTGTTCTGATCGGGTCGGCTTCCCTAATCGACCACCCTAAACCGACTAGATCGACTAATCGCGATTAGTCGGACGACTTAACACAGATGACACCTTGATCCTGATAATTTTAACCGTCAGTTCTATTTTTGTTCTTGACCTTAAAACTATGGATTGTTGCCTTGTGCTTTACAAAAATTCTTTTAGCTTTTAATCTAAACCGTGATCATATACTATGCCAAATACAAGAAATGCATTTTATGCTGGTAAAGACTTCGAACTTTTTTCCACTGAATATTGCCTGAGGATCTGCTTTGCTTACTAGAAGTATTTTACGCAACTTTTAGTTTTCAGACACTACCTTCGTCTCAAAACAAATCAACTTCTATAATCAACTTGGACCAACTTTGTAGGAAAGAAGAAACATTTATTACACCAATTAAGTAGATTATGGCAGTTCATTTCATGATGTACCTAGTGATACTATGCCCGTGTTTTTTTTTCATAAATTTGGTCAAACCCTGAAATAATTTGATTTAGGACAACTCTAAAAGTTGATTTATTTTGAGATGGGAGGGATGAATTTTCTTCTGGTCTTGATTCGGCTGGGATCACAGGCCATATGTTATGCTGACTGGGCCAAAGTTTTTGTCATTGAAAATTTTGAATTTCTGTATCCGTTGGAACGTGATTGATTGACTGGAGGTATGCTATGTCGGTATTTGATCAAGTTGAAAACACCTGTCAGTGGTAGGAAATAAATGTATTCAGTGGGAGGAAAAGAAATGTATTCACTTGAGCCGGTAGTCTGCGTACAACACCAGTGAAATTGCTTTTACTGGCCATTTGTGTAAAAACGTTTTACGCACTTCTGTAGATACATTAGTATTTGATAAGTTTCAACTGATTAAAATTAGCCGTGCACATGATCGTTTTATAGCGTACGTCCAAGCATGGTTCTGTCCCGAGAAGGTGACAAGCCAAGAACTGACAAGAAACACTGTTATCTGGAGGCGCGGCGTCCTGGTGCCCTTCCATGAAGGAAAAGGTCTTAGCACGCCCTGGGTAAGTTGCTATTGGCATGCATCATTGATGGAATGAGCGCTGCCCCCCGACCATGGAGCTGCCCTCGTGGAGGGACGTGATTTGGTAGTTAATTGCTGGTGGGTAAAGCTGGGTTTATGGGCTCAGTGCTGGGCCACTTTGTTGCTCTTGCTCTCTGAATTTCTGATACCGTCGTCTGGATGTCTTGGGAATGGTCCGAGCCTTTTCTGTTTGGTACTACTTCAGCGATGCTGTGCATAAGCGACATGCGGAAACGGCCATGAGCCTCGTGTGCCTAGCGATGTACGGGTGCGGTCAGAATGTCTCCTTTTGAGTAATCGACTAATCGTCCTATCTGTCGTAACGATGGGATGACCTCGCCCTAGCACGCAGGACATCCTGATGCCTGAATCTACGGGCTTCGTACATTCTCTTTCGTGATGTTCAAATCTTCGCTTGCGGACGTTAGCTTTCCAACCTCTTACGCCCAGAAAATATCGTATTGATGCTCGATCGAGTGTCGCCTTGTCTACACCTCGAATAGTTTTGTCGTGCACGTGAATAGTCCAATCATACTGTCGGATCGTATATTCTTTACGCGATGTCTACCTCACCTTAAACCACGAGGCATGATTTATTTCACAAAATGCATGTTTCACCCGTGGACTTGCTGGACGAGAGAAGGTTGAAATGTACGGGTCACATGGACATGTGACTGTCGCGGCGGCACAATGTCTGTTTTTTTTGGACCAATGTACACATATCGGCGGCACACACGCACGACCGGTGTAACTTGCCACTGACTTGGATGCGTGCGTCCATCTCCTCATCATAGTCCCGGCCACGAGTGCTTTGAGACCACTGGCTGGCTAGTAGTGCCATGGGCACGAAGCCATGTACGTCGTGGGAATCTCTCCACGGGGCGTGCGTGGGGTCGAGGCGGAGGCATGATTTGGGGTGCGCGCCTAGCTTGGAACCTCACGTGAACCCTCCTCTACGCCCTCTCTTTCGTCGCACGCAGGAGCGCGAGTATAGGCGACGGCATCATGCATGCGTGGTGCGGTGGTGTTGCCGCAACCGCAAGGCAGCCTTGTTATTGGAAGATATGATATATTTGCATGTCATGGACCTGTCTTGTCCATATATATCACCCCACTCCCTCTCGTTTCCTCGCTGTACAGTGCAGGTATGGCTCACGCACGTGATTATGTGTGTTTCTGTGTCGACTCTTATACATGTATATCCTCTTGTTTTGCTCCATTATATAATTGGTAGGCTGTCTTCCATATATCTCACGCTAACGTAATTGGGATCGTTTTATTAGGTATCCTAAATGTGTGCATCAAGTCCACCTCTGAAACGTAGACCGAGACAAGAGCACGAGGTGCTAACGGTTACTGCTAGAAGAACTAGTTGCTTGAAAATCACGTTTGTTACGCCTGTTAGCTAGGAGTAGAAATCAAGAGAGAGACACAATAATCGGAACAAACCAGGGGCGGCATGCCCTCTATCATTATTTTTAGTCTGCTAATTGATGCAACGGGCGGTGGCAGCGACTAGCTAAGAGTAATATCATTTCCAACAGACTAACACCGTACCAATACCACCAACTACTAACCAAGGCATCCGATCTTAAGACCAACGGTCCACGTCATTTTTTTTTTCTTCCTGGAATTCAGATAACCGGATGGATGGCATGGCACCATTCCTCTTGGTCGCTGCCACCGCCCAATGCCCCTGTAGCTCCGCCTCACCCGGCCCGCCACCCTCTGTCGATCTCCTGCATGCAGCAATCTTGTTGTCGGTTCCACACTTTCGCGCGGCAATCTGAATTTGCACATGGGCCATTATATTTCTGTTCGGCCCCGCAGCCAAAATTCCCTCCGCCCTAGCTAGTGGCACTGGCAGCTAGCCTACCTCCGTACCTCGCCGGCCGGCTGATCACCAGGCCGTACGTCCGGCCATCGGCCGCGCTACCGAAATATCTACCCTCCCATGCTTGGTCCTTCCCCTGAGCTCGGCCGCGCGCCGGAGGAAACCCCTCCCAGGGAAGAAGCCAACCTCTGTCGCTAATCTCGTCGGCGATGGATGTAAAAAAGAAGTATCCATCATTTTCAGGAAACTGAAAAAATATAATGCATAAGAATTCTTAAATATAGTAAATAGGAAGCGTGAGAATTCTTAAATATAAATAGGAAGCTGCTGAACATAATTAATGGAGGCATGGGGCAGACTGAGAGTAATTAATTTAACAGACGAAAACATGCAGCGATATATATCTCTTCCGGCAACAGGAAGTCAGGAAGTGAGAAAACATGGAAAGAAAACGTCGCGCTGTTCTCCCGGCCCGCGGTTGTCCATATATATCTCTTCAGTGTTTTCTTCTCCTCATCACATCAGGCCACTTGTCTCTTCAATTCTCCTTCAGATAGATAGATACCTGCTGCCATCTTGTCGATGCAGAAACTAATTAGAAGTCTTGCTGACTCTAGCTAACTGGGGCTAGCTAGGGTGGACTAGCTAGCTAGAATATACTAGTACTGTTCAATATATTAATTCTCGCTTGATTTGTATTTTGTAGCGCCTGCATCTCGATCCATCAGCATGTCACACCTCAGTCAGGTGTATGTGCTGCGCGCTGAGTCAGGCAAGGCATGGCTCCAGTCCTGCTGCCTGCTAGGTAGACGTCCATCCATTGCGTATTCGATCGAATTAGCGGAAAACTTCATCCTCAGTCAGGTTGTATTTTTTTTTAATTTTTAACAGAGCAGAAATACCCATGCCATGGTAAGTTATTGGAGGGCTATATATATATATATATATATATCATCTGTAGACTATAGTAGTATTTGGGGTGGGGGTTTCAGTTTGCGCCACATGCAGCGATGCAGACATGCCCCGGCCTGCGACTTGTGCGAGAGCGGAGAGCCCGGCCGCGGGCGGGATGGCAATGGCATACGGGGCCCGCCGGCCGGACTGCCATCTCGTAAGCTTAACAGTTTGGCGTACGGGCCCGCGCGTCGCGTCATCGCAGTGCAGCTCTGCCGTGCCGAGAGGGGAATCTACTGTGGGGTGGTCGCTGCAGCCCCAGCCTGCCTGCCTGTCGTCCGCCTGTGTGGGGGTGGGGCCCGCGTGATTGGGCCATGCCATGCATGGTCGTCGGGTACAGATGACAACTAACAACGGTGCGTCACCGGTTCTCGGTAACGGCCATCGTTAACATCGTGTGCATTCAGCAGGACTGATATCAACAGGGGGACTGAGCTTTTTCTCCCTTGTGTTTAGCATCTTCTGTTCTTTTTCTTTTTCACTTTTGTTTTTTGTCCAACTTCAATTGCCTCCTATATTTCCTTAGCATGATATGTACCTGTACGTTGATAGACACAACACATTATTACATCGTTGTTGCCAAAAGTTTTGATAGATGTTGGCCCATGAGATGTCGTAGTAGTACGTTCGTTGTTGATAGACACAACATAACAACACATTAATAATCTGCTAGCTGCAAGATGGGATCGCTTAATATTAATGCGCTGATGCTAATGGCTAATGTGTTACTGAAAACGGCTAGTATTTCCGTCATGCGTGCCAGTTTTGATAGAAGCCAGGTTCCAATTTCACCTTATGAGATAAAGTTGTCTAAAGTTTTTCACTAGTACACAGAGGCTCTATAGTGGCGGTTCTAGAGCTGTTTGCACTGGCGTTTTTCAGTGCCGCCAGTGCTAGGGGTCAGTGGAAATTGTATTTTCACTGGCGGTTTTTTTTTATTTAGCCGCCAGTGGAAGTTTTCTCGCCTTTTTTTAAAATTTTCGTACTGAAATTTATATATATTTACACACACAAACATATATATATATATATTGATAAACATGTAGTATTGATATTAAAAGCAACATGGAATTAAATTCTATCACACATTTATATACATCAAAGTCTTGTTTACAATCATGTATGCATCACACATTATATACATCAAAATTTTCACGAAAGCTCTAATAACTATCTCAGCTAAGAGATAGTCTACTAATTTCTGTTAGTATTCTAAACTCTGGCAAAGCTAATGTTCCGGAAGCATCGTGATATTTCCCTTCTGCGGGAATAACCTCTTTCAATATGAATGTGCATAGATCCTCAACTATGCCATACAATGCACCTTCAGTCAAGTTCTCCGGGCTTCTTTGTTGAAATTGCTGTAAAGGAAGTTTATAAACATCATCTATTTATACTCAATAATAACACATTTGCATCTTTAATGACATAAATACATACGTGAGTATTACTAATAATACTTTGCCAGGGTTCGTGATGTATCGTCCGTTCATTCTCATTAACTCGCACACGTAGAACCCACATAGGACCGATCCAGGTGGTTTCTTGTGGCACTACATAACGGGAGATTGGTTATTTAGTTGCAACATTGTCCTATGTACGTACATGTATGATATGTATTCATAAATTCACATACTTACCGGCCAGTTAAAATGGATGTCTAGTGGCACGCCTTTTTTGGACGTGTCGTACTTTCCACCTCGTAGCTTATAAAACCTAAATGCCTTGTGATCTCAAATAGAATCACCATGTTATTCTACAATTCTCATCGATATAAGTATGCATGCATAGAAAAGGCTTACAGCTCTAAGATGCCGAGGAATTTTGAATAGGCCGAAGGCTCGGTGTGCAAGGAGTCGAGCACCAGCACCTTTCCAACCTTAGGATAAATGAAGAAGCATATCCAGTGGTCCCTGTACGAATCAAACTTGTGATACATGTGTATTGAAATTATTAATTTTATTTTTGCAAAATTACACTTACTTAAAGTTGTACGGGGCCACTATGGATTTCCTGTCTTGAAATTGAAGCATTGCGTGTCCTATGTAGGTGGCGTATCTTGCTTCAAAATCCTTCTTCAGATCCTGGATATGCACCTCAATTTCTTCGCCCGTTAGTCCCTGTAATGCTTCGTTGTCTTTTCCGATTCTAAAAGTGTGGTTATCCTCGCATATCTTTATTGGGTTGAGATACCCAACCCTTTTACTAGCACTAGCATTGGGATTGGTACCATAAAGGATCTCCTGCTGATCATGTTGCATTCTGCAACGCACACGTGCATGTCAGAATATGTGGAGTATGAGTGACACTTACAATGCAAATATGGTTACAAGTTGCACGTCGAGTCTCTGAATGTTCATCATTAACCACATGTCCTCGAATGCAACAAAGGTTTTTTTGATTTGAACCAATAAAAGCATGGGCTGCTATATTGACACTGATGGTGTCGATGCCAACTGAAGATGCCCGCATGTACTAATCATGCAACCTTTTAATATTAGCCGGGACCTTCATTAGTTTCTCAAAAGTGAGTAGTGGTCTGCCCGGCACATATTTTTTAGGCACGTTTTTATAATATGCCTTAGTTGGCTTCTTTATCTTTGCGGCCATTGCCTCAGCCTTTTTTGCGGACTCCTCGAGATCGGCCAAATCAACAGTGTCTGACGTGAGGCTCCGTCCAATCCCTTTCAAAAAACGAGCTGTGCCAGCAGTGGATTTACTCTTCTTTTTCTTCTCGAACGGGGATACTAATTTTGGTATAGAAACTTTAGATTTCTTTGATGGTCGTGGATCCCTTGATGGCTGTGGAGAAGGTGGATCCCTGAAGGGCGATGTATGTGGCGGAGACGGTGGGCCACCATGAGGATGAGGAGAAAGAGGGTTAGAAAGAGGATGAGGAGCAGCATGTGAAGTTTGAGGAGGTGATGATGGATATACAATAGGAACAGCAATTTGAGAAGGCGGAGACGGTTGGGCCTGCGACGACGGCTGTCGTGGTGGATCAACCAATTCGACATCCCTTCGAGGCCAAAGGATAAAATTCTTGATAGCTTGTCCAAGTGTCTCGATACCTTCGAGCCCAGGGATGTCTAACATGTCGTCCTCGGATCCTTGGACGACTGTCGTCACTTCTACCCTGCAATATTCTTCTGGAATGTCGTTTCCCTGGAACTTGCGTCTGAGAGCACCTAGAGGGGGGGGGGTGAATAGGTGATCCTGTGAAAACTTAAAACTTGAGCCACAAAAACTTGTTAAGTGTTAGCACAATAGTTGCCAAGTGGCTAAAGAGAAGTCTCAACAAAACACAATACCACAAGAGATCAAGACAGAGGTGACACAGTGGTTTATCCCGTGGTTCGGCCAAGACCAACGCTTGCCTACTCCACGTTGTGGCGTCCCAACGGACGAGGGTTGCAATCAACCCCTCTCAAGCGGTCCAAAGACCCACTTGAATACCACGGTGTTTTGTTTTTCCTTTCACTATCCCGTTTGCAAGGAATCTCCACAAATTGGAGTCTCTTGCCCTTACAAGTATATGATCACAAAGAAACACAGAGTAAGGGAGGGAAGCAACACACACAAATCCACAGCGAAACGCGCACACACACGGCCAAGAATCGAGCTCACAAGCGTATCACAAAGTTCTCACTAGAACGGAGCTCGAAACACTTAGAATGACAAACAAATGAGCAGAGACTGAGTGTGGATGATCAAGAATGCTCAAAGGTTGCTTGTGTGTCTCCTCCATGCGCCTAGGGGCTCCTTTTATAGCCCCAAGGCAGCTAGGAGCCGTTGAGAGCAAATCCGGAAGGCCATCCTTGCCTTCTGTCGTCGGGTGCACCGGACAGTCCGGTGCACACCGGACACTGTCCGGTGCCCGATTTCTTTCCTTAACTGGCGCTTCTGACCGTTGCAGACCGTTGGCAGATCTGGAGCCGTTGGCGCACCGGACATGTCCGGTGCACACCGGACAGTCCGGTGCCGTCTTCCGACCGTTGGCTCCGCCACGTGTCCCGCGCAGATTGCGCGGCCGACCGTTGGCCCGGCCGAACGTTGGCTCACCGGACAGTCCGGTGTACACCGGACAGTCCGGTGAATTTTAGCCGTACGCCGTCGGCCAATTTCCCGAGAGCGGCCAGTTCGAGCCGAGTCAGCCTGGCGCACCGGACACTGTCCGGTGCACACCGGACAGTCCGGTGCTCCAGACCGAGCTGAGTCTTGGCTGCACACAGCCAAGTCATTTCTCCTCTTCTCTCTTCTTCTTCTTTCTGTTTCTAACACTTAGACAAATATATTAGTACACAAAACCAATGTACTAAGGCTTAGAAACATACCTTTACTTCATGATTTGCACCTTGTTCATCCATGTACATAAATTCACAATTAAGCACATGTGTTGGCACTCAATCACCAAAATACTTAGAAATGGCCCAAGGGCACATTTCCCTTTCAATCTCCCCCTTTTTGGTGATTTATGCCAACACAACATAAAGCAACTAGAACAAGTGCAAACTCACTTCAAATAAAACTTAAATTTTTTTGAATCAATTTTGGCATATATGGATCATCCTTTGCCACCACTTAGTTTGTTTTTGCAAATCAAACTCAAATCTCTATCTCTAAGTTAAACACTCATGTTGAAGCATAAAGAGAGTCATTCCAAAAGAGATTGATCAAAGATTTCAAAAACTCCCCCTTTTTCCCATAATCAATACTTCTCCCCACAAGAAGCCAACTTTTGACAAGAGAGACAACATAAGAATTTTGACAAACCAAAAACTCTATTCTACTATTTTCAAAATCTCTCAAGTGGTAGCTGATCCATTTATTGCTTTGGCCTTTATTTTCTCCCCCTTTGGCATCAAGCACCAAAACGGGATCAATCTTGGCCCTTTAACCCCATTGCCTCACCAAAATCTTCACTTTAGAGCAAATGACAATAAGAGTTCATGAGATGGACTTGGAATAAGTTACCCTCTCATCGGAGTGCAGTGGAAGTCTTGCATGATCCAAGTCCACCTTTTCCCTTTCAATTCTCCTTTGAGACTAAATCAAACAAACTCAAGCATATGGTTAGTCTCAAGGGATCAAGTTGTAACACATCTCCCCCTAAACATGTGCATCACTTTGCAACGGACTTGTGAGGTCCAGGGAGTGTTTGTACAACCTGAGCACCATAATAAGCAACAAAATGCAGAATGAACATGATCAAAGGCATAAATACATGTATGCTTCATTTCAATCCAAGTTCCGCGAATCTAAGACATTTAGCTCACTACGCAACCTGCAAAAGGTCTTCTCATCTAAAGGCTTGGTAAAGATATCGGCTAGCTGGTTCTCGGTGCTAACATAAAACACTTCGATATCTCCCTTTTGCTGGTGGTCTCTCAAAAAGTGATGCCGGATGTCAATGTGCTTTGTGCGGCTGTGCTCAACAGGATTTTCCGCTATTCGGATAGCACTCTCATTATCACATAGGAGTGGGACTTTGCTCAGATTGTAGCCAAAGTCCCTGAGGGTTTGCCTCATCCAAAGTAGTTGCGCGCAACACTGTCCTGCGGCAACGTACTCGGCCTCAGCGGTGGATAGGGCAACGGATGTTTGTTTCTTAGAGTTCCATGACACCAGGGACCTTCCTAAGAATTGGCACGTCCCTGATGTACTCTTCCTATCGACCTTACATCCAGCATAGTCGGAATCTGAGTACCCAATCAAGTCAAAGTTAGACCCCTTTGGATACCAGATCCCGAAGCAAGGCGTAGCGACTAAATATCTAAGAATTCGCTTCACCGCCACCAAGTGACACTCCTTAGGATCGGATTGAAATCTAGCACACATGCATACGCTAAGCATAATATCCGGTCTACTAGCACATAAATAAAGTAAAGACCCTATCATTGACCGGTATGCTTTTTGATCAACGGACTTACCTCCTTTGTTGAGGTCGGTGTGTCCGTCGGTTCCCATCGGCGTCTTTGCGGGCTTGGCGTCCTTCATCCCAAACCTCTTTAGCAAATCTTGCGTGTACTTCGTTTGGGAGATGAAGGTGCCGTCCTTGAGTTGCTTCACTTGGAACCCAAGGAAGTAGTTCAACTCGCCCATCATCGACATCTCGAATTTCTGCGTCATCACCCTGCTAAACTCTTCACAAGACTTTTGATTAGTAGAACCAAATATTATGTCATCGACATAAATTTGGCACACAAACAAATCACCATCACAAGTCTTAGTGAAAAGAGTTGGATCGGCTTTCCCAACCTTGAAAGCATTAGCAAGTAAGAAATCTCTAAGGCATTCATACCATGCTCTTGGGGCTTGTTTAAGTCCATAGAGCGCCTTAGAGAGCTTACACACGTGGTCGGGGTACCGCTCATCCTCGAAGCCAGGGGGTTGCTCCACGTACACCTCCTCCTTTATTGGCCCGTTGAGGAAAGCGCTCTTCACATCCATTTGGTACAACCTGAAAGAATGGTGAGCGGCATATGCTAGCAAGATACGAATTGATTCTAGCCTAGCCACAGGAGCAAAAGTCTCCTCAAAGTCCAAACCTGCGACTTGGGCATAACCTTTTGCCACAAGTCGAGCCTTGTTCCTCGTCACCACCCCGTGCTCGTCCTGTTTGTTGCGGAAAACCCACTTGGTTCCCACAACATTTTGCTTGGGACGAGGCACCAGCGTCCAAACTTCATTGCGCTTGAAGTTGTTAAGTTCCTCCTGCATGGCCAACACCCAGTCCGGATCTAGCAAGGCCTCCTCTACCCTGAAAGGCTCAATAGAGGAGACAAAAGAGTAATGTTCACAAAAATTAACTAATCGAGACCGAGTAGTTACTCCCTTGCTAATGTCACCCAGAATTTGGTCGACGGGATGATCCCTTTGAATCATCGCTCGAACTTGGGTTGGAGGTGCCGGTTGCGCTTCTTCCTCCATCACTTTATCATCTTGTGCTCCCCCTCGATCACTCGCCTCCTTTTGATGAACCTGTTCATCGTCTTGAGTTGGGGGATGCACCGTTGTTGAGGAAGAAGGTTGATCTCGTTCATCTTTTTCCTGTGGCCGTACTTCTCCAATCGCCATGGTTCGTATAGCGGCCGTCGGAACATCTTCTTCATCTACATCATCACAATCAACAACTTGCTCTCTTGGAGAGCCATTAGTCTCATCAAATACAACGTCGCTAGAGACTTCAACCAAACCCGATGATTTGTTGAAGACCCTATACACCTTTGTATTTGAATCATAACCTAATAAAAACCCTTCTACAGCTTTGGGAGCAAACTTAGAATTTCTACCCTTCTTCACTAGAATGTAGCACTTGCTCCCAAATACACGAAAGTACGATACATTGGGTTTGTTACCGGTTAGTAGCTCATACGAAGTCTTCTTGAGGAGGCGGTGAAGGTAGACCCTGTTGATGGCGTGGCAAGCCGTGTTCACGGCTTCCGACCAAAAGCACTCGGGGGTCTTGAACTCTCCAAGCATCGTCCTCGCCATATCGATTAGCGTCCTGTTCTTCCTCTCTACCACACCATTTTGCTGTGGTGTGTAGGGAGCGGAGAACTCGTGCTTGATCCCTTCCTCCTCAAGAAACTCCTCCACTTGAAGGTTCTTGAACTCGGACCCGTTGTCGCTCCTTATCTTCTTCACCTTGAGCTCAAACTCATTTTGAGCTCTCCTGAGGAAGCGCTTGAGGGTCCCTTGGGTTTCAGACTTATCCTGCAAAAAGAACACCCAAGTGAAGCGGGAAAAGTCATCAACAATAACTAGACCATACTTACTTCCTCCTATGCTTAGATAGGCGACGGGTCCGAAGAGGTCCATATGCAGCAGCTCCAGAGGTCTTGACGTGGTCATCACATTCTTGCTGTGATGTGCTCCTCCCACTTGTTTACCTGCCTGACAAGCTGCACAAGGTCTATCTTTTTCGAAATAAACATTTGTTAGACCTATCACGTGTTCTCCCTTTAGAAGCTTGTGGAGGTTCTTCATCCCCACATGTGCTAAGCGGCGATGCCACAGCCAGCCCATGCAAGTCTTAGCCATTAAGCATGCATCTAGACCGGCTTCTTCTTTTGCAAAATCAACTAAGTAAAGCTTGCCGTCTAGTACACCCTTAAAAGCTAGTGAACCATCACATCTTCTAAAGACAGACACATCTACATTAGTAAAAAGGCAATTATATCCCATGTTGCATAGTTGACTAACAGATAGCAAATTGTAACCAAGAGACTCAACCAAAAACACATTTGAAATTGAGTGCTCATTAGAAATTGCAATTTTACCTAACCCTTTTACCTTGCCTTGATTCCCATCACCGAATATAATTGAATCTTGGGAATCCTTATTTTTGACGTAGGAGGTGAACATCTTCTTCTCCCCCGTCATATGGTTTGTGCATCCGCTGTCGATAATCCAGCTTGAACCCCCGGATGCATAAACCTGCAAGGCAAATTTAGGCTTGGGTCTTAGGTACCCAACTCATGTTGGGTCCTGCAAGGTTAGCACAAATATCCTTAGGGACCCAAATGCAAGTTTTATCTCCCTTGCATCTTGCCCCTAACTTCCTAGCAATTACCTTCTTACCCTTTCTACAAATAGCAAACGGAGCATTACAAGCATAATAAATTATAGAAGGTCCATTCACTACTTTCCTAGGAGCATGAATAACATTCTTTTTAGGCACATGAGCAATATTTCTCCTAGGCATATGTACAACATTTCTCCTACACATATCCCTATCATGCTTATAAGAAGAACTAGAAGCAAACATGGCATGAGAATCATAAACATGTGAATCAAAATCATTATAAGCATTTCTAGCATTTCTCCTATCATTATACATAAAGGCATGGTTCTTTTTCGCACTACTAGCCATAGGGGCCTTCCCCTTCTCCTTGACGAAGATGGGAGCCTTATGGCTTGTTAAGTTCTTGGCTTCCCTCTTGAAGCCAAGCCCATCCTTAATTGAGGGGTGTCTACCAACCGTGTAGGCATCCCTTGCAAATTTTATTTTATCAACTTCATTCTTGCTAGTCTTAAGTTGGGCATTAAGACTAGCCAATTCCTCATTTAATTTGGAAATTAAAACTAGGTGTTCACTACAGGCATCAACATCGAAATCCTTACACCTAGTGCAAATCATAACATGTTCTACACAAGAATTAGATTTATTTGCTACTTCTAACTTAGCATTTAAATCATTGTTAACACCTTGTAAAGTAGAAATGGTTTCATGACAAGTAGATAGTTCATAAGAAAGCATTTCATTTCTTTTCACTTCTAAAGCATATGATTTTTGTGCCTCTACAAATTTATCATGTTCATCATACAATAAATCCTCCTGCTTTTCTAAAAGCCTATCCTTTTCATTCAATGCATCAATCAATTCATTGATTTTATCTATCTTAGATCTATCTAAGCCTTTGAACAAGCATGAATAATCTATGTCATCATCATCACTAGACTCATTATCACTAGAAGAAGCATAAGTGGAGTCTTGAGTACTCACCTTCTTCTCCCTTGCCATAAGGCATGTGAGACGCTCGTTGGGGAAGAGGGAAGACTTGTTGAAGGCAGTAGCAGCGAGTCCTTCATTGTCGGAGTCGGAGGAGGAGCAATCCGAGTCCCACTCCTTTCCTAGATGTGCCTCGCCCTTTGCCTTCTTGTATTGCTTCTTCTTCTCTCTTTTGTTCCCCTTTTCCTGGTCACTTTCATTATCGGGACAGTTAGCGATAAAATGACCAAGCTTACCGCATTTGAAGCATGAGCGCTTCCCCTTTGTCTTGGTCTTGCTTGGCTGCCCCTTGCGACCATTTAGCGCCGTCTTGAATCTCTTGATGATGAGAGCCATCTCTTCATCATTGAGTCCGGCCGCCTCAATCTGTGCCACCTTGCTAGGTAGCGCCTCCTTGCTTCGTGTTGCCTTGAGAGCAAGGGGTTGCGGCTCGTTGATCGGACCATTCAAGGCGTCGTCCACATACCTCGCCTCCTTGATCATCATTCGCCCGCTAACAAATTTCCCAAGAACTTCTTCGGGCGACATCTTGGTGTACCTGGGATTTTCACGTATATTGTTCACCAAATGAGGATCAAGAACGGTAAATGACCTGAGCATTAGGCGGACGACGTCGTGGTCCGTCCATCGTGTGCTCCCGTAGCTTCTTATCTTGTTGATAAGGGTCTTGAGCCGATTGTATGTTTGCGTCGGCTCCTCCCCCCTTATCATTGCGAACCGTCCAAGCTCTCCCTCCACCAACTCCATCTTGGTGAGCAAGGTGACGTCGTTCCCCTCATGAGAAATCTTGAGGGTGTCCCAGATCTGCTTGGCGTTATCCAAGCCGCTTACTTTATGGTATTCATCCCCGCACAAAGAAGCTAGAAGAACAGTAGTAGCTTGTGCATTCTTATGAATTTGTTCATTAATGAACATGGGACTATCCGAACTATCAAAGTGCATTCCACTCTCTACAATCTCCCATATACTAGGATGGAGAGAGAATAGGTGACTACGCATTTTGTGGCTCCAAAATCCGTAGTCCTCTCCATCAAAGTGTGGGGGCTTGCCGAGTGGAATGGAGAGCAAATGTGAATGTGAACTTTGCGGAATACGAGAGTAATCAAAAGAAAAGTTCGAATTAACCGGTTTCTTTCTCTCGTAGTCGTTGTGGTCTTCGTCCTTTTGGGAAGAAGTAGACTCATCGCTGTCGTAGTAGACGATCTCCTTGATGCGCCTTGTCTTCTTCTTCTTCCCTTCCTTTCGCCTATGACCCGAGCCGGAGTCGGTAGGCTTGTCGTCCTTTGGCTCGTTGACGAAGGTCTCCTTCTCTTTGTCGTTGATCACTATACCCTTCCCCTTAGGATCCATCTCTTCGGGCGGTTAGTCCCTTTGTGAAGAGAACGGCTCCGATACCAATTGAGAGCACCTAGAGGGGGGGGGGTGAATAGGTGATCCTGTGAAAACTTAAAACTTGAGCCACAAAAACTTGTTAAGTGTTAGCACAATAGTTGCCAAGTGGCTAAAGAGAAGTCTCAACAAAACACAATACCACAAGAGATCAAGACAGAGGTGACACAGTGGTTTATCCCGTGGTTCGGCCAAGACCAACGCTTGCCTACTCCACGTTGTGGCGTCCCAACGGACGAGGGTTGCAATCAACCCCTCTCAAGCGGTCCAAAGACCCACTTGAATACCACGGTGTTTTGTTTTTCCTTTCACTATCCCGTTTGCAAGGAATCTCCACAAATTGGAGTCTCTTGCCCTTACAAGTATATGATCACAAAGAAACACAGAGTAAGGGAGGGAAGCAACACACACAAATCCACAGCGAAACGCGCACACACACGGCCAAGAATCGAGCTCACAAGCGTATCACAAAGTTCTCACTAGAACGGAGCTCGAAACACTTAGAATGACAAACAAATGAGCAGAGACTGAGTGTGGATGATCAAGAATGCTCAAAGGTTGCTTGTGTGTCTCCTCCATGCGCCTAGGGGCTCCTTTTATAGCCCCAAGGCAGCTAGGAGCCGTTGAGAGCAAATCCGGAAGGCCATCCTTGCCTTCTGTCGTCGGGTGCACCGGACAGTCCGGTGCACACCGGACACTGTCCGGTGCCCGATTTCTTTCCTTAACTGGCGCTTCTGACCGTTGCAGACCGTTGGCAGATCTGGAGCCGTTGGCGCACCGGACATGTCCGGTGCACACCGGACAGTCCGGTGCCGTCTTCCGACCGTTGGCTCCGCCACGTGTCCCACGCAGATTGCGCGGCCGACCGTTGGCCCGGCCGACCGTTGGCTCACCGGACAGTCCGGTGTACACCGGACAGTCCGGTGAATTTTAGCCGTACGCCGTCGGCCAATTTCCCGAGAGCGGCCAGTTCGAGCCGAGTCAGCCTGGCGCACCGGACACTGTCCGGTGCACACCGGACAGTCCGGTGCTCCAGACCGAGCTGAGTCTTGGCTGCACACAGCCAAGTCATTTCTCCTCTTCTCTCTTCTTCTTCTTTCTGTTTCTAACACTTAGACAAATATATTAGTACACAAAACCAATGTACTAAGGCTTAGAAACATACCTTTACTTCATGATTTGCACCTTGTTCATCCATGTACATAAATTCACAATTAAGCACATGTGTTGGCACTCAATCACCAAAATACTTAGAAATGGCCCAAGGGCACATTTCCCTTTCAGCGTCCTGGGATCGCAAGGCCTGTGGCTACTTTCTTTGTACGCTGATTGTTAATACCATATCTTATAACTAGTGTGCATGCCACAGGCCTTGTGATGTCATCAACTGGATAGCAGACCTTATTTCCCGTTGACGCGATAGAGCTTGGGATGGTCGTACCCTCGGTGGAAGCCGACGTTTGAGCTGCAGGAATTATTTGCATCTGTGGAGTGGTCATCTGTTGAACAGACATCGCACTCGCCATCGCCAATTGCTGCATCAATTCTAGAGGAGGATTCAATATCATTTCAGACATCAGGCCTTTGAACTCTTTCTTAGCCTCCTCCTTAAAATAACTCACCATCTCTTCCTTGTATCGATCATGTTTCTTGTACAAACCTTTCCATTGTGGTTCGAATCCTTTCTTCCATCCTTCCTTAGATGAGATTCCTCGTACACGACCAGGATGCTCAGGGTTACCGAGACCAGCCGTTAGAATGTCTCTCTCCCTTTGCGGCTTAAATGTTCCTTGGCTCTGCTTAGCTGCAATTGCATATATGTTTTTTGCTGCTTCTTCGATAGTGGGATCATCAAAAGATACACCAGACTCAGTTTCCCTTGGTTTTCTAGCATGGATCCAATTAGCTGTCCTTTCACCAAGTTGCTCGGACAGCATCGGCAACCCTGCAGCCTTCTTCTCGGCGTCTTCTTGTCTCTATTTAGGAACCTGACGCTTGTAACCACCTGTGCCAAGGTGGTGGTGGTATTTGTTCTTCTTAGATAGTTCCGAATTTGCCTCACTTAGCGATATGAAATCAGGGCTGCTCCTCTGCTCTAGAAATACTGCCCACTGACCTGCTGAGATTTTATATTTTTTCATCGGGTCTAGGTCTTTCTTTGCAAACTTTGTATTCATCTCAGACCTCCAGTTTTGGAAATTGATTGCCAACTGCTTCATCGTGTATTTTTTCACGAGTTCTTCTGAACCCCGAGGCAAAACGAACCTCGTTATTAGCTTATTCCACATTTGATTCTTGACATCATCTGATACATCTCTCCACTGCCGGATTGTGATGTCAAGATTATCTCTAACTAAGAACCCAAGTGCATTCCGGAACTTAGGCAGTGCCTCTTCTGGAGCTAGGGGCTGACCATTCGAGCTCACGTCTGCGATTTTATATGTCTTGTCAGGAAACTTGTTTAGCCCCCTGTCACCTCTGTTCCGATCGCTCTGCTTCCTTTTCCTTGACCTCTCGGTGGTTGTCTCGGTCGATTCCGGTGCGCCTTGGGTCGGTTCCGGTGCGCCTTGGGTCGGTTCCGGTGCGTCTTGGGTCGGTTCCGGTGCGTCTTGGTATCGTGCCGCAGCTTTTTCGAGCACCACCCGAAATTGAGACAAGACCTCCTATTAATGTAATAAAATGCACAAGAAATCATGCATGTGTAATAGACATTGTGAAATCAGCTAATTAATTAGGTACACACACGAAATTAAGGATGTGTAATTTACCTCATGGTCTTGTGGATCATAAGTAGGGTCACGTTGCAACTCACGCGCAGCGGCCTTATCTATGCTAGTGGTAGGAAAAGGGTCGCTAGGCGTTTCATATCCTTCACTGCTGGATTGTTCTTGAGCAACACTCTTGTCCATGTAGTCGGGCCCTAATCCTTGGTCCTTGATTGCAGAACTCATTGAGCTATATATATACAAATACATATTAACACATATTAACATAAGCAATAATTAAATTCATATTAACAAATACCCTAACCCTTAACCACTAACACTAACCCTAAGCCCTAACCCTAACCCCTAATATTGTGATACGGATATTATCGAGTTACGTATAGAGAGGGAGAGTCGTATAGGACGTAGAGAGAGAGATGGAGAGTCGTATAGAACGTATAGAGAGGGAGAGAGGGAGAGTCGTATAGAACGTAGAGAGAGATGGAGAGTCGTATAGAACGTATAGAGAGGGAGAGAGGAGGAGTCGTATAGGATGTAGAGAGAGAGAGATGGAGAGTCGTATAGAACGTATAGAGAGGGAGAGAGGGAGAGTCGTACGGATATTATCGAGTTGTGTACCCCTTTCATCAGATTGGAACAAAAGATTAGAACATATATATAATATCATACTAAGTTCTTACATAATACGCCGTCCATCATACTAAGTTCTTATATATAATATCATACTAAGATTAGAACATATATAGTAATTTCTACTTTTCTACTCCTCGTCGTCTATCAGTGTCGTCCAATCGATCTCCTCATCTTCATCGTCGGAGATGTTGGTGATCTACTCCTCTCTTCCCTTTCCATCCCTCCTCTCCTCTCTATTCTCCTCCCTTCTCTCCTCTCTCTTCTCCTCCCCCCTCTCTCTTCCCTCTCCCTCCTCTCTCTTTCCTCTCTCTTCCCTTTCCCTCTCTCCTCTCCTCTCTCTTTCCCTCTCCCTCCTCTCTCTTCCCTTTCCCTCTCTCCTCTCCTCTCCCTCTCTCCTCTCCTCTCCCTCTCTCTCACTCTCTGCAGAGATGCGCGCCCTAGCTAGGGTTTTTACACGCGCGGCGGCAGCGGCGTGCCCGAGCGCGAACGAAGTCGAAGAAGGGAGAGAGAGAGGGGAACGTACCTATGGTGCGGGGACGACGACGTGGACGACGGAGGCGCACGACGGAGAAGATCGCCGGGGCGAAATTTCGGCAGCCTGACGGCGGGAGTGTAAAATCTCTGGGCGCCAAAGACTTTGTGAAATTTTTGGCCCCGCGCGCGCTCCTTTATATAGGAGATATTTCTACTGGCGGTTGACAATGACAACCGCCAGTAGAAATCATTTCTACTGGCGGTTGTCATCGAGAACCGCCAGTAGAAATCATTTCTACTGTCGGTTTTCGTTGTGAACCGCCAGTAGTAATATTTTTAGTATATTATTTTTATGATATATACATATATTAAGTATATAAATTTGTATACATATTAAATATATAATTATATATATTTAGTATGCATAATATATATATTTATATATTACTTCTCTCTCTCCCTCCTCTCTCTCCTCTCCCTCCTCTCTCTCCCCTCTCCCCTCTCCCTCCTCTCTCTTCCCTCTCTCTCCCTCCTATCTCTCCTCTCTCTCCTCTTTCTCTCTCTCTCTCCTCTCTCTCTCCTCCCTCTCTCCTCTCTCCCTCCTCTATCTCTCCCTCTCTCTCCTCTCTCTCTCCTCTATCTCTCTCTCTCTCCTCTCTCTCTCTCCTCTCCTCTCTCTCCTCTCTCTTCCCTCTCTCTCCCTCCTCTATCTCTCTCTCCTCTCTCTCTCCTCTCTCTCCTTTCTCTCTTCTCTCTTTCTCCTATCTCTCTCTCCTCTCTCTCTCCCTCTCTCTCTCCTCTCTCTCCTCTCTAGAAAGTCACTAGAATGCCCGTTCTTGCAGTGTTTAAATACTACGTCGTCTCCTGGCTTCGCGTCTCTCGTCACCATTGGTGTGAAGTTCTTTCACAAGTATCAGATCTGGTAAACATCTTTCCAAGTTCTTTCACAGCATGTTCTTTGAAGATGCTTGTTTCTTACTGCCTGATATATATATATATATATATATATATATATATATATATATATGTATATATTAGTCGAATAGTCCTCCCTGCTTTTATTTTACCTCACGTTCTAGGTGATAAACCATGACCGGGAAAAAGACCACGGCTTCCTCTGACGGTGGCACTCCAAAGAAAGCCAAGGTGGTGGTGGAGGATGAGGAAGAGGCGGGGTTGGAGGATGAGGAAGAGGTGACTGTGACACTATCCGTGGAGAAGGACGCGCTGGAGTGCGACATCTGCTGCCTACCCTTCCAGTCCGAAGTTTTCATGGCAAGTCAGATTACCATGCATGTATATATACAGTACATATTGATCGGTAGGCTCCAGCATGACGCTCTGCTCTATGTAAAATCAGTGCAAGAACGGACATTCTAGATGTGCAAAGTGCTGCATCCGCACGGACGGTAAGTGCTGGACCTGCTCCGAGCGCATTGACAACAATAGCTCTCTCTCCCTCTCCCTCTCCTCTCTAGAAAGTCACTAGAAAGTCGTGTAAAATTACATGCTTCGGTTTGTCGCTAACAATAATCAATTTCATGACATGTCCTAACAATAATCAATTACATGACAACTATATAATCTAGGGAGCTATTGTTCTGCCTTGTCCATCGTGGCGTACCTAGGGCATCGAATTGCTTGGGATGCTTCGCTCAACGTTCCTTATCTTAGTTGGATGGTCTATGAAAAGAGACATGTCGTTGAATTGGTTAAAATCCTCTAAATCAGATACACCATCAACTCCTATAGCTTGTTGTTTTCCAGGAAAAACTACATGCTTCGGTTTGTCGGTGCTTTTCTTCTCATTGTTAGAAATGATCTATTCAGCATAGAAGACCTGTGCAGCACGATTAGCAAGGATCCATGGGTCATCTTTATAACCTACCTTACTTAGATCAAGAACTCTGACCCCATAGTTGTCTATCGTGACATGTTTGTCTTCAACCCATTGACATCGGAAAACCGAGATCTAAAATGTACCATAGTCTAGTTCCCATATGTCCTCAATAAAGCCAAAATATGTAATAATCTCACCAGTTTCATCATCTATGGCCTCGCATCGAACACCATTATTTTGTGACATGCTCTTTTTTGTCCTTGGACTTGGTACAAAATGTGAATCCACTAATGTCATAGGTTTGCCATGTTGTGACCTGGCGTGATGGTCCAGATGCCAACCCCTTGATGGTTTGTTCTTCTATTGTTTCTCCATGTGGAATGTCCTTCACCATTAGCCATGTGTTGATGTGTTGTTGGCTTATGTTGCTTCATTACCCAATCAGCCGTATGCCCATGATTTTGCTCGTGAAGCTCATTGATGTGTTGTTGGATAAATGGTTCTATTATCGCTAGCTGATGTAGGATGCTGTGATGTGCCTCAAGTACTGTATTGTAATCTGGTGGGATGAAAGATTTCCGTCCCATCCTCCCGCTTCCATACAATCTACCCTCATGTCGTGACGGAGGCAAACCTATTGCAACCTGGTCTTTTAGGATACTATTGCAGAATGGACCTCCGGACTCAATGGCCTCTTTGGTACAGTACCCCTCTATCATGGATGCCTCGGGACGAGCATGGGTTGATACATAGCCATTCAGTATTGACATGAAACGCTCGTACGTCCACATTTCATGCAAGCACATAGGACCCAATGCCTCTATTTGTGGCACCAAGTGCACCAAAAGGTGCACCATAATATCAAAGAACGATGGAGGGAAACACATCTCAAACTGTGATATTGTCTCCACTACGAATTCCTGAAGAGATGCCAACTCATCACGGTCAATTACCTTTTGTGAAATTCTGTTGAAAAAGTAGCACAACCGTGTGATTGCCATCTTTAAAAACAAAGGATTTATAGCCCTGATGGCAATAGGTAGGAATGTAGTCAGCATGACATGACAATCATGTGAGTTGTAGTTGGTGACTATCAGGTCTTTCATTGACACAATACTCCGTATGCTAGAGCAGAATCCGGATGGGACTTTCAAATTCTTAAGCCAAACACACATCGCATGTTTCTCGTCTACATTGAGATTGTAGCTTGCTGCTGGGAGATGGTACTTCCCATTTTCTTGAAGAACAGGATGTAGTTCCTTTTTTATGCCTAAATTTACCAAGTCCATGCGTGAATTGAGCCCTTCTTTTGTTTTGCCCTTTATGTCTAGCAAGGTGCCAATTATGCTTTCAAACACGTTCTTTTGAACGTGCATACCATCGATCGCATGCCACACATCTAACTCTTTCCAGTAAGGCAAGTACTCGAAGAAAATAGACTTTTTCTTGAATATAGCCCCCGGAGCTGGTTTGGCATCCTTCCTTGTTTTTCTATCTTTTGTCTTCTTCCCAAAAACAAACTTGATATTCCTGACTATTTCAAAAACTCTATGACCTCTATTGTTACCCGATGGAGCAGTAGAATGTAGTTCACCATTATTGTCAAAGTACTTATCCATCTTTCGCATGCGGTACCTGTGTCCTTCCAATAAAAAGCGTTTGTGCCTCATGTACACTATCTTCTTAGATGCAGTAAGGGATACGTAAGCAGTTCCATCAATGCATACTGTGTAGCCAACCTTTCCCTTAAACTGGCCTGATAATGTGAAGAGTGCAGGGTAATCGTTGATCGTAACAAAAATAATTGCTCTCAGCGTGAATGAATCTTTACGATACTCATCCAACATTTGAACACCCGTTACCCACAATATTTTCATATCCTCCATTAAGGGCTCTAAAAATACATCCATATCAACTCCAGGTTGTGTAGGTCCAGAAATAAGGATGGTTAGCAAAATGTACTTCCGTTTCTGCATCAACCATGGAGGAAGGTTGTATATGGTGAGGATCACTGGCTATGTACTATGCTTGCTGCTCCTTTCAGCAAATGGATTCATTCCATCAGTACTCAGTGCGAACCTAACATTTCTTGGTTCATCGGCAAAGTCTCGGTGGTTCTCATTGAAATCTTGCCACTACTTCCCATCGGCTGGATGTCGAAGCTTCCCATCGTTTTTGTGCTCATCAGAAGCATGCCAGCTCATAAGTTTGGCATCCTTAGGGTTAGCGAACAAACACCTCAATCGATCGATGATGGGGAGGTACCACATCACCAAAGCAGGAATCTTTTTGAGCGCATAATAATCTACTTCTTTTTCTTTGCTCGTGGATTTTGAAGTCTTCTTTTTGGCTTTCTTTCGCTTCTTCCCTTTAGACACAGATGCAACACACTCTTCCTCTCGATAGTCTTTATTCGTCTTGTACCTACTTGCACCACACTTTGGGCAGCTCTCCAAGTCTTTATAATCATCACCTCGATAAAGGATATAGTGATTTCTACACGCGTGGATCTTCTGCACGCCCATAGTGAGTGGACTGATTAGTTTCTTTGCATAGTACGTGTTAGCAGGCACTTTGTTCTCCTTTGGAAGCATGTCTGCGACAATACTCAAGAACGCATCGAAGCCAGCATCAGACAGACCATATCTAGCTTTTAACATCAACAGCTTTAACACAGACCGGAGCGTCGTGAACTCTTTGGTACAACCCTTAGACTCGTCGTACAAAGGCTCTTCTGTTGCCTTCTTCAGGGACTCCATACCTTTCATGAAGAACATCGATGGATCTGTATGACGATGCAACATTGCCTCTAACAACTCTGCATCTTCCTCGTCCATAACATTTGGTAGAACATGGGATCTTTCACGTTCATTTCCTCCAGCGTAACCATGATCAGTAACATTTGGCACTACATGTTCGCTCTGTGGAAGAGGTTGTTGTGTCTCGTGAACGAACTGAAAGCTGTCGTCGATGTTCGCAGGGTTTCCAGCTGTATAAGGCGAAGAGCTACCCTCTCCATGCTTTGTCCAAATTATGTAATCCTTCACAAATCCTCGGCATACCAGATGAGATATGATTTGTTCCGTGTCATCAAATACAACAGCATTTTTGCAGTCCATGCATGGACAATATATGTGCTTTGTCTTTGTTCTCCAAGCATGGTTCGTAGCGACAACAATAAACCTATGGACCTCAGATATGTATGATGGATCTAGCCTTGATAAGTTATACATCCAGGATATCTTCTCCATCATCACCTGTAAAAAAAGTAACATAAAACACACAAGAACACAAATTGGCAAGAGAAACATATACCAATATTTCCTAACAACTAAATATATCATGGATAAAGAAAATTGGCAAAAGAAACATGAACAACCTTTCTTAGCGACCTTCTTCCAAAAAATAAAGATCAAAACCTTCCCCTTGTATTTTGTGAAATCTGGCCTTCCAATGAAAGTTGGGTTGCGCGCGAGCTACACAGTTTTTGTCGGGAAGGATGAAGGGGTATTTATACAACAAAGGTCATAGGCGGTTGGATTAGGCAACCTAACTACTTTATCTCTAACACATGGTGAAACCCTAGATCCAAAATGTGGCTAAAATGGAGGAAAAATGAACAAAATTTGGCAAAAGAAACATAAGCCAAACTTTCCTAGCAACTAATAAACAAAAAATCTTAATACCCAAACCTATCTCTAACACATGGTGAAAGCCTAGTTTCAAAATGTAGTTAAAATTGAGTAAAAATGAACAATAATTGGCAATTGAAACATAATTAAACCAACCTTTCATAACAATTAATAAAAACAATCTTAATTACCAAACCTATCATCCTCCCTCTCCATACAACACATTCACCATTCATTAAGCAACTAAATATGTGTCATGGATAAACTGATTTGAGAACTAAACATGAAAAAGGAGAGGGAATAGACAAAATCTAACCATCTTAAGCAACCCCATTTGAGTAAATAGAGAAAATAACCTAGCTATACTCTTCTCTCTCACATGTAAAACCCTAGATCCAAAATGTGGCTAAAATTGAGTAAGAATGAACAAAAATTGACAAAGAAACATAAACCAACTTTTCTTACCCACCTTCTTCCAAAAAATGAAGACCAAAACCTCCCCCCTTGTATTTTGTGAAATCTGGACCTCCAAAATCACCTCCAATGGAAGTTGGCTGCGAGCGTACAGCTCCTGTCGGGGGGAGGAAGAGTGGTATTTATAACACATAGTTCACTGGCGGTTGGCTTGAAAAACCGCCAGTGGAAAACTATTTCCACTGGCGGTTATCTTAACACAACCGCCAGTGGAAATAGGATATTTCCACCGGCGGTTGGTGTAACAGAACCGCCAGTGGAAATTATATTTTCACTAGCGGTTCTGTTACACCAACCGCCAGTATAAATATCCTATTTCCACTGGCGGTTGTGTTAAGAGAACCGCCAGTGGAAATAGGTTTCCACTGGCGGTTCCCAAGCCGGGCCCACCTGTTTTTTTTTACTGGCGCGCGGTATCTAAAACCGCCAGTGATAATTTATGGGTGCCGCAGGCTTTGAGCTCTTTTCTACTAGTGTTTTAGTGGTTAAACTTTAAAGCATAAGATAAAAAAGGTCCTAATATCCTATGTTTTGGATCCCAAGAACTAAAGTTTAGGTACTAAATGTTACACCATGAGACCTAAATAGGGCCGAAGTGTGTCAACTTTTGCTTATTCCTACGTCAATTTTATCCTTAATTCAACGTGATTTCCGCATAAGTGTGCCAAGTAGGGACTCGATGTCATGGAGGAGAATATATATAGAGACATTTTTTGCAAGCTCAAATTTTGGGTTTTGAACTTTTGATTATTTTGTATTGAATTTGATGATACGCGAAACCTATTGTTGTTGAATTCGGTTCATTTTTCTTATTGATCTATTGAATACTTATTGGGGTTCATCATTTTTTTTGTAACCCCTCATCCCAAAATTCACGTTGAGGGACATGATTTGCCTAGAGTTCAAGCCTACGTGGAACCTTGTTACCTGTAGAATTATTGTGAAATTTCTGCATTAAGGGCAAAACCGAACCTTTCGATAATATAAGTTCATAAATACGTAAACCTAGAAAACATATCATTATTGAACTTTTTCCTTGAAAAAAGGACCAATACCATTTCGGTTGATTTAGGCTCTGGCTGGTGAAATTTCAAACGATTGAAAAAGTTCAATAATTTTATATGAAGTGCATATGATCATAATGCATATAACGTACGTATATAGCAGATAGAGTTGCATGCATACAGACATCATATCACAAGGGCAAGAATCATGCAATGTGGTACTAGTATCTGTATTCGTGTTCAACCTTGTTGCTTTGTAGATCTTTTTGTAGTTTTTTTTTCCAGCGGGTATTGCACATGGTGTCTTCAAGTTATGATACACGCCCAGATCAAAACATCATCTAGATCTGTGCATGAAGCTAGTGCTTCAGTACGCGTGCGCATAGTAGGTATCTATCTGCACAAGCGTGTACTACGTGTCTCATCATTTGGTTAGGCAGATGGGTATATATATTACACTTAACTACACATGTATATTATGAGTAGACAGACTCATCGAGATCGAGTGCACATATACGTACAAGAGAGCGGAGCCAAGCGGGTATGGACAAGCAAGTAAGGCCTGGACCGACCTGGACGACGGAGCTGCATGCCGCAGCTTGCGGCGCGAGCTGGCACCACCGGCCGGCACCGGCGCGCTGCAGCAATAAAACGCCAGGCTTATGCTTTTGAGCTGCGCTCTGGTCTCGGAATGAGCGCCCATGACGGGCACAAAGCCGATGCAACATGCATGCAGACCTGCAAAGGCAACACAGGAAGCAGAGCGCCGGCAGCCTTGGGGTGGAGATTTCTCTCCGGCCATGCACTCTCCTTTCGGTTGATCCTTCCTTGAGTTCCCCCTCGCCGCCCACACCGACACACAAGTCATGGCACTGCTGCAGCCGTTCTCGTTCTCGGCCAGGCGGCCATCGATGTCTGCGCCATGAATGGGACCTAGGGAAACAGACATGGATTCGGAGAGAGAAAGAGATGGAGTGACTACTAGCTGACACAAGGACCACGCCCAAGTCACGGGATGGGAAACGAGAGGACGTACGACGAATAAGACGAGGCGCGCGATAGTTAATTTGCCAAAACAAGTGCCTTTACCATACGAGTAAATTATAAAACTAGGACGGTTTTCTTTGCATTCTTACAAAGTGCAAATTTTGTCAAGATCGAGTCAACTCAGGACTCACAGGCGGTGTCGTCGTCGTCTTTATTAACTGCCAGCTATAGCCTTTCAGCAAGTCAAAACACATTCGAGCCTCAGAGAGTACAGCAGCACACAATTGCTCTCTGAACAATCGGCCTGCATGCCACGCAGCTATCATGGGTGTGCATGCATGCTTACACCGTTACGCGAAAGGTGTGTGCTCGAGTCTGTCTGAGGAGGGCAAAATTATCTGGAGAGAGGAGGACGACGTTGCTGACCTGACCAGATGCCAGTGCATATGCATGCATGCGCACACGACGAAGTCACAGGGCAACAGACAACGGGGCGAAGCTAGTGATGGAAGTATGGAACCAGCCTCCTCTTCCGTTTACTAACTAGTCAGGACTCAAGGAAACACGAGGAGGCAGAGACAGAGTACATTACATGGGGCGTGGTAAACACTGGGTGGGGGGGCAAGAAATGAAGGTCCTCGTCGTCCTCGGGGCCTGGCCGTCCGTGCACGCATGCATGCTGGTGTGCGACGCCGCTATGCATCAGGCATATGCGTGAGCACAGTTTGTGCATGGGCGCGCGTACATGTCTAGTCCGCAGCACAGCTCGGCCCTCGACGGACGATCCCGTGGATTCGTGCAAGCTTGCCTGCTTCCAGCTTGTCACTGTAGTAGATCTTATCGTCTCTCATGCTGGCTGTTGCCCGTCTAGCCCACACACGTGATGACGTGAACATGTGATATATATAATGAACCGGCCATGATTACTGTGTTTTTTTCCCCTAGAGCATTTCTTGAGAATTAATAATATAGATACGCCGGCCTACTACAAGGCTACACTGTGCAAGTGCTGTGTCCGTGTGCTGGGTTCACAAGCGCCTAGCCTAGTGTGTAGTCGCAGCAGCTGAACACAGTAGCAGTACGTGTGTACCCTACCCTCCCTCCCTTGCCGGGCCTGCGCAAGCGCAACTGTTCAGCTGTCCCATCAGGTGCGGTTCGCCAACACAACACAATACGAGACGGCCGGGCCGGGGGAGGGAGGGACCCTCTCCGCGCGCCCGCCGCCTGCTGGCTGCTGCTGTTACTGTGAGCGAGTCGCAAGAGGGTAAAGGAACAATCACGACGACCAGCCGGCCGCTAGCGCCGCAGCCCGCGGGCGCGGGCAGCTAGCCGTGCTTGTGGGGCGCGGGCGCGGCGCAACGCAACGCTGCTCTGCCTCTGCTGCCTTGCCTGCCCCTGCGGCGGATGGTGCCCTGGCATGGTCCATGCGAGCTACGGCGACACGCGTGAGCGAGGGGCGCGCGCGCGCGGTAGCAGGTTGGAGCTACTATAGACTATGATCGATGGATGTTGTAGTGCACCTAGCTAGGACGGAGTAGCGTGCACACACGTGACTTGCCGTGCCAGCATATGTCGATCCACCTGCTGCCGGATCTGCTTTTCGGGCTAGCTGCGTGGGATTGGGAGCGCTCGATGCGTCGTCGTCGTCTTGTCCTGCTCGTGTTAAATGTACCGCGGACAGGGATCCGGTCGGGGTCCTGAGATTGTAAGTTTGTAACTCATGCTGATGCATGTGACGACTGTTGTAACACTGTGCCTGTTGGCCTCATATTTGCAACGCATCTCTCTCTCTCTCTCTCTCGCCATCTTTTCTTTCTTGATCAAACACGACACTGTTATATTTCCTACCTCTTCATGGTGCATGTACATAGACGATATTATGGCCGGATTGCGTTACTGATCGAACGAACCATATATAAATTAAACTATACTGATGTGCTCGTAACTATCACGCTCAGCTGATCGTGTCGCACGTACGCTTGGAGTTTGAAGATTTTTCTCCCGCGACGTACTTCTCTCCTGACTACCACCTCCGATGATTGTAACACAGCTAGCTAGCCAGCGCGCGTCTTTCTTAACGGAAAAGAGAAACCAGACGGCAACCACTTCATTCCGTGGATTGGCAGCACCGCCGTACCCCCGCTATGGTCCTTCGACTTCGAGATATCGAATAAACAAGCCAAAATATAATCGATCTAACCCTCGTCTCCTGACTCCTGTACATAAAACATTCAGGTCGTTTTCATAGACGGCGACGGGGAAGATTTAAGCGATCCGATGACAAAGAGATCGAAACACACTACAAGCTAAGGTCTCGTGGACTTTTCACGCACCGGGCCTCTCTCCCCATGCACCTGCCCCATGCACCTGCGGTCTCCACGACAGTCTATCTTCACATGATGTTAACTGACAATTTTATTAAACAATTTGTCAGTATATAATACACCAGTGAACATATGCTTATATTGCCATAAATTATATTTTATTCTAGGATCATTAAATTTTGGGGTGACTCCTGTTCTAGTTGTCCGTCTAGTTCTTGCTACAACTTGCCGATGAGCGGTGGCAGCTGTGCCCGCGGTGGTACCTAAGCTTGCGGCTTCTCTCCTTCCTCTCTTTCCTCATAGAGCTACCATGGCGGCTAGTGGTAATGACTCATTTACACATCTCTATGCTAGATTGAGTGTACCAACATGGATCCGGTGCCCTCGTAGTCCTCCTTCGGACCCCCACTATCCTTCTCTATGGGGCCCACGCGGTGGCCCTGTTGTTTCCACATGTGCGTTCACGGGCACCTCGATATGGGTTTCTTGTGTGATGGGGTGGCAACACCGTCTTGGGCCACACTACACTTAGGGTCTTCAGTAAGCGCATGAACCATCCTCCATTGGCTGTAGCCATCATTCTTGGTCCACAGTCGTTGCTCTGACATACGTGGGGCTAGGATTCAACTCTTGTTAGGCCACGATTGGCTTGGATAGGGCCTCCCTACGATGGTAATTCATAGACAAGGGTCTGGCTTCATAGCTAGCATAGTGATGGTGGCGATGGTTTCCTTAGCGTCATGTTTCTTACTTGAGGCATCGTTGTAGAACCATTACTCTCATCTCATGCTTTGGTCTCTATATGGATTTCTGCCATCGCCCCATGGGTCATCACTATTGTCTAGGGTTTTCTTGTTGCATCACCAGTCCAAACTAGGGCTTTCTAGTGTGCCTGTGCATGTTGTTGTTTTTCGTATTCGCAATGGTTGGTTCAACCATAGAGTGGTGGCCATCTAGGTGAATGCTTTGCAATTGTCTTTGAACTTTTGTGGTGGATGCTTTGTCACTACTATGTCCCTCCTGATGGATGCTTGGTCGTCGTTGGTCTCTTCTATGGAAAAATGTGTATGATACACACAAGCATATCCACTGTTGGGGACTTGTTCTCAAATGCTATGAATTAAGAACAAGGCAACACAAAAATAGGTTAATGGTTAATGCCCTTCGTCCTTCGAAACATTATTTCCCTAAGGATATAACGATCTTCGGACGAAGGTCATGAAGGACGTACCTTTATCATCACAGTTTATATTAATGAAAGACGAAGCATATGAAACATGAGAAATAACATGAATAATCATATGGCATCGTTGATATATCTTTTATTATATAATCATGAATGAATAAGAACAATATTGAATTACATTTGTACCTTCGGCTTGACAGAAAGCAAAGGTGCAAGCGTGACACACGAATGAGTACTAGTCAGCGTGAATAGTACAGAGATATTGTTCACCTATTTATAGGCACGAGACGCAGCCGAGTTAAAATTACATTTATATCCTCTACAACTAGTTACAATCATGTCACAAATTACCATGGGTAGGTTGGTTTTTTCCTCTTTAAGTCGGTGCAGCCCTTCGTATCAAGGCATGTCGCTATGCCGAAACTCTCTGAAAGATAGCTTCGGCATGTACCTTCGCGCTATGTTTGGTTCTGTGCTGATCTTTCGAAGGTGTTTATTCTTAAAGGACCTTCGACGACGAAGCAGACCCCAACAGTAGCCCCTTCGCGGTGCTAGATCATTTTTGGTAACGAGCTTGATCCGTGAAAATATCTCCAAGGCTTTGGAATGCCGAAGGTCCGAAAAACACCTCCCCTGAGCTCGTTGTCGTGAAACGATTAAAATATTCCGAGCGTGAGGTGGCCCACCATGCGGTGGGTACGCACGGTCTAGCAATTCTCCTCCCAAGCACCGGGTGGTCCACCGTTCAGCGGGTGTGATTAACTGTTCAGCGGGTGCGGGCAACTTGGCGATTCACCTTCCCACCTGCAGCACTATATAAACAGACGGGTAGGTGTGAAGTTACCACAACATTCATTGCCATCGCACTGTTGTGCTGTTGAAAATTTTAACCATAGCCGAAGCTTTTTCACTGTATTTTCGAGCAAGCCATCTTCTTGAATTAGCTTCGTCAAAAGAGGAAGCTTCGTAAAAAAACTGTAAAAAACATCAAATTTGTAAGAAATTCAACATCAGATGGCCAGAGTACGCTCAACTGCGAGGGTGACCTATGACGGAGAGCAGGCCGAAGCCACCGAGACTGCCCCGATCTCTGAAGTGATGAGACAATCGAGACTAGTTGTGACAGAGGGAGCCATTGAACAAGGTGCACCTGCTGCCGAAACTGAACAAGATGTTGAGGAAGACATCGTTGATGATGAAGAAGAAGATTATAGCATTCTGATCCCGTCAAAACCAAACCACTTGGATTTTGGAAAATCTACTGTCTCAGAGGCCGATGTGCCCATGATGATGAAATTGGGTTACTTCGGGGAGACTAAGAAGAAGCTTATTCGCTTTGCCGGTGAAGAAACCACTCCACAGCCAAAAAATGACGAAGTAGTAATTTTCAGAAGCTTTTTCAAGGCTGGATTGCGGTTTCCGCTCCACGAGATGATTGGGGAAGTTTTGGATAATTATGAAATCTTTCTTCATCAGCTGACCCCTAACGCCATCGTTAGGCTCAGCATTTTTATCTGGGCCCTTCGAAGCCAAGGGGTGGACCCAAATGCCAAAGCTTTTTGCGAGTGCATGAGCTACATTACCAAACAAAGACCAGAGAAGACGACCTACATGAAAATTTTGGCTGTTACAACTTCATGTATCGCAAGGATACGAAGGCCCCGGTGCTCAGCTATCGGACCAAATAGCCAACTGGCTGGAAAAGTGAGTGGTTTTATATCAAGGCTGATGAAAAAAGAGGGAGAAGCTAAAGACACTGGTGATGAGCTCTTTGAGCTTAAGCTTCGAGATGACTAGACCCTTGTGCAACATGAAACCAGGGTTACCATGCCAGCTAGCCGTGTCTGAATTCAGAGTGGTGGCTGAACATATCAGTACCAGAGATCTAGTGCAAGAATACTTGGCAAACAGGGTATCTCCAACATTGAGTGATTGGAGCATGCCAAAGCTAAAAGGAACAAAGAAGAAGGATGAACTTGTCCGACTGCCCTATCGCTTCAAATTTGAGAAATAATTCAAAGCGCCTTGTGAAGAATGGTTAGAAATGATTGAAACCATGTGCAACGAAATTTTGGGCAATTATACGAAAAAGGAAGATCAACTGATGACTGCAGCCTTCAGCACCCGACCAAAAAGAAGGTTGAATCGGGTAATGGATGCTTTAAACTTTGATACCCTGACTATGAACGATTGAGCAAGGGTGTCGAAGGACCAAAGAGAAAACGGGTTGTCAGCGTTATGAGCAGACAAGCTGCTAGGATGGTAAAGGAGGACGAAAAAGCTCTAAAAAAGAGAAAATCCAGTGCTGAGCCGAAGGTGACTACTTCGAGGAAAAAAAACTACAACTTCAGAGCCAAAGATGGCTGAGATAGAAGAGGGAGCTCTTTTGACACCTTCTGCTACTGAAGTAGAAGAAATTTTAAAGGTAATGACCAAAACCCTACCTATCAAGCTGCTAAGTCCACTAGAGCCGCAACTGACGAAGCTTTTACAAAAGAAGGACGAGCCTTTGGTAGCGAAGAAGGCGATTGGGCCAAAAAAGCGAAGGATTGTCACTGTTATGCAAGCTATTGAGAAAACACCATCGCTGGCTTCAGCGTCAAAAATAATGCCAGCTGCCGGAGTTGCTACTTCTGCCGAAGCTGCGACTGCCGAAGCTACCAACCTAGAGAGTACATTATCTGATATCGATAAAGTGCTCTTGGATTTGGCCGCGGAGGAGGCTGTTGCTTCTGCAGAAGAAGTCCTAGCCACGGTGCCGGAAAAAGGGAAGGATGTTGCCAAAGATATTTCGGAAGAAAAAGACTTCAATTTTCAAAATATAATTGGTCAAGAATTTGAGAGCACCTAGAGGGGGAGGGGGTGAATAGGTGATCCTGTAAAACTTGAAACTTAAGCCACAAAAACTTGGTTAAGCGTTAGCACAATAATCGCTAAGTGGCTAGAGAGGAGTCTCAACAAAACACAATAACCACAAGAGATCAATCACAGAGATGGCACGGTGGTTATCCCGTGGTTCGGCCAAGACCAACGCTTGCCTACTCCACGTTGTGGCGTCCCAACGGATGAGGGTTGCAATCAACCCCTCTCAAGCGGTCCAAAGACCCACTTGAATACCACGGTGTTTTGCTTTGCTTTTCTTAATCCCGTTCACGAGGAATCTCCATAACTTGGAGCCTCTCGCCCTTACACTTGAAGTTCACAAAGAAGCACAGAGTAAGGGAGGGATGAGCAACGCACACAAGACACAAGAATCAGAATGTCAACACGCACACAAGTCGCAACAAGAGCTCGCAACACAACCCGACGAGTTCACAACTCAACAAGAGCTCTAGATGCTATCACGAAGAAACAAATGCGTGAAATCGAAGTCTTGGTGCTTAGGAATGCTTTGAGTATTCTTGATGTACTCCTCCATGCGCCTAGGGGTCCCTTTTATAGCCCTAAGGCAGCTAGGAGCCGTTGAGAACATTCCTGGAAGGCAGATCTTGCCTTCTGTCGACTGGCGCACCAGACAGTCCGGTGCACCACCGGACACTGTCCGGTGCAGATATCCTTCCTTATTTGGCGAAGCCGACTGTTGGAGTCTGAGAGCCGTTGGCGCACCGGACACTGCCCGGTGCACACCGGACAGTCCGGTGCACCAATGTGACCGTTGGCTCGGCCACGCGTCACGCACGGAATCCTCAGCCGACCGTTGCCCCGGCTGACCGTTGACTCACTGGACAGTCCGGTGCACCACCGGACAGACCGGTGAATTTTAGCCGTACGCCGTTAATCATCTCCCGAGAGCGACAAGTTCGCCTGTGAACGGCTCACCGGATAGTCCGGTGCACCACCGGACAGTCCGGTGAATTATAGCCGTACACTGTAACACCCCTGGTGTTACTGTAACTAAAACTTGAGCATGGCATCATAAACATTGGCATTGCATATGTTTGACACACCTAGAGTGCATTTACTAGGTAAAAATTTCAAACAAGTTGTATTGTTTTGGTGTTTTGCAAACAAGACCCTGGAATAGGAAATTCAACCCTAAATAGGGATTAAAGGGGTAAGACATAACCCAAATTAAGAAAACCTAAAAGCTTTAGGGGAATGATCACAAAATGTTCCCAAAAATGAACTTGAATCACTTTTATACCCTTAAGGTACCAAAAATCCCCATTTGAACCCTGGAAAAACCTAAAACTAAAACCTAGGGGCTTATGTGCAAAATGGGTGCACATTTGGACTTAAGTGCAAAAATCAAGTTAAATAAGTATCTTAAGTCATTTGGTTCACAAATGTGTGGACTTGTAAGCCAAATATTGGATTTTGGACTTAATTGCAAAATGGACCTTAACTAAGTTCTATCTTAAGTCTGAAATTCAGTGTTGAGGGCTCAACTTTGGAGCCCTGTATCTTTCAAAATATAGGGTTTTTGCCCTAGGTCATCACATCAAACTTGTAGACCTACTAATGGATAACAAGTTGCTTAAGAGTGCAAGCCATGTTATTGAGAAAAATCTGGAGTTAATTGAGGTTGAAGTTGGGCTGTCAGGGTGCCAATGTCTGAAATTTCAGACAGACAGTGTAATCACTAAAACTTTAAGCATGAATTCAAGCTTGAATTATTGAGAATTTGATCAAGATTGCTATGACAAAAGTGTAGCTGGATTGTCAGGCTATAATTTTGGTATAGAGAGCTAGCTTAGTCACTACACAAAATTGGAAGTTATTGGCTCTGCAAATCCCCCTGTTAGAAGCTCTGTTGAAGCAGTGCGATGGTACAGTAGCCTGAACTAGATCGGACCGCCAGCGCGGCTGCCCTCACCGCCGGTGGCCCGTCGCCGTTGATTGCCGCTCGCGCGTGATTCGTGCGTCGTGGCCATCGGATAAACATAGCTCGGTAAAAATCCCTGCCGCCGGTGGGCTGGACGCCACCCCGGCCAGCCGCGGTACTCCTCCCCTTGCTCACCGCCCGGGGATAAGGTTTTCACCGCCGTTGTGTCGTCGCCGTTGTCCGCCGCGTGGCTCTCACTTTCCATCGCATCACCGTAAGCCTTAGCGGCTCCCCGTTGATCGCCGGAGCAACTGCCACGCCACTGGACACGCATCCACCGCGCCACGGTTCTTCCTTGTCTCCGACCGCCGTGCGTCGCCGTTAAAATTCCCGGCCACCGTCGAAGCCGCCTATAAATTGAGCCCTCCCCTAGCTTCGTAACATCATCACCCACCTAGCCACCAACAATCGTTAGCAACCGTGCCTCCGGGAGCTTGAATTTTGGTTTCTCCCCAATCCGGGTTTCCGCCACCGTGAACTCACCTCACCGCGGCCAGCCCCCTCCCCGGTCAGCTCATCTTCTTCTCTCCCTCGTTTAAGCCTTCTCATAGTTTTGTGATGCTCGACAACCCATTTAATTAAGCTAGAGGTCCTCTGGTCACCGGGAACACGACGGTATTGTCGTGATGTTCACGGCCACCGTGGCCAGAGCACACCCCTTGATCATTAGTGCAATTATGTTGGGGAAAGTACTTCTCTGGGGTAGAATCCGGGGTAAACCAAAGATTAGCGCCGGTCTTGGCCCCCTCCGGCCGGTCTAGCTCGCCGGAGATTGGACTCCCCGTGCGGAGCGCCGTCGAGGACGTGTCGTGTAATGGAATAGAAGATCGAGGGCTTATCTGCAATATGTCAGTGACTTAGTGCAATAGTGAATGGACCTATTTCTGTTTAGCCGTTAAAGCCGAGGACCTTTCTGCAAAGTCGCTAGCGCGGGCGCGCTTTCCCTCTGGATTGGGCCGCCTGGGCTGAAACCGGCCGAGTCCTGTTGAATCTTTTCCTTTTTCTTTTTCAGAAGAACTTGGGAAATTTGTTATAAATCGTAGAAAATCCTAAAATTGTGAAACCAATTTTCCTAGGCTTATTATTTTCCCTAGAATTTAATAAAAATAGTTTCATGATTTTTAGTTTAAACAGGGAATTTTAGGGCATTTAAAATAGCTTAAAGAAATAGTTCTGGAATTTTAGAGAATTAATAGTAATGCCAAAAATGTTCAAAAATTTTATATGAACTCCCGACATTATTTAGAAGCCTTGGGTAGAGTTTGAATTGGTTTGAACCATGTTTGATAACTAGAACCCAAATCCGCCCTGCCCTGTGAACTCCTTTACTGACTCCGGAAACCCTAAGTTCTCGGAGTTCCGTGAAGGAAAGTTGTATTCAAGACTTAGATAATAAGTTTACATCATCCTTGCACCCTCATGACCATTACATGGCATTCATTCTTATACATATGTATGGTTATGATTAGAACACGGGGAAGAAGTGGTAGCCACTGAAGAGCAAGCACCACCACCCTTGGAAACTCAGGCTGAGAATTGTTTCTACTTCGATATTTGTGGATCTGAGCCTGACTCACCCATAAACAAAGGCAAGCCCCAGTGCATTTGCCACCCCCCTTGTGTTTTAAAATCTTTCTCACTTGCTTGATGCACTAGGTGATATGTGTTGATTGCTTAAACAATTCCTGCATTACTTTCCTTGGATTTGATTACCTTTCCTTGAAATCCCTGTTTTACAAAAGATTTGCCAGTGCTTAGTCTTGCTTTAGTAAAATAAAATGTTTTGTTTTTACAAAAGTTGATGTGGCAAAAGCGGGTGGGATGTTTTCGAAAATAAAACTTGATGATGAATCCATCACGACCGTGATGGATTCGACATCGGAAAAGATGTACCTCTGCCAGGTACCAACCTTTGGGGTTAAATGATTAAGCTGAGACCGGGCGGGTGACTTACACGAGAAAGAGAGTCTCGGTGTAGTGTCTCCGTCTGAGTCGATTAAGGACCTTATCGATGTAGGCCTGCTGACCGAGGACCCTTTAACTGGTCACATGCCTCGTCATGGGTAAGCTTTGCCTCGGGCGGACTAAGGCCAGAATAAGATAACACGAAATGGGCGTGGAGCGGTGGCAAGAGTAGCGTGTACCCTCCGTGGCAAGAGGCTGGACGGTGGTGTATCTGTGCTCTCGGTTTGCGTGAACCTGATCTGGTCTTAAGAAACTCGGTGGCGGGTTGACATATGCAAGGGTTAAGTGCTACATATGTCGTGTGATCGGAGATCCTCAGCTGAGTATAATCGATTCGGATCGCCGTACCTCCGCGGTTATGGAGACTTGGCCACTGACTTACACGTAGCACTCCACTAAAGATAAAGGGATTAACGAGAAATTGGCTAGTTCAGGACAAGTGTTTGAACTAGGGTAGAAAGAACACTAGCTGCCGGTAATTTTACTTAACCTGACAATAAAATTGGATTTTAAGGATCCACTTTAGTAAGCAATTCTGCAAACAGAGTCTTTGATTATTGAAAGGCCTTACCTTGAATCCCATATAACCAGCATACCCTTGAGAGTCTTTTCTTTAGTCGGGTAAGACTTGCTGAGTAATTCCATACTCAGGGTTTATTCCCCCGTTGTTTTTAGGTGAGGAGACAACAAACTTTTGTTGTTTTTGTACCAAGGTGGTGAAAAATGAAGACAATCAAGAATGAAGCTGCTGGAGGACCGGGTCCTCCTTAAAAACTTTTATGTAAAGAACTTAATGGGAGGAGTTTTTGCCTCCTAGGTATTGTAATAATACTTTTCTGCACTCGCTTTACACTCTGGTCTGTATTAAATGACTTACTCTTACTTTTTAAATAAATGTAAGTTTATGTAATCATTTCCGCATTTCCGCATCTCCGATGAACATATTGTCTGTCAGACAGGTGAAACGTTCCTGGAAAGGTAAGAGAAAAGATACCGAACTTGTCAAGTGATTCAGGAACATCTACAGGGTTGTCTGATGTCTGTTGGACAAGGACAACTGTAGGTGGGCCTAATGACTTGGGAGGTTCCGTCACATACACCGTCGTCGAAGTCCCGAGAGCAGCCTGTTCGCTAGATCCAACCTGGCGCACCAGACACTGTCCGGTGCACCACCGGACAGTCCAGTGCACCCAGACTGAGCAGACTTTGGCTGAACAAAGCCATCTCATTTCCAATTCAATTTTTCTTGTTTCCAGCACTTAGACACAATACATTAGTCCATAAAACAATGTACTAAGTCTAGAAACATACCTTTTGACATGATTTGTACTTTGTCCACCACTTTACATAGATTAACACAAAAGCACTTGTGTTGGCACTCAATCACCAAAATACTTAGAAATGGCCCAAGGGCACATTTCCCTTTCAATCTCCCCCTTTTTGGTGATTTATGCCAACACAACATAAAGTGACTAGAACAAGTGCAATACCAATGCAAATGAAAACAAAAGTTGTTTTGAATCAAATTTGGCATATATGAATCACTCTTTGCCACCACCTGGTTTGTTTTTGCAAATCAAACTCAAATTCCTATCTTTAAGTCAAATTCACTTGTAGAGACATAAAGAGAGGTATTCCAAAGGAAATTGATCAAGGATTTCAAAAACTCCCCCTTTTTCCCATAATCAACACTTCTCCCCACAAGAGGCCAACTTTTGACAAAAGAGACAATAAAAGAGTTTTGACAAACCAAAAGCTCTAATCTACTATTTTCAAAATTTCTCAAGTGGTAGCTGATCCATCTATTGCTTTGGCCTTTATTTTCTCCCCCTTTGGCATCAAGCACCAAAACAGGATCAATCTTGGCCCTTGAACCCCATTGCCTCACCAAAATCTTCAAATAAGAATACAAAGGCAATAAGAGTACATGAGATGAACTTGGAATAAGTTACCCTCTCATCGGAGTGCAGTGGAAGTCTTTCATGGTCCAAGTCCACCTTTTCCCTTTCAAACCTCCTTTGAGACTAAAACAAGCAAACTCAAGCACACGGTTAGTCTCAAAGGGTCAAGTTGTAGCACAGCTCCCCCTAAATATGTGCATCACTTACAAAAAGGACTTGTGAGGTCCAGGGAGTGTTTGTACAACTTGAGCACCACAAGTAAGCAACAATATTTTGCCAGAAGAATTTCTGGACTGTAACCGAAGTTATTGTAGCCAAAGGCTTTGCTTCAATCCACTTAGAAAAATATTCTGCAGCCACCACAACATATTTCAAATTACCTTACGCTGGTGGAAGTGGGCCTAACAAATCTAGGCCCATCTTTGCAATGGCCAAGTAGGCTGTATTAGCTGGGTGAGAGATGAAGGTTGTTTCTGGTCTTTTGCGCATTTTTGACAATTTTCACATTTCTGAACTAGCTCTGCTGCATCCGAAACTGCCTTCGGCCAGTAAAATCCTTGTCTAAATACTTCTCCCAGCAAGGGCCTAGACCCAATATGAGATGCACAAAAACCTGCATGTATCTCCTTCACTAACTCAATACCTTTAGCTCTTGATAAACACTTGAGGAGTGGAGAACAGACTCCTTGTTTATATAATTCCCCTTCTATTATCATATACGGTCTTGTCCTTGCTTCCATTCTTTTATTATAAGCCTCGTCATCTGAAAGACAATTGCCCTGGAGGAAAGATATAATTTCGTTCTCCAATCTTCACTATGTACTGGGAAAATTGCAAGCACTGCTCTCTCCATGAGTTCAACCGAAGGTGCTTTTATTGTTTCAAAAAATACTTCCGAAGGTAGAGGGAACCCCTGAGCCACTGATTTGGCTAGCAGATCTGCGTGCTCATTTTCACCTCTTGGAATATTCTTGACAGAAAAACCTTCGTAAGAAGCCTCCAACCTTCGAACTGTATCCAAATATTTTTCAAGCTTTGGGTCTCTTGCCTTGCTACTTTTGTCTATATGGCCAGAAATGACTTGAGAATCAAGGCGCAATTAGGACAGCAGCTGCTCCTACACCGAAGGTTCCCTAGGAACCATCGTAGAACACAGTCCAAGCTTCGGCGTCTTTATTGGTTTCTTCTTCCTGAGTCCCTGGCGTCCAATCAACGATGAAGTCTGCTAACGCCTGTGACTAAATTGAAGATCTATGCACATAATCAATACTGAACTCATTAAGCTCCGCAGCCCATTTTCCAATCCTTCCGGTAGCTTCTCTATTCCTCATTATGTCCTTCAGAGGCTGTGACGAAGGAACACTTATGTGATATGCTTGGAAATAATGCCGAAGCTTTCTGGAGGCCATTAATATAGCATACAACACCTTCTCCAATTCTGTATAAATTTTCTTTGATAAATTTAAGACTTTGGAGACGAAGTATACTGGAGCCTTTTTTTTGAGCTGGCCATCTAGCTTCTCCTGTACAATGGCCGTACTAACTGCAGAGTGCGAAGCTACCACATATAAGAGTAATGGAGCCCCTAGCGAAGGTAGAGTTAGTGTTGTTAGATCGATCAAGTATTGCTTCAACTTATCGAAAGCTTTTTGCTGAGGCGGACCCCATTGGAAAACTTTGGCTGATTTCAGTATTTTAAAAAATGGCAGATTTCTTTTTGCTGATCTGGATATGAATCTGTTTAATGATGCTAGTCTAGCTGCCAGCCGTTGAGCCCCTTTCTTTGTGCTTGGCGGTTCCATCCAAAGAATAGCTTCAATCTTGCTTGGATTGACTTCAATTCCCTTCGTTGATACTAGACAACCAAGGAACTTGCCCTTCTTCACCCCCAAAAACACATTTTTTCTGGATTTAACTTCAGGCTAGCTTGCCTGAAATTGGCAAATGTCTCTTGCAAATCAGCAATGTGATTTTCTTGCTTCGTGCTTTTTACTATGGTATCATCAACATAGGTCAGTACATTCCTGCCTATTTGAGAATGAAAAACCTTGGCTGTCATTCTGTTGAAGCTTTCTCCAGCATTTTTAAGCCCCTCAGACATCCAAAGATATAGCAATATGTGCCACTGGAAGTTATAAAGCTAGTCTTTGGCTCATCTTCCTTGTTCATCCAAATTTGGTGGTAGCCTAAGTAACAGTCCAATAGACTCATGAGCTCTGAAGAAGCTGATGCATCTACTAGAGAGTCTATTCTTGGTAATGGAAACTCGTCCTTTGGACAAGCCTTGTTGAGATCTGTAAAATCAATGCACATTCTCCATTTGCCGTTAGCCTTCTTCACCATGACAGTGTTGGCTAGCCATTCTGGGTATTTCACCTCTCTGATAACACCAGCACTAAGAAGTCTCTTCACTTCGTTCCGAGCACCTTCAGCTTTATCTTCAGACATTTTCCGAAGCCTTTGTTTTCTTTGGCCTGAAGGATGGATCCACATTGAGTGAATGTTCAATGACATCTCTGTTGACACCATAGAGATCATTAGCTGACCAAGCAAAGACATCTTTGTTGTTGAATAAAAATCCTAGCAAAGTCTTCTCTTGCTCTTCGGAAAGCTGAGACCCCAGTAGCACCCTTTGTTCTGCTATGTCTTCACATAAGAGCATAGGCTTCGGCTGATCTGCCGAAGCAGCCTTCTCTCTTTTGTATTTATACTCTTGACAGGCTTCGGCTCCATCTATATTATGAATTGCCTTTGAATCTATCTAGTTTCCTTCGGCCCTTCTGGCAGCTTCTTGACTTCCATGGACAGCAATGGGCCCTTGTTCCGAAGGTATCTTCATGCATAAATATGCTGGATGAAGTATTGCTTCGAAAGCATTGAGTGTCCCTCCACCAATGATTGCATTATAGGGGTACTCCAGTCCACAATGTCAAAGACAACTTGTTCAGTCCTTGTGTTGTGGACGAAGCCGAAGGTCACTGGCATTGTGATTTTGCCGAGTGCTACAATCTGCCTTCCTCCGAAGCCACAAAGAGGGTGTGTAGCATCATGAATCTTGTCTTCTGGCTCTTGCATCTGTCTGAAGGCCTTAGCAAATATGATATCCGCTGCACTGCCTGTATCAACCAGAATATTATGGACCAGAAATCCCTTGATGACACAAGATATGACCATAGCATCATTGTGAAGGTAATCTTTGAGCTGAAGATCCTCCTAGGAGAAGGTGATTGGGATGCGAGACCATTTTGACTTGATGAAGGGTCCCTGCACCCCAACATGCTGCACCCTTCTCTATGCTTCCTTCTTCTGCTTCTTGTTAGCCAGCTCTGAACTTGAGCCACCTATTATCGAGAGCACCAGTTTCGTAGCCGAAGGTGCTATGACTTGGTTGTTGAATGAAGGTGCTATGAGTTCACCGGAGGTGGGCGCCAATGTTGGGGACTTATTCTCAAGTGCTATGAATTAAGAACAAGGCAACACAAAAATAGGTTAATGGTTAATGCCCTTCATCCTTCGAAGCATTATTTCCCTAAGGATATAACGATCTTCGAACGAAGGTCATGAAGGACGTACCTTCATCATCACAGTTTATATTAATAAAAGATGAAGCATATGAAACATGAGAAATAACATGAATAATCATATGGCATCGTTGATATATCTTTTATTATATAATCATAAATAAATTAGAACAATATTGAATTACATTTGTACCTTCGGCTTGACAGAAAGCAAAGGTGCAAGCGTGACGCACGAATGAGTACTAGTCAGCGTGAACAGTACAGGGGTACTGTTCACCTATTTATAGGCACAAGACGCAACCCAGTTAAAATTACATTTATATCCTCTACAACTAGTTACAATCATGTCACAAATTACCATGGGCCGATTGGTCTTTTCCTCTTTAAGTCGGTGCAACCCTTCGTATCAAGGCATGTCGTTATGCCGAAGCTCCCTGAAAGGTAGCTTCGGCATGTACCTTCGTGCTATGTTTGGTTCTGTGCTGATCTTTCGAAGGTGTTTATTCTTAAAGGACCTTCGGCGACGAAGCAGACCCCCAACATCCACCAAATTCAATTAATATAACATACAAGTCATACAATATCATGTATTGTTACTACTAGACGTGATGGAAGAAGAGCATAACAATATAATGTAAGTAGTCCTACATCCTCGTGTACCACCATGAACAACATGTTCATCTGTACTTGTCACGTTTATTACTGATTAACACCACTATAACATCTTCATGGTACCTGCACATGTGGGTATGAAAAAAATGAAATGTTGGTGTGCTAGAGGTGGCTTTAGATAAATACATGATGGGTTGGTAGATGGGCGTCCTCAACCTCATGGGGCACCTTGTGCTTATCAACTCAGTTCTGGACAACCACCTCAACTACATCATGAGCGATGTCAAGTTGTCAAAGGGGACGATATGCAACATTGACCAATGTCGTCGGGGCTTCCTTTAGGTTGGGCAAAAGGAAACTACCGACTCCTAGTACCTTGTTGCTTAGGATACCGTGCTTAAAGGAAAAAATGAGGGCAAACTTGGAGTAAGAGACCTTGAGACATACAACACATGACTCCACTTGAAAATTCTTCACCAGCTACATATAACTACAAGCTCATCCTGGGGATCTTGGGCCCAACAACACGTATGCTTAGCCACTCTTTCTGGCAACCTCCCTAGTGATCATTGGAATGCCCTCTGATCAGTCCTTCCCATATACCATAGGATCACTACTTGTGATGCCAATGATGGGCATGGCACCGCGTTCTGACATGCAACCTAGTGCTCCAACAACGACTTGCCACTGATTTTCTAGTCCTCATGCCCCACGTCAAAAACCTAGATCTAAGTGCCCACATCGTGCTTACTCAGGGCCTCGAGTCGACCCTTGTCAACCGACTCTCGAACTAGGCCGGGAGGGAACTTGATGCTCTAAACGCAACGCTCTCCACGATCACCCTTACTATTGTATCCGATGTCAAACATCGTGCAACCTCAAAACCAGATGGGAGCATGCACTCTGGCCTTTTCTATAGAGTTCTAAAGAACTAAGAAAAGGAGTACCCCCCCTATTATTCGCTTTAATTAGGAAGAGTTAGGCACCCCCAATGTTCATTTGTTTGCTTGGCTAGCGTCAAAGGTCAAAGGATATGATCTAGACACGAGTGAACCTCAAGAAGCCTATCAGATATGCTGCTCCACACTGGAAACATCCTCGCACATCCTCTTCCACATGACCTTCTGAGCTGCACTCGGTATCTAGATCTCGAAAGACGCTAACTGTAATATGTTCTATCGTCTGCCTCGTCCCCCCAATCCTACATGAACAAGGCTTCAACACTTTCGCCCTCCTTTGTTGTCGGCGCCTTTAGAAAAGAAGGAACACTAAGGTCTTTAGGGAGGACTTGACTTCACTTCCACGCACCTTGGCCGCCTTTAGAACCGATGTCTGACTGTGGGCACACCGCCTACAACCACACAAATGTTTCCTTACTGAAAGTTGATGTGCTGTCCTAAGCCCCATGTACTCTTCTATGTTCTCTGCTCCCCTTACCCCCATGTAACTCTTTGTTTTGCTCGCTAAGATGTAACGCCCTCCAATATAACTTGTCGTCCCACCACTAATTGCAATGGAATCCAGATGGGGATGCTCTCTCCCGTTGACAGTAAAAAAAAAAAATCGATGGAGACTAAATAAAGCCAAGCCTCTAAATAAAATCCATGGACGTACAGCTAAAGAAGAAATTGTGAAGCTTTCAGACCCTTTTCAGGACTACTGTACCTTAACAATGCCACTGCCGTCTGTTGATCAGCCGCGAGCGCGACGCGACGTGCTGAAAGAAATGCTTCGAACCTCACTTCGCATCACTGATCAGTACGTACGCAGGCAGGACTCTCATAGTCTCATCTTCTCATGCCACAGATCACCAGCTACACGTACATAGTACTATCTGCCATACAGCAGCGCAACGCTTCAAGAAAGGAACAAATAATATAGGCGTATTCCGGTACCATTGTCTCGTCTGGACGTACGTCATGAGACGACCACGGTGACGTGCGTCCCTGGAGAAGCTCTATTTGCAAGCTTGCTACGCATGCATCTTCAGATATTCCTGCTTGCCTTCGCTCACAAGGCAGGACTGCAAACTCTCTCTAAAAGAGGAAACAAAGGTTCCTATTCCCTGGTTATTCCTTCCTTCCGTTTCCCGTCGTGCTCATGCATGGATACGAACCCTAGAATGCACAAGAATAACTCCGGGATAATCTGCTGGCCTTGAGGCTGACATCTCACGAGAGAGAGAGAGAGAGAAAAGGAGAGAGAGAGAGAGAGAGAAAAGGAGAGAGACAGGCGGGACCATATAGCGTGTACAGAGGTCACAAGTCTACAAGACTACAAAACTACAACAGGGTCTCTCTCATCACTCTCCCTCTCCCTCTCTCTCTCTCTCTCTCATTTTTATTCAGCCACGCGTTTCTCTCATCTGTATTTCTTATATGCAGCCGGCCGGATAATGCACGTTAATAGACAACGACAACTTGCACATTATTTCCTGTTTATTGTCACTGCTGAATGCAACTTGCCTTTTGAGATTTTGAGAAAACATCTAAAACTTACTGTATGAATGTATATTGCATGCCGCTAGCCAAGACAATACCTGAAACACAGAATCGGTTGCATGCTTGAGAAAGACCTGCTCAGTTCCAGTAATATGATAAATCACCCAGTGGTATAATCAGGTTCCAATTTCAGCCAATCCTCATTTTTTCCAAAGGAAATTAGTTCATTTTCCCTCGAAAAAATGGAGCTCAAAAACTAGCTCTAACATATATATGCCATCAGAGTCTGACTTTTTGCCCAACAGTCACCCTATCTGATACAACAAATGGAGGCATTACAGTTTTTACTGCTCGAAAACTGATAGATACACAGTGCCTGCCTGGTCTTAAACCTATCTAGGGAGTAGGGACTAGGGCAAACCACACCCGGAAAGCAACCATCTGAGGAGAATCTCAGGAGGGGTCCGGTGGTGGGCCCTCCAGGGCTAGCACACAACAGTGAACCCACATTCTTCTGCAGCCACAGCCGTGCTATCCTACAAACAAAACGCCAAGCACGTACCGCGCACACACACAGAAGCACATGACACATGTATAGATGCTACCCGGATAGCTAGCATTACGATTACTGTGCACCTCACGTTGATGCACACATAAGCATCCCTCTCTCTCTCTCTCTCTTCGGTCGTCTTCCAAGTACTCTAAATCGAAACAAAACCATCGTATCATGTTGGAATTTATGTCCTTGGAACAGGCCATCTGTCGCTCGCTTAAACTAATGCGCACAGGACTGTGAAGGCGTGTGTGATTTGATGTGCATGATTTGGTGTGTGCGCGAGCAGCAGGCGGCGGCAGCAGATGGAGTACAGCGAACACCGCGGCCCAAAAACCTGATGCCCCAAGCAGCGAATGTTTTGTTATGTTTAAAAGCGATCGATCCGTGTGTGAGTCATGAGACTCCTGTCGGTGAACAACAACTGGATGATGGCAGTCGTCGCCACCTCCGGCCATCTCTCTCTCACGGAATTCCCTCACCTAATGCGCGCAGCTGAGATTGGGAAGCAGACGAAGAGGTGTGTTCTTTTTTACGTATATCTATCTCTATTGTACATTTTCAGGACAGCCTGGGCGTAGATTAAATAGGGTTTGGTGACGGCCACAGCGCGCTTGACTTGATTGACTAGGTTAGCGCCTATTATTAGGCTAGCTCCAGATGATTGACCCGGCCGGTACGTACATATCATCGGTGCATGTGGTGTATAGTATAGGGCGGCTTAACAAATACATGCCTTGTGATTTGACGACGTACGCGTTTGTTTGGCAAATATATAATCTGACCTACGTACTAGTTTATTTATAGCCTACTCCTAGCGGCCGGGCAGATTTCATTGTTGCTAATTTATTCACGGACGGACACCCACGCACACTGTCGTTGGATATCAAGCGCAAACCCTGCATGCACTACCGGAATCAGCTTCTTTGCCGTGTGTCTGAGACACACGACAAAGGCTATTTTACACTCGGCAAAGAACGCTCGGCGAACTGTACATTGGCAACAACATCTTTGCCGAGTACTTTTTGTCGGGCACTTGGCACTCGGCAAAGAAAAGTCACCGTCACGGCGCCAAATGACGGTGACGGATCCTTCGCCGAGTGCCCACGGCGACACTCGGCAAAGGAGGTTTATTTGCCGAGTGTCTCGTGGACTGACACTCGGCAAAGAACCCTCCAGTGGGCCCCTTTGCCAGTCCCTTTGCCGAGTGCCTTGGCAGTGGCACTCGGCAAAGATGTCTTTGCCGGTTCCCAGGTTGCCTTCTTTGCCGAGTGCCATTTTCAGCACTCGGCAAAGACGGCTTTACCGGTTCCCAGGTTGCCTTCTTTGCCGAGTGCCATGGTCAGCACTCGGCAAAGATGGCTTTACCGGTTCCCAGGTTGCCTTCTTTGCCGAGTGCCATGGTCATAGCACTCGGCAAAGAACCCTTTGCCGATGTTGGGGTCGTGCTTCGGTGCGCCGAAGGTCCCACACGAAGAAGCAACTTCGGCTGAAGTCGTCTCCAAAAGATAGCCGAAGGTTCCTTTTTATCGAGCTTCGGCGTTACAAACCGACATAGAAATAAAATGACCTTCTTATCCATAAGAGGTCTGAGTCAATGTTGTAAACTTTTGTAAGGGGCATAATTGTAATATGTCACAGGCTGCGACCTGTGCCTATAAATAGATGAACAGTACCTCTGTACTGTTCACGCGAACCTGTCATTTGCCTTCGCATCACATTTGTACTCTTGTCTTCCTCAAGACCGAAGGTACATATGTCATTTATATTCATTCGTATTAATAGAAATGGAAATGATTCTGTGTTAACATTTGAATTTCCATTCGATACCTCATAATTTATATGAATGCTTCTTCCTACGCTATTATGTTTACGAAGGTGCGTCCTTCGTAACCTTCGTCCGAAATTCCTTATGTCCCGAAGGGATATAATGAAGTGGAGGACGAAGGACCTTAATATTTAACATTTTCTGTGTTGCCTTGTTCTTAACTCTTAGCACTTGAGAACAAGCCCCCAACATTGGCGCCCACCTCCGGTGAACTCACTTCCACTTTTCTGAGCTGATGGCTTCGTTCAACAACCAAGCTGGAGCTGCTTCGGCTTCGAAGCTGGTGCTCCCGATAACAGGCGGTTCTTGCTCAGAGCCGGCTAACAAGAAGCAGAAGAAGGAGGCTCAGAGAAGGGTACAGCATGTTGGAGTGCAGGGACCCTTCATCAAGTCAAAATGGTCCCATATTCCAATTACCTTCTCTCAGGAAGACCTTCAGCTTAAGGATTATCCCCACAATGATGCCATGGTTATCTCTTGCGTGATCAAAGGATTTCTGGTCCACAATGTCCTAGTTGACACAGGCAGTGCAGCTGACATTATATTTGCTAAGGCCTTCAGACAAATGCAAGAGCCCGAAGACAAGATTCATGATGCTACGCACCCTCTTTGTGGCTTCGGAGGGCGGCAGATTGTGGCACTTGGGAAGATTACCATGCCGGTAACCTTCGGATTTGTCAACAACACAAGGACTGAGCAAATTGTGTTTGATATTGTTGACATGGAGTATCCTTACAATGCTATCATCGGCCGTGGCACTCTTAATGCCTTCGAAGCGATTCATCACCCAGCTTATCTCTGCATGAAGATACCTTCGGACCAAGGACCTATTGCTATTCATGGGAGCCAGGAAGCTGCTAGAAGGGCCGAAGGAAGCTGGACGGACTCCAAGGCAATCCATAACATAGATGGAGCTGAAGCTTGTGAACAATACAAATTCAGGAGGGAGAAGGCAGCTTCAGCGGATCAGCCGAAGCCTATGTTATTATGTGAAGATGTAGCAGAGCAGAAGGTGTTGTTGGGCTCGCAATTATCTGAGGACCAGGAGAAAACCTTGTTAAGGTTTTTATTCAACAACAAAGATGTCTTTGCATGGTCAGCTAATGATCTCTGTGGAGTAAATCGGGATGTTATTGAACATTCGCTTAATGTTGATCCATCCTTCAGACCCCGAAAGCAGAGGCTTCGGAAAATGTCTGATGATAAGGCCGAAGGGGCTCGCAATGAAGTGAAAAGACTCCTCAGTGCAGGAGTTATCAGAGAAGTGAAGTACCCAGAGTGGCTAGCTAACACTGTTATGGTGAAGAAGGCCAATGGCAAGTGGAGAATGTGTATTGATTTCACAGATCTCAACAAGGCTTGTCCGAAGGATGAATTCCCGCTGCCAAGGATAGATTCTTTAGTTGATGCAGCAGCTTCTTCGGAGCTCATGAGTCTCCTGGACTGCTACTCAGGCTATCATCAAATCTGGATGAAGAAGGAAGATGAGCCGAAGACTAGCTTCATAACCCCAAGTGGTACATATTGCTATCTTCGGATGCCTGAGGGGCTCAAGAATGCTGGAGGGAGTTTCAGCAGAATGACTGCGAAGGTTCTCCAATCTCAGATAGGCAGAAATGTGTTGACCTATGTTGATGACATCATTGTAAAGAGCACGAAGCAAGGAAATCATATTGCTGATCTGCAGGAGACCTTCGCCAGCTTCAGACAAGCTGGTCTGAAGCTGAATCCAGAAAAATGTGTCTTCGGAGTGAAGAAGGGTAAATTTCTTGGATGCTTGGTTTCAACAAAGGGAATCGAAGCTAATCCAAATAAAATCGAAGCTATACTTCGAATGGAGCCACCAACCACAAGAAAGGGGGCCCAAAGATTGACAGGAAGGCTGGCATCCCTCAACAGATTTATATCCAGATCAGCAGAAAGAAACTTACCATTCTTCGAGGTGCTGAAGTCAGCTGAAGTCTTTCAATGGGGCCCAAGTCAACAAAAAGCCTTCGAAGAGCTGAAGCAATATTTAATAGATCTCACAACATTAACTCCACCAACGCCAGGGGCTCCTCTGTTGTTGTATGTGGCAGCTTCGCACTCAGCGGTAAGTGCGGCACTTGTTCAGGAGAAGTTTGATGGACAAGTCAAGAAGCAGGTCCCAGTATATTTTGTGTCTGAGGTCCTCAGTGTCTCAAAGAAAAATTATACAGAGCTGGAGAAGGTGTTGTATGCCGTTTTAATGGCATCCAGGAAGCTTCGGCATTACTTTCAGGCATTCAACATTATTGTTCCCTCTTCGCAGCCGTTGAAGGACATCATGAGGAATAGAGAAGCTACTGGGCGTATTGGAAAATGGGTTGCGGAACTCAATGAATTTTACATTGATTATGTGCATAGATCCTCAATTCAGTCTCAAGCATTGGCAGATTTTATTGCCGACTGGACGCCAGGGGCTCAGGACGAAGAAGCGAATAAAGATGCCGAAGCATGGACAGTGTTTTGTGATGGCTCTTGGGGAACCTTCGGAGCAGGTGCAGCTGCTGTGTTGGTCTCTCCGTCCAAGGTTAAAACTTGCTATGCAGCAAGACTTGACTTCAGCTGCACAAATAATATCGCTGAGTACGAAGCCTTGCTCCTGGGTCTTCGGAAACTAAAGGCAATGGGGGTCAGAAGGGCGATCCTTAAAACTGATTCTCAGGTTGTTTCGGGTCATATTAACAAAAGTTGCAAGGCTAAAGACCCGAAGCTTGAAAAATACCTAGACACGGTCCGAAGGATCGAAGCTTCCTTCGAAGGATTTTCTGTTAAGAATATCCCTCGAGGACAAAATGAGCATGCTGATTTGTTGGCCAAGTCTGCAGCACAGGGGCTGCCGCTACCTTCGGATGTGTTCTTCGAAACAATAAAGGCACCTTCAGTGGAGCTACTTGAAAGAGCAGTCCTTAACATTTCTCCTGTGTACAGTGAAGATTGGAGAACTGAAATAATCTCTTACCTTCAGGGTAACTTCTTATCAGATGACGAAGCTTATAATAAAAGGATAGAGGCAAGAGCTTGTCCTTATGTCATGATAGAAGGGGAGTTATACAAGCATGGAGTTTGTGCCCCGCTGCTCAAGTGCTTGTCTAGGGCCGAAGGTATAGAGTTGATGAAGGAGATACATGCAGGCCTGTGCGGATCCCACAACGGATCTAGGCCGTTGCTTGGAAAAGTGTTCCGCCAAGGATTTTATTGGCCGAAGGCAGCTTCGGATGCAGCGGAGTTAGTTCAAAAGTGCGAAGGTTGTCAAAAATGTGCAAGAGATCAAAAGCAACCTTCGTCTTTAACACAGCTAATACAACCCATCTGGCCATTACAAAGGTGGGGCCTCGACCTGCTGGGTCCATTACCACCGGCTCAAGGCAATCTGAAATATGTTATAGTGGCTGTGGAGTATTTTTCCAAGTGGATTGAGGCGAAGCCATTAGCCACAATAACTTCGGCCACTGTCCAAAAATTTTTCTGGCAGAATATTGTCTGTCGCTTCGGAGTGCCGAAGGCCGTCACTGTAGATAATGGAACACAGTTCGACTCCGAAGATTTCAGAAATTTCTGTGATCAAATTGGCACGAAGCTCCACTTTGCATCGGTCAGGCATCCGGAGTCGAATGGGCTTGTTGAAAGGGCCAACGGCATCATCATGACAGGAATAATGAAGCTAATTTTTAATCAACCAAGGGGAAAATGGCCAGATCAGTTGACCAAAGTGGTGTGGAGCCATAACACAACAACATCGAGGTCTACAGGCTTTACCCCATTCAAGTTGTTATTTGGTGACGAAGCAATAACTCCAGAAGAAGCTAAAACTGGATCAATAAGAGTGGTAGCTTCGGCAGAACCAGGTGCCGAAGATACTTGTCTCGTGGAAAAAGATGCTTTAGAGGGGATCAGGCTCCAAGCCGTGGAGAATATCAATAAATACCAGGCCGAAACAGTAAAATGGCGAGATAGAAAGGTCCGGCTAAAAAATATTGAGCCAGGACACTTGGTGCTTCGGAGAGTGGCCAACCCGGATACAGTGGGCAAGTTGCAACTGAAATGGGAAGGGCCTTTCTTAGTAGCATCTTCGTCAAGGCCTGGTTCGTACAGACTAAAGGACATGGAGGGCTATGAAATTCCAAGATCTTGGAATGCGGATGAGCTTCGGCGGTTTTATGTATAATTCGATGTAATTTTCTCTTTTCTTTTCTTTTTCATGGCACCCTTTTCCTTTCTAAAGGGGGAGAAAGGTTTTTAATGGGGCCATCATATGTAATTTTCCTTTTTAGTTTTATAAGAGCAAAATCCCCCAAAGAATGTAAATGTAAAAGCTGGGAACGCACCATCGAGTGCCGAAACTGAAAAAGAAAAAAAAAAGCTCCGAAGACGTCCCTAAGGGGATGCAGAGCTTACAGCGAAAAGTCAACGCTGATTCCGCTGAAAGTAAAAGGCGAAGAAGCTCCAAAGTCGTTCCCAAGGGAATGCAGAGCTTATACCGTCTAAGTAAAAGGCGAAGAAGCTCCAAAGACGTCCCTAAGGGGATGCAGAGCTTACAGCGAAAAGTCAACGCTGATATTGCCTAAGTAAAAGGCGAAGAGGCTCCGAAGTCGTTCCTAAGGGAATGCAGAGCTAATGTGTGGTTGTTTCTAAGGAAATAACGGCTGACAATGTAGCTTCGGACATACGCTTCGGACATCCATTCGCACATTACATTACATCATAGCATTTGCATGCATAAGCATTCATTCATAGCATTTGTGTTCCCAAGTGGTTGCTTCGGCAAAAAGAAAAGCTTCGGAGAAATGGTTTTCTATGATTTGTTACGCTATGTTGTGTACAAAAGAGAAAAGCTTCGTTGCTCGGCAAAAAGAAGAATTGTTTTTATGCTTCGTTGTGTACGAAAAGAAGGGAAGGTGTTTTTTCGCCTTCGGCTCAAAATACTGATTTCGTCCACATCAAAGCGCCTCAATCGAAGGGTAAGAATATATTACAAGGTATGTACAAAGTTCCTTGAAGAACAGTTTAATTCTATTTACAAGAGTTGTTACAAAATTATCCTGAGTTTCTCTATAGCACACTTCTACTAATCTTCGTTAAGCTTCAACTTCGGCGACAGCTTCGGCGACATATCTTAGGCATCATCTTCACCATCGTCATCCTACATGAATCAAGGAATTGTGAGTAAAAATCAAGTCCAAAGGAAAAGGTAAGTACAAAATATCATTTCTTACTGGTTCAAGATGACTTCGGGCTTCGTCTCCAGCCTTCTCCCGCCCGCCTTTTGTCCATATCATTTTTATAAATCTATTGGAGATACTTCGGGCGAGGTCAGGCATATCATCCAGGATTGATGGAGATAAGGTGAAGTTGGGCCTGTTGACAATTTTCCCATGTTCGCAGCCGGCCTTTAGAAATGCAGCAGCGGTACCCCGAGAAGCTACCCAGGCACAGAAGTCGCCGTGCCCGGCTATAACTTCGTCAAGCTCTTCGATTTCAGCTTCAATATGATCGAAGGCCTGGGGTAAATTTTCCGCTGAAGGGCTAAATTTCCCGCTGCTGGCTCCAACAGAGTAAAATATCTTCTTTAATCGTCCAATGCAATTATTGCCAAAGTTCAAGCATTTGTCTTGAAGGCTTGTTAATGTTTTCTTCAACTCTGAGCTGGTCTGGACTTCGGCTTTAAGCTTCGAATTCAGTTCTAGCTTCTCCTGATCGAATTGTTTTGATTGATTGATAAGCTTCGAATCCAACTCTAATAATTTAGCCTCAGTCTCAGCCAGTAAGCCTTCGGCCGATTGGAGCTCGAAGTCTTTCTTTTCAATGATGGCAGATTGCTCTTTTATTTTGCTTTCTAAGTTTTCAATTATAGCTTCGTGCTTTTTGTCCTCCAAGTCTTGTTGCATCCTCAGAGCTTTGCTCAGTAGCATGCTCTGTACAGAAACAACTTATGTTAGTAATATTTTCATTGTTAACAAGCAATAAAAACCAGAGAAAAGGTTCTTTACCCTGAAGTTAGAATAAAATAAGCTGCCGACGATATGTTGTCGTCGGTAGCGGCTGATGTCTGTCTCTAGCTTCGGAAAACCGATACTCTTTGATAGAGTACCGATTACCTTAGCTCCAGTCTGGTCTCGAATGCAGCCTAGTTTTTCATCGTCTACACCTCCAAATAGGAGGGCACCTGACTTGTAGCCGCAAGATTTGGCATAGTCTTTAAGTTCTTCTATTTCATCCTTCGTCAGTTTTTGCCCAATTAAATTCTGAAAGGTGTAGGCTTCGTCATCCGAAGTATCTTCGGCAATTTCTTTTCCTTTTTCAGGCACTGTGGCCATGGATTTTTCAGTAGCAACACCAGCTTCTTCTGCATCTATGTCTTCCAAAATTTTGTTAATATCCTCAATGGTTGTTTCTAAATTAACATCTTCGGCTGTAGCGGCTTCGGCAGCCGCGACCTCCGAAGTTGCGACTTCGACGTTTTTGGTGCTTTCGGCAGCTGCTGTTTTTTGAACTGACGCCCTTGGTGGCGTCTTATCGATAACTTCAGTTACCGTAATGATTCTCTGCCGCTTGGGTTTGCTTATCTTCGTCTGATCCGGCTCGTCCACCTTTTGAAAAAGCTTCGTCAGTCGGAGCCCTAATGGACTTAGCTTCGTGGGCATGGGTTCAGTCATTACCTTTAAAATTTCTTCCACGTCGCTGGTAGAAGGCGGTGTGGGGGTCCTCTCTTCTTCGGATATTTTCCGTTTCGGAGTTGATATTTTCCTTTTCTTCGGAATTTTCTTTTCTGCTGCCGGTTGCTCTTCATCCTTTGTCAGAATTTCGGCTACTCTTTTTCTTTTGTGGCCCTCGGCACCCTTGTTCAACTGCTCATAGTCTGGGTACTCGAAGCCCAGGGCATCGAATACTCGGTTCAGTCTTCGCTTCGGTCGGGTGCCGAAGGCCGCTGTCATTAATTGATCCTCTTTTTTGGAGTAATTCCCCAAGATTTCATTGCACATTGTCTCAACTGTGTCTAACCACTCTTTGCAGGGTTTCTTAAAGTACTTCTTAAACTTGAAGTGGTAGGGCAGCCGGACAAGCTCCCCCTTCTTCTTCTCTCCCCCCAGCTTCGGCATCTCCCACTCTTTTAGAGTAGGGAAAACTCTGAATGCCAAAAATTCCTGAACTAGATCCCTGGTGCCAATATGTTTTGAAATGATTTCAAATTCACCCAGAGCAGCCCAGGTGGGACCTTTTAGATCGCCGATGCGGCATCGTGGCCTCGTCTCTCCGAAGATTAACTCCAAAGGGCTTTGTACTAATTTTTCTCTGTCTTTGTCAACTTTTACATAAAACCACTCAGATTTCCAGCCTGCTGGCCATTTGCTTCGGTAGCTGATGACAGGACATTTTGTTGTCTTCCGGTAGGCAAAATTATAGCAACCGAAATTATCATGTAGCCCATCTTTTCTGGCCTTTGTTTGGTAGTGTAATTCGTGAACTCGGCAGAAGCTGTCAGCAAACGGTTCTACGGCCTGGCTTCGAAGGGCCCAGATATAAACATTGAGCCTAACGATGGCGTTAGGAGTCAACTGATGAAAGTAGATACCAAACCTCCTCAATATCTCTGCAATAATATTGTGCAGAGGAAATCTCAGCCCAGCCTTTAAAAAGCTCTTGAAGATAACAATCTCATCCTTCCCTGGCTTCGGGGTGGTTTCTTCTCCCCCGAAGCGGAGTAGCTTCTTCTGATCTTCATTGAAATAACCTGCTTTCACCATCTTCGAAAGATCACCTTTTGAAACAGTTGATTTCCCAAAATCCAGGTGACTGGGCTTGCTGGGCATGGCAATGTGGTAGTCATCTTTGGAGTCAGTCCCATCGATGTTCTCTTCTTCTTCTTCGGCTGTTGTCGGGTTTGCTTCGGCAGCAGGCCTTTCTTCCGCAGTCACTAGACCGGAGCGCTGCATCGCTTCGGAGATGGGCACAGTGTCCGAGCCTTCGGCTTCGTCTCCCTCACGCACAACTTTGGCAGTAGATCGCACTCTCGCCATTTAATTCTAAGTTTGGGGAAGTCAGAAACTTTTTTCTTTTTTCTTTTCTCCGAAGCTCTCTTTTCTGACGAAGCAGACGTCGAGGCTGACCTTCGTTCGATTCTGGGAGTCAAGCTTCGGCTATGGTGGAAAATTTTGGTAGCAGAACAGTGCAAATAGCAATGAATGCTGTGGTAACTTCACACCTACCCGTTTGTTTATATAGTGCTGCAGGTAAGAAGGCGAAGCGGCAAGATTTTTACACCAGACGGGCGGTCACTCGTACTCGCTGTATAGTGGACCGCAAGGATCAAACAGTAACTCTGCAAGGTGGACCTGGCACGCGCTCGGAAGTCGGATCGTTTCTCCGCAACGAGCTCAGGGAAGGTGTTTTTTGGACCTTCGGCTTCCCGAAGCTGAAGAGGTTTTTTTTTTCACGGGTCAAGCTCGTTACGAAAAACGATCTAGCACCGCGAAAGGGGCTACTGTTGGGGTCGTGCTTCGGTGCGCCGAAGGTCCCACACGAAGAAGCAACTTTGGCTGAAGTCGTCTCCAAAAGATAGCCGAAGGTTCCTTTTTATCGAGCTTCGGCGTTACAAACCGACATAGAAATAAAATGACCTTCTTATCCATAAGAGGTCTGAGTCAATGTTGTAAACTTTTGTAAGGGGCATAATTGTAATATGTCACAGGCTGCGACCTGTGCCTATAAATAGATGAACAGTACCTCTGTACTGTTCACGCGAACCTGTCATTTGCCTTCGCATCACATTTGTACTCTTGTCTTCCTCAAGACCGAAGGTACATATGTCATTTATATTCATTCGTATTAATAGAAATGGAAATGATTCTGTGTTAACATTTGAATTTCCATTCGATACCTCATAATTTATATGAATGCTTCTTCCTACGCTATTATGTTTACGAAGGTGCGTCCTTCGTAACCTTCGTCCGAAATTCCTTATGTCCCGAAGGGATATAATGAAGTGGAGGACGAAGGACCTTAATATTTAACATTTTCTGTGTTGCCTTGTTCTTAACTCTTAGCACTTGAGAACAAGCCCCCAACAGCCGAGTGTTACACTCGGCAAAGTGACCAGGATGTCCCTTTTTTATTTGTTTTTGCTGTTCCATCCAAACAAACAAAAGATATATATCATTCACATCACATTATATATCAATCGCATCACAGAATGAACACATTTATCATCAACACCATATATATCACAAAGTGTCACTAATATAAGTCTCACAAATATAAGTATGTGTATTTACCAAGTCTGGATCACTAGCCAAACATCACCAACCGTCACATATATATCACAAAGTGTCACTAGCCAAACATCACCAACACTCACAAGACCAAGTCTGGATCATCAACGAGGTGGGCATCTGGACTGGTTCGGCGAAGGGCTGGACGAAGCATGAGGGTTGTTCGACGCCGCCGATTGACCCTGCATAGAGAATAGATTGTATGTGTGAGAACATATGAATATATATCATGCAGTACTAAAATTTTGATACTCACAGGAGTAGTGAACTCAGCAGGGTCAGTTGCAGGGAACAACGGAGGTGGTGGAGCATGACCCTGTGCGGCGCCAAGGCTCTGCATGTACGCGAACATCTCCGCCATCCTCTTCTCCAGCTCCTCACGTTGCCTCCTCTCATCATCTAGCTGAGTCTGTAATATTTCGCCCTAATGTTACGATAATGCAAAGAGAAGATATATAAAAATTAATGAACGATGAATAGATAAGGAATAACCTGGAGTTGCTGGATACGATGCTGTGAGGTGTCCTGCCGAGGTCGTATGGCTGGGCTCGCGCTCGTGCTCCTTGCTCGCACCTGAGAGAGAGTGGGAGTGGAGGACGAGTCGATTGCCCCGTCGGCAATCCAGTACCGCCCATGCCTCTTGCCTCCTCCGACCCTCATAAGGACATCTCCGTCGATGTCCTCGGTCCTCGGATCGTAATCTGGCCCATGGACCTCCTTGGCCATTGCGGTGTACTCACTGAGTCGGCTGTGGATGGCGGGGTTGGTGTACGCCTCGGGCCCGTCATCCGGGTTGTAGGTGACGTCGGACGTCGCCTTCCCCTTGTGGGCCATAGCATATGCCGAGAACGTGGAGCAAGGCGCGCCACCATGTGCCGCCGACTGCGAGAAAACCAACGATATGGTTAGAAATCATGTCTAATCGAAAGTTATATACCTAAATAAAAAAGAGCGCGTACCCATGCTTCTGCGTATTTGCCCAGGCTGCGGCTGCCTTGATGGTGGGAGGGACCTTGCATCAGCAAACGCCGTTCCCGGCTAGCGTTGTGCGCCTCGTCCCACTCAGCCGAGCACCACCTCTGCACCATCTTCTCCCAGCACTCAGGATGCGCGGCACACCAATGAGGAATAATCTAAAAAAATATAAGTACACCGCATATCAGAAGATAAGAATAAGCATATTTAGTACCAATAATAAAGTTTTGTATTTACCTGCAAGTACTGGTCCACAGTCAATGACATGGTTCGGGCGTCCTTCTTGTTCACCTTCTCCCCAAGGACGGAGCCGTGGTAAGTGACGATGGCCTGGATGCGCGCCTCGTAGTGCATGTCCACGACGAGCTTCTTACAGCACGTCGTAGACACCACATCCGCCCTGGCCTCGTATCCAGCATCGCACCTGAAGAAATCCTACATACAAAGACGATGTATCCATACATTATTTAAAGAATATGCAACAAATGCGACTTATTAAACAATATAGTGCAAGGAAGACTTACCCACAGCTCTTGCTTGACCCGCTCCGCCTTGTTGTTGAATTGTCTGCCGTCCCGATCTACTGCATCGGGGGCGACGGCGTAGTGGTCGAAGGTGTACGCTGGGCTCGTCACTCCGGCGTACTCGACAAGCCCAGGGAAGTGTTCCCGGCATAGAAGGCCGAGGATGCCATTGGGGTTGCGGCCGTGACCCCCTGCAGTCTCCAAAACCATCCAAGACCTGTCGAAGTGATTAAGATGAAGTATTAGTTTCTATTATTAATTTGAACATATAATATGAAAAAGCAGCAACAACATCTAAAGTTACCTACCTCTCTCCATCGGGTCGTATGAGCGGACGTCTGTCACGAAGTATGGGTCGCTTAGGTAGGCTCGCGGGACCTCGCAGGTAGATACTCCTCGAACCTGAGGAGCCAGAACCTGAGACGTCCTGCTGAGCGGCGTCGTCGTCGTCGTCGTCCTGCTGCGCCGCATCGTCGTCGTCCTGCTGTGCCGCATCGACAGCGGCTTGCTGCTCCACCTGCTGCTGTACGGCGTCGTCCTGCTGCGCCTCCTCCTCCGTCCTACGGGTGCTCCTCCTCCCCCTCCCCCTCCCCCTCCTCGTCCTCGTCCCACCGCCCACCATCTTTGTCCAACAACCTGCAATTAAGAGTAAACAATTAAGCACAGATAAAAAAATATGTATTTAGAAACATATGCAAAATAAATGAAATATAGCATTACATCGATTAAAAATAATCTTCATATGTGTCCGGGTTAGCCGGATCATAAGTGTCATCATCACTATCAACCATTTCATAGTCAACATCATCTGAAGGCGCAACTTCGTCATTGGCATTGCCTTCAAGTATTTCTAAGTCATTCTCATTTTGCACCTCATCATCCTCGTCATCAACAACCATTTCAATATCTACTTCCATTCCGATCGCTTCGGTTAAGTCTATCTCAAATTGCCCTTCGAGCCCATCTTCTTGGAAGAACTCTCCGTCATATGTGTCCGGGTCTAAGTTATAATCTTCATCGTTTGAAACAGGTAATTTAGCGTGCGGTGATACCTTATACACAACATCCCAACCCTTAAGATGTTGTTTCGTTTGGCACGCATATGGAAGATAATACACTTGTGTGGCCTGTTGGGCCACAATGTAGACATCGTCTCCTGTTAAGGTGGAATCCTGTCGAATTTCGACTATCCCAAGATTAGAATGTGTCCGTCTCGTAACTTCAGGGTCAAACCAATGACATTTGAATATCACTGGAGTAAGAGGTTTGGAACCATAAAAATTGAGTTCATATATTTCTTCAATTCTTCCATAATACTCGACCTTGGTTTTTCGATTGGGCCGACTTTGGTCGTAGCTTGTTGTGCGAAAACGGTATCCATTGATGTCATACCCAGAAAATTTCCTGACCCTATAGGCAAAGCCATTGGCTACTTGTCTCAACTCGGCACTCATAGACGGCTCTCTTTGGCCCTGCAAGTTCAAACACGCTAGATTGTTATATTATTCGCACGTAAGAGCAACTTGGAATAACAAACTAAGCACGTACCTTATGTTTAAACCAGGAAATGAAATCGGGCAATCCATTTCCCGCACCCTTTCTAAGAAGGGTATCATATTCCTGTGGAGTTGGGTCCCTTGATCGACGCCAGAATTCATGAAGAAATTGCTCCATGTATGGCGTCACCTCTTCAAGGTTGGTCAATACATATAGCATGATATGGCGCCACTCTTCATGTCTCAGGGTCTTGGTGGTCGAACCACTCGCGCTTCCGAGTTGCCCTCGAAAAATGCTGAGGTTCGATTCATTGCCGCCATCATTGTAACGAGGGGGTGGATTATGCACGCTTGGCAGTTTGTCACCATAGTAAGTTGTTGTGAAGTTTGACACCTCCTCCAGTATGTATGCCTCTGCAATGGAAGCCTCGATTTTGCATTTATTTCTACATTTCTTTCGGATACTCTTTAGACATCTCTCGATTGGATAGCACCAACGTCCCTGCACGGGCCCCCCCATTCGTGCCTCATATGGGAGATGAATAATCAAATGCTGCATCGGATTGAAGAAGCCGGGTGGAAAGATCTTCTCCAGCTTACACAGTAACACGGGTGCCATCCTTTCCAAGTCTGCAATCATGGTCCGAGCTAACTCTTTTGCACAAAGCTGGCGGAAGAAATAGCTCAACTCTGCAAGCGCTAGCCAGACATGCTCAGGGACATAGCCTCGAACCATCGCCGGAAGAATTCGTTCAATCCATTTGTGGAAGTCATGACTCTTCATCCCTAAGACTCGCAGAGTAGATAAGTTCACCCCTCTACTAAGGTTAGCTGCATACCCATCAGGGAACATTAACATCTTGATCCACTGTAGTACTTCCTTCCTCTGGGCCCTGCTCAGGACGAAATCGGCCTTAGGCCTTCTCCATGTCTTACCACCACTAGGCGGCTTCATCTCTTGGTTTGGTCTATCACATAACTCTGCCAGATCCACTCTTGCCTTTACGTTATCCTTTGACTTATCAGGAATCTCCATAATTGTCGCCCAAAGTGCCTCGGCGACATTCTTTTCAGTGTGCATCACGTCAATGTTGTGTGGAAGGAGCAGGTCATCATAATAGGGGAGCCGAGTCAAGCCCGACTTATGTGTCCACATATGTTGCTCACCATATCCCACAAAACCACCTTCTGGGTTGGCCACGAGACCATCTATCTGTTCGCGAACTTCGGCTCCAGTCATCATTGCAGGTGGGCGGTCTGTCACCACGACACCTTTCGTAAAGTTCTTGATGTCTTGTCGGAATGCATGGTCAGGAGGGAGAAATTGTCGATGTTTATCGAATGACGAATATTTGCCACCCTTCTTCAACCAAATGAACCTAAGAGCTTCCTTGCAAACTGGGCATGGGAACTTACCGTGAACACACCAGGCGCAAAATAGCCCATACGCCGGAAAGTCATGCATGGAGTACTGGTACCAAACATGCATTTTGAAGTTTGTCTTCGTAGCTCGGTCGTACGTCCATACCCCTTCCTCCCAAGCACGGACCAATTCATCAATCAAAGGCTCCATGTACACGCCCATTTTATTCCCCGGGTGTCCAGGAATTATCAACGACACGAATATGTTCTGTCTTTGAAAGCATACGCCGGGGGGGAGATTGATGGGGATAACGAACACGGGCCAACATGTGTATGGGGCAGCGGTCATTCCATAGGGATTGAACCCATCTGTGGCCAGCGCAACACGAACATGTCGAGCCTCTTTGGCTTTCTCATGGTGAATGGCATCAAAGTGGGTCCATGCTTCACCATCGGATGCGTGAACCATCTTGTCAGGATTGTATCGTTTGCCTTTTTTGTGCCATGTCATCTGTTTCGCGAATTCCTCTGTCATGTATAGACGCTGGATCCTCGGTATGAACGGAAGGTGGCGTAGGATTGTCACGGGGATGTCGAGCTGCTTCTTCTGTCCATCACCAGAGTCTACCTCCATGAACCTAGACGATTTACACTTTGGACAGTACTTTGCCTCAGTGTGTTCTTTCCTAAATAGGACGCAGCCCTTCGGACAAGCATGTATATGCTCATACGTCATCTTGAGTGCACGAAGGAGTTTCTGTGCCTCGTACATGCTCTTTGGCAGAACGTGATCCTCCGGAAGCAGGCTGCCAATAACTGTCAACAAACCATCGAAGGCGTCTCGACTCATGCTATACTGCGACTTCAACGCCATTATAGGCCCAATGGCATCCAGTTGAGAAACCTTTGTCTTGCCGTGAAGGGGTTTCTGTGCCGCGTCAAACATGTCGTAGAATGCCTTTGCGGTCGCCTCTGGCTCGTCCTCCGTACGTCCTTCGGCGAACTGTGCCTCGTGATAGTCGTTCAACATGTCTGCTACCCCAGCATCAGCATCGTAATCCTCGACGCGTTGTCTCACCACCTCCTCTCTCGTGCGATGCGCTTCACCATGGAAGATCCACCGAGTATAGTCCGGCGTAAATCCATTCTTCCAAATATGTTCTACCATGGCCTTCTTTGGTTTTCTTTTCCGGTTGTCACATTTGCTGCACGGACAAGGGACTAGGCTAGCTCCTTTAGCAGCTTCGCCATATGCCCGTTCCTCGAAAGCATCGGTCTTCCTAATCCATTCTGGGGTGACATCATTACGTCGAACGCGGCCCGTGTACATCCACTCACGGTCCTCCATCCTCTAACATATATAACCGAGTATAGTTTAATATAGACATGTAATGCATGTACACTACGTTCCTACCTTCTAATAGGTGAGGATAGGTCCTAATCCCACCCGCGGTTGCGTAGATGGAGTTAGTTTCCATGCTCTACTCCGATCCGAGATAGAATTTCGGCAGCACCTCCCCGCTGTTCTCCGGATACACGTCCTGGCAGGGAGAGTGTACTGTCCGGAGAACAACAGGGAGGTGACGCCGAAACTCTTTCTCGGACCGGAGTAGAGCATGGAAACTAACACCATCTACGCAACCGCGGGCTGTCCAAAAAACGTGGACAATTCGAAACTGATACATTTGTAGATATGCAAAGATCTGCATATCTACACCGTATCACTTTCGAACGGGAGACGCCTAACTGGGTTACGTGATCTACGACCATGATGCGGAAATAGAGGTTATACCTAGGGTGGCGGTGGAGTCAGGCTAGTGGGGCTGTGGCGGGTCGGTGCAGTGGCGACGCGACGCGGTGCAGGCAGACCCGCAGCGGCTAGGAAGACAAGTATCTTCTCTGTAAAAAAGAAACACAAGTCTATTAATACAAAAAAAAATCGACAGCACCTCCCCTGTACGTTGAGGTTTTTAAAACCTGCAAATAACACTAACAGCACTGTTGGGGGCTTGTTCTCAAATGCTAAATGCTAAGAGTTAAGAACAAGGCAACATAGAAAATGTCAAGTGTTAAAGTCCTTCGTCCTCCAAAACATTATATCCCTTCAGCATATAAACTATTTCAGACGAAGGTTACGAAGGACGTACCTTTGTGAGTATAATAATAAGCAACGAAGTGTTCATACAAATCATAAGATACAAAATAAACATTTAAATATTATCATAGAATTATCTCCATTTTTATTATCATGAATGAATATAAATGACTTCAAATTACAAATGTACCTTCGGTCCTGAGGAAGGCAAAAGTACAGGTGTGATGCGAAAGCAAATGCCAAGTTCGCGTGAACAGTACGGGGGTACTGTTCATCTATTTATAGACACAGGACACAGCCTGTGACGAATTACAATTATGCCCCTTACAAAAGTTTACAACATTGACTCAGACCTCTATGGATAAAAAGGTCATTCTATCTCTATGTCGGTTTGCAACGCCGAAGCTCCATGAAAAGGAACCTTCGGCCATCTCCTGGGGACAACTTCAGCCGAAGCTGCTTCTTCGTGTAAGACCTTCGGCGCAACGAAGCATGGCCCCAACAAGCACGATGGCTGACATGCACACAGTAACAAAAAAATCACCTAAAGTATACACTGCAAAGGTAATAGAGCAATCTAATTAGTGCTGAGAACAAGTGAGCACAAGAATTAAATCCTAATTTAAGGGTGTGTATTAGGATTATCTAATACACATGATTCTAACCTCGGTCTGCGCAGGGTTTTGAGAGCATTTAGGATTATCTAAAGCACATTCAGAGTCATCGTTGCCGAGCTCAACACAAGGTAAAAGCAGCTCCGACTTTGCCAGACGGGCCGCACATGGCCAAAAGAGCACGATGACGCCTATACCTTACACCTGGCACAAAAGGAGGAAGACCGAGACGCGCTATCGTTCCCGGGCCTCAACACACCCAGACTCGAGGCAGCTCCAATTTTTCGCCAGCGATCTTGATCCAACACCCACCTCTGGTTTTTACCCGACCTCCAAAACAAAGTAAAGTCTCAACGCGGAGGCGGTAGCGGCAGCAGCGTCGATCGATCGGCCGGCGTCTACGGCCTACGTTCGACTTGCTGCCTCGACGGACGGCCGGCTCGATCTCGACCGATCGCCGGTCGTCGATCGGAGATCGATGGAGTTCACCGCTCCCCCGCCCGCGACCCGGTCAGGCGGCGGAGAGGAGAGGGCGGCTGCTGAGCACAACCAGCACCACCAGCAGCAGCATGCGACGGTGGAGAAGGAGCACATGTTCGACAAGGTGGTGACGCCGAGCGACGTCGGGAAGCTGAACCGGCTGGTGATCCCGAAGCAGCACGCGGAGAAGTACTTTCCGCTGGACGCGGCGGCGAACGAGAAGGGCCTCCTGCTCAGCTTCGAGGACCGCACGGGGAAGCCCTGGCGCTTCCGCTACTCCTACTGGAACAGTAGCCAGAGCTACGTGATGACCAAGGGCTGGAGCCGCTTCGTCAAGGAGAAGCGCCTCGACGCCGGGGACACAGTCTCCTTCGGCCGCGGCATCAGCGAGGCGGCGCGCGGCAGGCTTTTCATCGACTGGCGGTGCCGACCCGACCCGCCCGTCGTGCACCACCAGTACCACCACCGCCTCCCTCTCCCCTCCGACGTCGTCCCCTACGCGCCGTGGGCGGCGCACGCGCACCACCACCACTACCCAGCAGATGGGCACACGGAACCAGTAACACCTTGCCTGTGCGCCACACTCGTTGCCACTGAAATGAGAGCATCATCTTCGCAACTGTCACTCACACGCTCCAACCTCTCCAGGCCGCCACAACCTAGAATAGCCAGAGTCGATGGCGCCCAGCCACGGCCGTCGTCGTCACCACGCCAGCCACAGTCGTTGTCGTGCCGGTCGTGCCAACCGCAGCCACGGCGAACGGCCGGCGTTCCTTGAGAAAGTTGTCGCACTGGACGCTGCCCGGGTGGCTGCAGAAGGGGCAGGATCGGACCTGGAGGTGGACGACGACCTGGACCGCCGTTGGGAAGGCCGGATCAGCGAGCTGGCTAGCCTAATCTAGGAGGCTGGTCGTTGTCTACTGCTCCTCCCTGCTAGCATGGGCGGGTGGCGTGGTGGCTCGCACGACTGACTCGTGGCGGCGATGCCCGCGCTCGCGTGGCTGTGGCTGGCCAGCGGGGCTGGCTCGCTACGGCGGCGGCGTGGTTTGCCTGGGTCAGGGGCGTTGGTCGTCGGCGGATCTACGACTGTCAACGGCGCCTTCTGCAGGTGGTGGGTCGTGGGGCTAGGGCCGAACCATGAGCCTCTCCAGCTAGATTCATCTCCCCGCCTCTCGTTTCGGCCTATGGTGTGGGGAGGGCTGGCTGGCTCCGTGCATTGGCACGTGTGGTGGGAGGTCCTCCGGCGAAAGCCATGCTCGCTTTCGGGCGGACAGTAGTGACGCCCGCGGGCGCCAGCCCTACCCTATTGAGGGTGCCGTCTTTAGACCTCTCACCCCCATGCGGGAACCCTCGCCTCGGCCTTCTTGGGGTCTTTCGCTAGTGCTCGACCGGCGTTGGGGCTCTAAGGTTTGGGGCTTCTGGATTGGTGCGTTGTTGGACGGCAGAAGGTGACAACGCACGGCGGCTTGGTGGGTGACTTCGGCATGGCTGACCCTTCAACTTTCTCCTTGGTGCTAGCGATCTACGCTACTCTGCAAGGTCTTCGGAGGGATGTCACCTTCTGCCTCGTATGGGATGTGCCGAGGCTTGGCAACGATGGCGCGCCTCGGTCTTATTCCTTGCCGAGTGCCTCGTATGGGATGTGCCGAGGCTTGCTCCCGAGGCTTGTCCCTAGTCTCAATATGGCTCACAAGATCTAGCGCACCCTAGAGAATGTCGATCTATTTCTACTTGCATGATTCAAAGATCTATTTCTACTTGCATGATTCAAACTTAACAAGAATTAAATCCTAATTTAAGGGTGTGTATTAGGATTATCTAATACACATTATTCTAACCTCGGTCTGCGCAGGGAGGATGTCGATGGCCGGAGCGGGGAGTGGCGGAGATGGCACTGCAGGGGCGGCGGTGCTTGGTGGCAGGGGGGCGGCGCTTGGTGGCAGTGGGGGCGGCGGCGCTTGGCGGCGTGGGGGCGGCGGGGCGCGGCCCGGCGGCGTGGGGGCGGGGCGCGGCGCCCGGCGGCGTGGTGGCGGCGTGGGCGCGGGCCCGACGGCGTGGTGGCGGCGTGGGTGGCGGCGTGGTAGAAAAGAAGAAACGAAGTGAGCGCAGAGAAGAAGAGAGGAAGACGACGGTTGTATTATTCAACGGCTTTGCCGAGTGCCAGATCGCGGGCACTCGGCAAAGAATTTTTTAAAAATTTTAAAGTACATTTTGCCGAGTGCCCGCGATCTGGCACTCGGCAAAGACGGCTTTGCCGAGTGCCAGGTCTGAGGCACTCGGCAAAGCATTTATTAAAAATTTTAAAATACATTTTGCCGAGTGCCGACTGACAGGCACTCGGCAAAACCTTAACTTATTGTTTTTGCCGAGTGCTGCCAGGCTGGCACTCGGCAAAGAGAGTCTTTGCCGAGTGTCTTTTTTGGACACTCGGCAAAGTACATTTTTATTTTTTTATTTTGCCAACCAAAAATTTTTGTGGTATGTTCCTACACTATATAGACCTACATATACCATTTTGGGTCAATTATAACAGTGTTTCTATAGCTGGTACATTTAGTTTGTTTATTTGAATTTCTTCGGAAAATTCAGATTTGAACTGCAGGTCACTTGAAACTTGGAAAACCGTGCATGCAAAAATGATATCCATGCTACATAGCACAAGTTACGACCGATTTCAGGAGCGGACCGGAAACTTCGAGCACTATGCTCACTCAACATGGCCGTGAACTTGCCATACAACTGTTTAAAAAATTTATAAAACACAAACAAACTTAGAAAATCATGAAACTTGTCCACATGTCATGATATCATATGTAGAGTCTGTGATAAAAAATTTAGAATGTTTGGAGAAAGTTGTGAGACATTATGTGTAGAAACCTAAGAGAACCACACATGAAATCATAGAGTTTCAATGTGGATCTCTTAGGTTTGTACACATAGTGCGTTACAGCTTTCTCGAAACTTTTTCAAATTTTTATCACAGCCTCTACTATGATATCATGACACGTGGACAGGTTTCATGATTTTCTGACTTTGTTTCTGTTTTATACAATTTTTAAACACCTGGATGGCAAGTTTACAGTCATGTTGAGTGAGCATGGTGCTCGAAGTTTCCGGTCCGCTCCTGAAATCGGTCGTAATTTGTGCTAAGTAGCATGGATATCATTTTTGCATGCACGATTTTCCAAGTTTCGAGTGATCTGCAGTTCAAATCTAAATTTTCCGAAGAAATTTAAATAAACAAACTAAATCTACTAACGATTGAAAACTCTGTTAAAATTGTCCACAAATGATACATGTAGGTCTACATAGTGTAGGAACATACCACAAAAATTTTGAGAGACAAAAATAAAAAAAATAAAAATATACTTTGCCGAGTGTCTAGGGATGACACTCGGCAAAGTATGCTTTGCCGAGTGCCTACTATGTGGCGCTCGGCACAGAACCTCTTTGCCGAGTGCCAGCCGTTGACTCTCGGCAAAGACTGACGGCCGCTGACGGCCGTTTGCCGAGAGCCCCCTTTGCCGAGAGTTTGACACTCGGCAAAGTTGTCTTTGCCGAGTGTCGCCCTGTGCCGAGTGTTCAGCACTCGGTATAGGTCGCTTTGCCGAGTGCCTAACTTTACCGAGTGCGGCACTCGGCAAAGCCTTGTTTGCCGAGTGCCCGACAAAAGACACTCGGCAAAGAATACAACACTCGGCAAAGCCTGCGATTCCGGTAGTGATGCATCCTTTTATAACCCCACATATGTTTCTTAGAATTCGATTTTAGTCTCATATGTTGTTGATGCTTCTTTTTTTTCTTATCCCCTCTTAACCATACGCGTCTGTTGATGCTTTTTCTTCTTCTTAGAATTCGATTTTAGAACTATTTTTGGGGATACATGATAACCCCCTCCCCGCCAAAAAAATTGTCCTTTCAATTCTCTCCAATGTAATCCTTTCTTTATCATCTACATTGGCATGACTCGCCGACAAATGGGCCCCGCCCTCCAGCCTCACACGTTCCTGCCTTAACTCACCGTCGCTGCCAGGCGAGCCCCATGCTCTAGATCCTTCTCTCAGCTGATAGAGCCACATAGATCGCGTAACTACCCTCGTCGTCGCCAGCTGGAGTTTGTTGTATTTGCCCCCAATATATTTGGCAACTACTTTACCTTATTTGTTAGTGAGCACATAAGATGCATCGAAAGTTTTAAATGAAATGTTATGCTCATTTGATGCATTTTCAATTTTCTTTTTAGTCATTTTGATATTGGTTGAATGCCTATAGAAGCCTCATTACTATACATAAAAACATGATGAGAAACAGAATGAGGTTTTCTAGCATGAATTCTCCTAATCTTATGTCCAGGATAGTTTTCAGTAGCACTGGGCATAAAACCCGAGCCCGAAGCCCTGTACTCGAAATACCCGAACCCGTACCCGTATAGCCCAATACCCGTTACCCGAATAGCATTTGCGGGTAACAAAATTAAATACCCGAATTAAATTCGGGCCTAATCGGGTATTATGCTACGGTACCCGAAGTACCCATACTACCCGAAGTCTGCTAGCAGCGCGCCATCGCCCCTCAGTTCTCAGTTCTCACGGTCTCGCGGATAGTGGCCCAAGGCCCAAGCAGCAGCGCGCTGCGCGCCAGAGCGCCCAAGCTCCCAGTCCCAGCGGCCCAGCCCCAGACGGCCAGAGGCCCAGAGCTAGACGCAGACGGGAGACGGCAGACTCCCATGACCCATCCCAATTCCCAGTCGGCCAGCGTCCCTGAGAGCTGAGACCGTGAGACGCCACAAACGGCAAACCCTAGCTGGCTAGCTCCCTGGAGGCTGGAGGTGACGGCTGCTGGCTGCAAGACTGAAGGCTCCGCCGCTGTCGCTCTCGCTCCGAGGTCAGCACTCGGCAGTCGGCAGTCGGCACCAGGCAAGGCAAGGCAGCAAGCCAGCAGCCCAGCACGACGGTCGCCGGCGACAGGCGACCAGGCATCACCGCGTCAGGTGGCCAGCGACCAGCCGACCAGCGTCCAGCGGTACACCCGTACAGGCGTACAGCCATTAGGCGGCCAGCCGGCCAGCGCCCTCGGCCAGCGGCAGCGCGCACCGCCCAGCTGGCCAGCTTGACAGCATCAGTGCGCCACTGGAAGGTAATTTATTATGCATTAGAAGTTACTTTGGTAGTTTATTTGTGATTTCATTGTCAATTTGTCATATAGATGCCAGAAATTGAGGAACACACAGATATGGAGGTTGAATCAGTTGCACTTGGTACTGAAACATCAAATATTCAGATTGTCGTTGCCCCAACATCTCAGTCACATGATGTAACAACTAGACAAGAGGAACCTGAGTTGACTAAGGATGGTGGTAGAAAGGAAATAGCACCGAGGTCAGATGTATGGCAACATTTCGTTAAGATAAAAGACGATAAAGACATTGTTAGGCATGCTAAGTGCAAATATTGCCATAGAAACATGAAGGCAGAGGCTGGACGCCATGGCACATCTTCATTGAAGAGGCATTTGGTTGCTTGCAAACGCAATCCAAATAAATTTAACAAAGATCCATCTCAAGGTACTCTACAAGCAACTCAACATGAAGGTGTTAGCACGTGGAGATTTGATCAAGACACACTAAGGGTTGCTTTTGCCGAGATGGTAATAGAGGATGAGTTGCCATTTTGCTTTGGTGAGAAACCTGGATTTAGAAAGTTTATGTCCAAAGCATGCCCTCGCTTTCTAGTGCCATCTAGAAGAACATGTACTAGAGATGTAGTACGATGTTTCTTCCAAGAGAAAGCTAAGCTAAAGAAATTCTTCAAAGACTCCTGTCAACGGGTTTGTTTGACAACAGATGGTTGGACTTCTAAGCAACTAGATAGCTACATGACTGTGACTGCTAGCTTTATTGATGATAATTGGAAGTTCCATAAAAAAGTTATTGGTTTCTTCTTGGTAAAGGGACACAAGGGCGATGATATTGGAAAAAATGTGCTGAGATGCATGGTTGAATGGGGTTTGGAGAGAGTGATGACAATAACTGTTGATAATGCAAGTGCCAATGATACCGGTATTAGTTATTTGAGGAGGCAATTGAGTTCCACTAATCTAGCTAGTGGCAAGTACTTGCACATGAGATGTGCAGCTCACATCGTGAATCTAATTGTGCATGACGGCCTAAAAGAAGTGGACCTATCAGTGAAGCGTGTTAGGGCAGCTGTGAAGTACATTAGAAATGGTGGTTCAAGAATGGTCAAATTTAAGGAAATTATAGAGGAAGAAAAGTTAACCAACAATCCATATCTAAAGGCTGATGTCCCAACTAGATGGAACTCCACGTATATTATGCTTAAATCTGCAATTGTGTATGAGAAGGTGTTCACAAAATTAGCAGACGAAGACATGAGTTATGTTATGGACCTATCTGAAGGAAGGGGTGGTTTTGGTCATCCTGATGAGATAGATTGGGAAAACGCAAGGAAGATGGCAGAATTTTTAGAGCACTTTTATGATCTTACTGTCCGTGTCTCTACTACTCTCCAAGTCACTGCACATACATTTTTCCATGAGATTGGAGAAGTGCATGCATTGATTCAATCATGGATGGAGAGTTCAGATGATTTGCAAACACTGATGGGAATCAGAATGAAAGAAAAATTTGATAAATATTGGGGACTTTGGAACTCTACAAGTGAACATGACAAGGAGATGGAGAAGGGGAGGGGGAAGGCAAAGGAGAAGGAGAACTTGAATTTGCTAATTTTTATTGCTGGTTGTCTTGATCCAAGATACAAGCTATCTTTGTATACCAAGATAACCGTTGAAGAGATATTTGGCGAGGAAAGGGGACAAATAGTTTCGGAAGCAATTAACACTTGTCTTCATGAGTTGTTCGAGGAGTATATGAAAATGTATGCTTCGGGTGAGGATACAACCAATGTAAGTGACCCAATAACATCAAAGGAAGGTAGAGGTAGAGGAGGGAAGCTGAAGGAAATTGTTGCTAAGAAAATGAGGCTCGGCAAAGGCATTGGTTCAAGCAACAACACTAAGTCTGAACTTGACAAATACCTTTCTGAAGAAACTGAGGACACAGAAATGAAGCTTGATCTCCTAGTATGGTGGAAGGCATCTGAGCAGAGATTTCCAATACTAGCTCGCATGGCCCGTGATGTGCTTGCTATACCAATATCAACTGTAGCATCAGAGTCAGCATTTAGCACAAGTGGGCGCATTTTAGATGACTTCCGTAGTTCCCTTACTCCATTCATGCTTGAAGCTCTAGTATGTGCACAAGATTGGTTGAGGTGGTCAATACCTATTGATATTGAAGAAAACCTTGAAGAATTAACCATGCTAGAAAAAGGTATAGCATTCCTTATTTTTTCATTATTATTCAATGGTTCATTGCATATCAACACATATTAACTAGACAGTGTTTTATCTCATTGCAGAACTAAAAGAAGAATTTGGTGGTAAAGGAAAAGGAAAACAAGAAGCAACAACAACAACAGGTACAGGAACAGGAAGCAACACCATCCATGGAACATCTACATCTTAGTTCATGGCTTGGCTTCATGCTGATAATCTGGTATGAAATCACCTGGCCTTTTTGTTCTGCGCCAATTTGCTCAAATTTCTGGACTGAAATTGGTGTTGTTCCTAATTGAAATCCTGTGCTGAAATCTCTGGACTGAATTGGTGTTGTCTGCCTTTTGCTGTTGAACAGGTACTAGTATGGAGACATGGAGATTGGAGAGTGGTCCTGTGCGGTGCTTACTGCTTAGTGCTTAGTGTTGTCTGAATTGGTGTTGTGCCGTTCAGGCGTTCAGCTAGTGCGGACGTTCAGGCGTGATGCCGTTCAGGCGCTCAAATTTCTGGACTGAAATGAGGCATGATGCCGTTCAGGCGTTCAGCTATGGACTGAAGCGGTGAAGCCTGAGCTAGCTAGTGCGGACGTGCGGTGAAGCCTGAGCTAGTGCGGAGTGCGGATGCCTGATGGCCGAAGCCTGATGCCGTTCAGCTGTTGTGCACTGTTTCACTGTTTTAATTTTTAAATAACCTATGACTGGAATATTGTTTCACTGTTTTAATTTTTAAATAATGTGTACTGTGTCTGTGTACTCTATAGTCTATATTCTCTCTATTATTGTTTCACTGGAATATTGTCTATGGGTATTTTGGTATTACCCGAACCCGTACCCGAAAGTACGGGTACCCAAAATTACGGGTACCCGACATTACGGGTACGAGTTCGGGTTTAGATGTTTAAAACCCGAAATATAAAAAACCCGAAAAACCCGACCCGAAATACCGGGTAAACCCGAACGCCCAGCTCTAGTTTTCAGGATATAAAATGTAACCTTCTCTATCCTGAACCATGGGAGCCTTATCCTTAACAAAATTAAACAATTTGTTTTTGGGGGCATTAAGCTTGATGTTGTTTTGGCTCCCTTATTGGAAGCCAATACCATCCTTAATGTCAGGGCGTCTCCCATTATAGAGCATGCTACGAGCAAATTTAAAATTTTCATTCTCAAGCCCATGCTCGGCAATTTTAGCATTTAATTTAGTTATGTGATCATTTTGTTCTTTAATCATGGCAATGTGATCATCAATAGCTTCAACATTAATATCTCTACATCTAGTGTAAATGGTGACATGCTCGACAGTAGATGTAGGAATATTGCAAACATTCAATTCTTCTATCTTAGCATTTAAACTAGCATTCTCATCTCTAAGACATGAAATTAAATCATTGCAAATGTTAAGCTCTTTAGATAAGTTTTTACAATTTTCTACTTCTAGAGCATAAGCAATTTTCAATTTAACAAAATTCTTGTTTTCCTTAACGAGTGTTGGAACCTGGCTCACCAGGGCGAGAGGATCCAATGGGAAGGTGAAAAGAGTATTTGCAAAGTTTAGCACGGAATGCCACAAGCTTTGTTAATCTCCGTGTATGGGCACTGTACGGGGGTATTTATAGGTACTTGAGGGGCCGCCTGTCCCTGTCAAAGACGTTTAGACCCTCGAGTACCCGGTTTATCCCCAGTATATTCCCACGAGGGGAGGTTATAGATAGTCATTAAGCTAAACCTTATTACAGACACGACCCTTACCGCACTTGTCCTCATGGGGCCCATCACTATGGGCCGACTCACACATGGGCCTCCTCTGGTGGTGGGACGCGGGAGGTCCGTAGACATCGGCAGGGCCTTCGTCTTGCAACACGACAGCGAAGGGGGTCGCACAAGCCTCCGTCCAGTTGGCGCCCTCGACTTGTTCTGGTGTGTTCTGTGGATGTAGCCTTCGTCTGCGCGATGAGAGGACGAAGTCGTAGAGCAAAGGGTGGCGTGTTCGCCTTTGCCCCAACATTTGCCCTCCGAGGGACCAGTTCGACTAAGTCAGCTAGTGTCGAAGACCACTGCTAGATGGTGAAGACGCTGCCCCGAAGACCACTGATGGCGTAGTGGATCACGATGTGGTCGTCAACTGATGGCAGTTGCGATTTGAGCGTCAGGAATTTCTTATAGTACTCGTGAAGGTTCTCCTTCTCTTACTGCTTGCAGAGGGATAACTCGGCCAGGGCATCTGTATCAGGTAGGTACCCTTGGAAGTTAAGCAGGAACTTGTCGCGAAGCCCTTTCTAGGAGTCAATGGACAGTGGCGGTAACCTGGTGTACCAAGTCAAGGCCAGGCCTTCGAGTGCGATGATGAAGGATTTGGCCATTGTGGCGTCGTCCCCTCCGGATGATGCGACGACTACCTGGTAGCTCATGATATACTGAGCCGGGTCGGTGCTGTTGTTGTATTTAGGGTAGGTGCCAGCCCTGAAGTTGGCAGGCCAGGGCGATGCTTGGAGTTGTGGAGCCAGAGGGCTTCGCTCGTCGAGATAGTTGATCCCCTGGAAAGCCACAGCGGGTGGAATGAAGGGGCCACGCTGTGGCATGAATGGGTCTCCGGCTTGGATATAGTGCTGGAGAGGCGCTGGCGACGCGAGCGGTCCGCGCTGCGGGTTGTATTGGCCTTCGCCTTGCATGAGTGCGATCTCTTGCTCTAGCTCTCGAGCTCTCTGCTCCTCATCTTGTATCATCTGACGCACTTTGGCTTGCATGGTGACTCGTTGGCGTTTGGCTTCGAGGATTTCTTTCTGCTTCTGCAGATGGTTGTTTTTGATGCGTAGAGCTCGCAACTTTAGCTGGTCTTCGGCTGAGATGCCGATGACTTTGCCTTCCTTGATGGTAACTTTGCTCTCTAGCGGGGCGAAGCCTGGAGGTGGCACTCGTGGTGCGTCCTCGGAACTGCAGGTACGTACGGTGCCGTCGAGGGTGGGGTGGTCCTAGCGCTGTCTCTTGCTGTTGACAGCGTCATCTTCGAAGGCCTCTTAGGGGGTGGGGTCTACGAGGGCCTTGCCTTTCTTTTCCGCTAGCAATGCTGCCTTCACCGCGTCGTCAATGGATGGGGCAGCCTTTGAATTAGCTCGCTTGGGTCCATCACAGGTTGTTTTTTCGTAGCACGAACGGTGGGCGCCAAATGTTGGAACCTGCTCACCAGGGCGAGAGGATCCAACGGGAAGGTGAAAAGAGTATTTGCAAAGTTTAGCACGGAATGCCAAAAGCTTTGTTAATCTTTGTGTATGGGCACTGTACGGGGGTATTTATAGGTACTCGAGGGGCGGCCTGTCCCTGTCAAAGTCATTTAGACCCTTGAGTACCTGGTTTATCCCCAGTATATTCCCATGAGGGGAGGTTACAGATAGTCATTAAGCTAAACCTTATTACAGACACAACCCTTATCACACTTGTCCTCGTGGGGCCCATCACTATGGGCCGAATCACACATGGGCCTCTCCCAGTGGTGGGGACGCGGGAGGTCCATAGACATTGGCAGGGCCTTCGTCTTGCAACACGACAGCGAAGGGGTCGCCCAGCCCTCCGTCCGGTCGGTGCCCTTGGCTTGTTCTGGTGTGTTCTGTGGATGTAGCCTTCATCTACGCGATGAGAGGACGAAGTCGTAGAGCGAAGGGTGGCATGTTCGCCTTCGCCCCAACAATGAGCAAGTCCTCTTGGCATTCCAAGAGATCATCCTTCTCGTTAATGGATTCTATCAATTCATTTATTTTCTTCTTTTGATCTTTAGTAAGGTTGGCAAAAAGAGAAGTTAAATCATCTTCATTATCACTAGAGGTACCCTCATCATCGGATGTAGTATATTTGGGGGTATCTGTAGGAAACGGGTGACGCCTAAGAGGGGGGGGGTGAATTAGGACTTCTAAAACTTTTACTAAACTAGGCCACAAATAAATCCCTAGAGCAAAACCTATGCAAATAATCAAAACTAGAATGTGCAAACTAGGTTTTGTCTAAGTGTTGCTATCTCTACCGCAAAGGCTAAGTTTCAATCTATACTAAATAAGTATGACTACAAGATTGAAACTTAAATGCTTAATATAAATGCGGAATGTAAAGAGCTAAGTAGAGAAGCAAACTCTCGTGGATGACGCCGGTATTTTTACCGAGGTATCCGGAACCACGCAAGGTCCCGACTAATCCTCGTTGGTGCCCCTACGCAAAGGGAAGCCCACGCGAGGGCCAAGCACCATGGTCGAGTAACTCCGTAGAGAGCCACGGGCCTTCTCCACGCGCAAGTGGTGCTCCGCTTCTGGCTCCTCTCGGACGCTCCCCGCCGTCTCCACTATCGAGCTTCCGGCCGAAACGTCGTGGGCCTCGTTCCCTCCGGTACACGGTGGCGACCGTGACACAAACGCGGTTGTCACGGTCTCGCAAGAATCTCGCCCCACTCGGTACAATTACAACGACTCACGCAAGAGCCGAGGGGTTGTGTGGTTTTACAAAACTCACTCAACTAACTAGGGTTCACCTAGAGCAAGCGCTAAAGCGGTCTAACTAACCTAAGCACTTCGCAAAGCACCTACGCTAATCACCGAGTGATTCTATTAAGCACTTGGGTGTTTGAGCTCTTGGAAATGTGCACTATATGCCTTGGTATGTTGCTTGGGCTCTCACACTTGAGAATGGCCGGTTGGGGTGGTATTTATAGCCTCCACACCCCCAACTAGCCGTTGGACAGAAAGCAGCAGCTTTCTGTCGTCGGGTGCACCAGACAGTCCGGTGCACCACCGGACACTGCACAGTAGATGTCCGGTGCACGCCACGTCAGCCGACTGTTGGCGCCTGTAGCAGTCGACCGTTGGATCTGACCGTTGCCGTCTGCCCGTTGGCACACCGGACAGACCGGTGCTACAGCCAGAGAGCGCCTGCCTGTGGCCTCTCTGCGCAGACTGTCCGGTGCACCACCGGACAGTCCGGTGCACACCGGACACCAATGTCCGGTGCGCCACCAGGCGCTGGCTGACAGCCCTCATCTTGGATTTCTTTGCTGATTTCTTCGGGCTTCTTTGTTCTTGAGTATTGGACTCCTATGCATCTTTTTATGTCTTCTTTTGAGGTGTTGCATCCTCATTGCCTTGGTCCAATTCTCTTCGCATCCTGTGAACTACAAACACAAACACTAGAAAACTTATTAGTTCACGGATTGTGTTGTTCATCAAACACCAAAACTCAATTAGCCAAATGGCCCGGGGTCCATTTTCCTTACAATCTCCCCCTTTTTGGTGATTGATGACAACACAACCAAAGCAAGCAAATAATACAAGTATTTGAATGAAAATATGCATTTTACTTGCTAAGATGCATGAATGTCCCCACAATGTGATATTATGGACTTAAGCCTCCCCCTAACTCCATAATTCACTTACTTCCTATTTATGGACCAAATAACCAAAACCACTTGAAAATCATTTGGAGATATAAAATTTTAAATTGGTGGTGTTTGGTGTTTGATATAGTTTTCATTGCTTTGGTCCCTAAACTTCTCCCCCTTTGGCATTGACCACCGAAAAGGAAGACATTAAAAGCATGTAGGAAGTAGATAACAACTTGCCCTCAACAAGAATTATATCAAATGATACCACTAGAAGGATATTAAATAAAACCACATGAGTGATACCAGGTGAAAGGATTACTCCCCCTAAATGAGTGTTCTCCTTAGAAAGAAGTTTCTCCCCCTTTTTAGAGATGAGGAAATACTCCCCCTGACAGAGATCCTCTACTTAGGAAAAAGCATGTGAAAATTAGAGGTGCAAGACATGATTTGAAAAGACTAACTTCCCTTATGCATAGGTAACAGAATATGAGTTAACTACTTATGCATTTTTGCAACATGGAAGCATATGATATGAAATATAGTCTAATCAAATTTAGGAGAAGACATGTAAATGATACTGAATGTAGTCTCAAAAGATACCAATTGAAGGTCAATGGTGAGCTTGAGAGATATGTGAGTTCTTGGAGATTTTGCAGTGGAAGATTGTTGTCTTTCTCCGGGGACTTCATTTTCCTTACAATGAGACTATCACATGAAATAGACTTGAAAAGGTGTTAGTCTCAAGGTGTTAGATTATAGAATAATCTCCCCCTAAAGGTGTGCATACAAGTTTTGAATACTTGTAGGAGACATGCACTTTGATTTGATATCAAGAGCGGAAAACCATCCATAATCCAAACTTTGGCACATATAAGTTAAATGATACAACTTGTAGAAATCAAAATTTTCAATTGATGCATCATTTACTATGGAGTGATATAAAAGCTATGTGCCGTGCTTAAATAAACATTTTAAGCCATGTAGGTTTGCTTAAGTATATGAATTAAAAACAAGCAATCCTACCATATGATTCACCTAGTATGCATGATTTTAAACAAAAGTACATAACAAATGTAATACTAGGCAAGAAAGGTAAACTAGATAAAAGGTAAATAGACACGCATATCTAAAAACGAAGAATTCAATAAAACTAGTTACCTTAGTCATGGGTGGGAAATTTGGGTCCAAAATTTTCACTAACCCACTTGGCAATAAACTTGATCCAATATGATGTATCCCATGATATACATCCCAATTTTGCCAAGTCTCCAAATTTCCCGATGACCTTCGGTCCACTCACTTCCCTTTCGGGATCCAAACCTTCTTGGTGCTTTTCATGGTTGAAATTATCTCCTTTGGCACCCAGATGCGTTTGGCCCCTTTTCCTTTGTTGGCTTGCTTGTTGGCCTTGATTGCTATCACCTTTCCGTTCTTTTTCTTCTTGATCAAATATGGTGTAGCATCCTTTTTGTTCACCTTTTTGATGTAGGTGTTTGAGATTTTGCTTGATGGCTTTTGCTTGAGCTTTTGTCTTTGTTTATCCCCGGTCATCGCCTTGCATTGGAAAGACTTGTGGCCTTCCTTGTGGCATAGCCTACAAATCACAGTTTCTCCCTCCATAGGCTTGTTCACTCCCGCAGTGGTGTTATCCTGTGGAGGTTGGATTTGTTTGGCTTTGCCTTTCTTGTCATACAAAGCCTTGCCAAGGCGAGCCACTTCTTGCTTTAATTGTTCATTTTCCTTTGCAACCTCATCCGTACATGTCTCTACAACAATATTCTCAACAACGACTTGGTTGCAGGGGTTAGAATCATCAATTAAATCAAAGCAGGAAGTAGAAGCATCTTTCTTAATTATTTCAGGCATTTCAACTAAAGATGCTGCTGGGGTGCTACCAATGTTTTCTAGCTTAGTAGTTAGCTCATTATTGTGTATGCTAAGAATTTACATTTTCTCTAGCAAATTTTCAATAGCTTCTTGGGAGCTAGCTAACTTAGCCTTAAGTTTTTCATTCTTTTTAATAAGACTATCATCGGTAGCAGTGGATGGAGCACTAGATTCTAATAGCTCAATTTTAGTTGATAGCTCACTATTTAAGTTTGCAAAAGTTTCAAATTTTTCTAGCAAACCTTTGTAATCATTTTGAGAGCTAACCAACTTATTTTTCAAAGTTTTAAGTTGAGCTTTTTGCTTAGTGCAAACATCCTGGAAAAATTCTACGGCTTCCGCAAGCTCATCTAGAGAGGGCTTTCCCTCACCTTCATCATCACTACTACTTTCATCACTAGAGGATGGAATGCTTTTGTTACCTCTTGCCATAAGGCATTTGTGTGATGACCGTGATGATCGTGACGAGGACCGGTGGCTGCGCGTCCTTGGAGGTTCTTCTTCACTTGAAGAATCATCCCAAGTTCTAACACTTGTTAGCGCCTTGCCTTTGCTCCTCTCCTTTTTGGGTTTGGCCATATTTGGACAGTTGTCCCTGAAGTGGCCCTTCTCCCCACATGCGAAGCATCCTCTCTTCCTTTGCTTTTTTCTGTCAATGTTAAAGAGAAGATCCTCGACCTGCAGGGGCACACCCATTAGATTAATCTTGCGGATATCCCCATTACCTTTCCGACGCGTCGGATTGTTTCTTCGTCCTCGGAGGATGATGTGCATGGTTGATTATCTTCATCATCATCACTTTCTTCTTCTTCCTCTTCTTCACTTGAGGAACTTGGAGTGGGAGCCTTCTTTTTGCCCTTCCTTTCATCACATGCAAAAGCATATGGTCTTGAAGAAGTTGGCTCCTCTCCCCGACTCATTTTTCGCGACATCTCAATGGCCGCGATTTTCCCAATCACAATGGTCGGGGTCATGTTGCTTAAGTCCTCCATGTTATGAAGGATGGTGATGATGCTCCCATATCTTTGTTGAGGTAGCAGGGAGATAATCTTCCTCATAATGTCCGCATCACCTAGCTTATTAATGCCAATAGAGTTGAGCTCATTGATTATTAGATTCAAACGAGAATACATGTCTCTAACAAGCTCATTATCTTTCATGGCAAAAGAATTATACTCATTTAACACTAGGCAATGTTTTTGCTCACGGACATTGGATGTGCCGTCATGGAGCTCATGCAATTTTAGCCAAATCTCATTAGCAGTTTTCAAGGTAAATACTTGATTAAAAATATCCATGCTAAGAGATTCATACAAGCAATTTTTGGCTCTAGCATTTAAATGAATTTCTTTTTCTTCACTCGTGGTGGGTTTCTCGGGATTCTTGAGGGGTTTCATCCCGTCACGAGTGACTCTCCAAACACCTAGATCAACGGCCTCTAGGTAACAAGCCATTCTAGCACTATAATATGGGAAGTTAGTGCCGTCAAAGTGTGGTGGCCTATGGGTATCCATCCCTTCCTCTAAAAAGCGTCGACTCTTTTAGCGGTGAAGCTAAAGCGTTTCAAATGAGCCAAACCGGGCTCCGATACCACTTGTAGGAAACGGGTGACGCCTAAGAGGGGGGGGGGTGAATTAGGACTTCTAAAAATTTTACTAAACTAGGCCACAAATAAATCCCTAGAGCAAAACCTATGCAAATAATCAAAACTAGAATGTGCAAACTAGGTTTTGTCTAAGTGTTGCTATCTCTACCGCAAAGGCTAAGTTTCAATCTACACTAAATAAGTATGACTACAAGATTGAAACTTAAATGCTTAATATAAATGCGGAATGTAAAGAGCTAAGTAGAGAAGCAAACTCTCGTGGATGACGCCGGTATTTTTACCGAGGTATCCGGAACCACGCAAGGTCCCGACTAATCCTCGTTGGTGCCCCTACGCAAAGGGAAGCCCACGCGAGAGCCAAGCACCACGGTCGAGTAACTCCGTAGAGAGCCACGGGCCTTCTCCACGCGCAAGTGGTGCTCCGCTTCCGGCTCCTCTCGGACGCTCCCCGCCGTCTCCACTATCGAGCTTCCGGCCGAAACGCCGCGGGCCTCATTCCCTCCGGTACACGGTGGCGGCCGTGACACAAACGCGGTTGTCACGGTCTCGCAAGACTCTCGCCCCACTCGGTACAATTACAACGACTCACGCAAGAGCCGAGGGGTTGTGTGGTTTTACAAAACTCACTCAACTAACTAGGGTTCACCTAGAGCAAGCGCTAAAGCGGTCTAACTAACCTAAGCACTTCGCAAAGCACCTACGCTAATCACCGAGTGATTCTATTAAGCACTTGGGTGTTTGAGCTCTTGGAAATGTGCACTATATGCCTTGGTATGTTGCTTGGGCTCTCACACTTGAGAATGGCCGGTTGGGGTGGTATTTATAGCCTCCACACCCCCAACTAGCCGTTGGACAGAAAGCAGCAGCTTTCTGTCGTCGGGTGCACCGGACAGTCCGGTGCACCACCGGACACTACACAGTAGATGTCCGGTGCACGCCACATCAGCCGACCGTTGGCGCCTGTAGCAGTCGACCGTTGGATCCAACCGTTGCCGTCTGCCCGTTGGCACACCGGACAGTTGAAAGGGAAATGTGCCCTTGGGCCATTTCTAAGTGTTTTGGTTATTTAGTGTCCAACACAAGTGCCTAAGTGTAAAGAGGTGGACAAAGTACAAATCAAGGATAAAGGTATGTTTCTCAGACTTAGTACATTGTTTTATGGACTAATGTATTGTGTCTAAGTGCTGGAAACAGGAAAAATCCAATTGGAAATGTCTTGGCTCGAGCAGCCAAGAATCTGCTGAGTCTGGGAGCACCGGACTGTCCGGTGGTGCACCGGACAGTGTCCGGTGCGCCAGGCTGGTTCGAGCGAACTGGCCGCTCTCGGGAATTCACCGGCGACGTACGACTAAAATTCACCGGACTGTCCGGTGTGCATCGGACTGTCCGGTGAGCCAACGGTCGGCCGCTCAATCTGCGCGGGACACGTGGCCGAGCCAACGGCTAGAAGGGGGCACCGGACTGTCCGGTGTGCACCGGACATGTCCGGTGCGCCAACGGCTCCAGGTCTGCCAATGGTCGGCTTCGCCATTTAAGGAAAGAAATCTGGCACCGGACAGTGTCCGGTGTGCACCGGACTGTCCGGTGCGCCAGACAACAGAAGGCAATTCTGATTGCTCTCAACGGCTCCTAGCTGCCTTGGGGCTATAAAAGGGACCCCTAGGCGCATGGAGGAGTACACCAAGCATCTCAACAACATTTCTAAGCAACAAGACATCGATTTCGCGCATTCGTTTCATTGTGATAGCATATAGAGCTCTAGTGGAGTTGTGAACTCATTGAGTTGTGTTGCGAGCTCTTGTTGTGATTTGTGTGCGTGTTGACACTCTGATTCTTGTGTCTTGTGTGCGTTGTTAATCCCTCCCTTGCTCCATGTTCTTTGTGAATTTCAAGTGTAAGGGCGAGAGGCTCCAAGTTGTGGAGATTCCTCGCAAACGGGATTGAGATAAAGCAAGCAAAACACCGTGGTATTCAAGTGGGTCTTTGGACCGCTTGAGAGGGGTTGATTGCAACCCTCGTCCGTTGGGACGCCACAACGTGGAGTAGGCAAGCGTTGGTCTTGGCCGAACCACGGGATAACCACTGTGCCATCTCTGTGATTGATCTTTGTTGGTTATTGTGTTTTGTTGAGGATTCCTCTATAGCCACTTGGCAATTATTGTGCTAACAATTAACTAAGTTTTGTGGCTTAAGTTTTGAAGTGTTACAGGATCACCTATTCACCCCCCCTCTAGGTGCTCTCAATTGGTATCAGAGCCGTTCTCTTCAAGAAAGGGACTAACCGCCCGAAGAGATGGATCCTAAGGGCAAGGGGATGGTGATCAACGACAAGGAGAAGGAGTCCTTTGTCAACGAGCCCAATGATGACAGGCCCACCGACTCAGGCTCGGGCCACAAAAGAAAAGACGGGAGGAAGAAGAAGACAAGGCGCATCAAGGAAATTGTCTACTACGACAGCGACAAATCTTCCTCCTCCCAAAAGGACAACGACGACTACGACAGACGAAAGACGGTTAACTCAAACTTTTCTTTCGATTATTCGCGCATTCTGCATAGCTCAAATGCTCAATTGCTCCCCATTCCACTTGGCAAGCCCCCTCACTTTGATGGAGAGGACTACGGATTTTGGAGCCACAAAATGCGTACTCACCTGTTTTCTCTCCATCCAAGCATTTGGGAGATTGTGGAAAGTGGAATGAAATTTGATAGCTCGGATAGCCCTGTGTTTATTAATGAACAGATTCATAAAAATGCACAAGCTACTACTGTGTTGCTAGCCTCTTTGTGCAGGGACGAGTATCACAAGGTGAGCGGCTTGGACAATGCCAAGCAGATCTGGGACACCCTCAAGATCTCTCATGAGGGGAACGACGTCACCTTGCTCACCAAAATGGAGTTGGTGGAGGGCGAGCTTGGAAGGTTCGCGATGATAAGGGGCGAGGAGCCAACTCAAACATACAACCGGCTCAAGACCCTTATCAACAAAATAAGGAGCTACGGAAGCACACGATGGACGGACCACGACGTCGTCCGACTGATGCTAAGGTCCTTTACCGTTCTTGATCCTCATTTGGTGAATAATATTCGTGAGAATCCCAGGTACACCAAAATGTCGCCCGAAGAAGTCCTCAGAAAATTCGTTAGCGGGCGAATGATGATCAAGGAGGCGAGGTACGTGGACGACGCCTTGAATGATCGGATCAACGAGCCACGACCCCTTGCTCTCAAGGCAACAAGAAGCAAGGAGGCGCTACCTAGCAAGGTGGCACAGATTGAGGCAGCCGGACTCAATGATGAAGAGATGGCCCTCATCATCAAAAGATTCAAGATGGCGCTTAAAGGTCGCAAGGGACAACCAAGCAAGACCAAAGCCAAGGGGAAGCACTCATGCTTCAAATGTGGTAAGCTTGGTCATTTTATTGCTAACTGTCCCGACAATGATAGTGAACAGGACCAAGGGAGCAAGAGGGAGAAGAAGAAGGCATACAAGAAGGCAAAGGGCGAGGCACATCTAGGCAAGGAGTGGGATTCGGATTGCTCCTCCTCCGACTCCGACAATGAAGGACTCGCCGCCACCGCCTTCAACAAGTCATCCCTCTTCCCAAACGAGCGTCACACTTGCCTCATGGCAAGAGAGAAGAAAGTAAGCACTCATGATACTAGTACTTATGCTTCTTCAAGTGAGGATGAGTCTAGTGATGATGATGAGATAGATTACTCATGCTTATTCAAGGGATTAGATAGATCTAAAATTGATAAGATTAATGAGTTGATTGATGCTTTGAATGACAAGAATAGATTACTAGAAAAACAAGAGGATCTTTTATATGAGGAGCATGATAAATTTGTTAGTGCACAAAAATCTCTTGCTCTTGAAATTAAAAGGAATGAAATGCTCTCTAGTGAATTATCTTCTTGTCATGAAACTATTGCTACGTTAAAAGGTTTTAATGATGATTTAAATGCTAAACTAGAAGTAGCTAGTAAATCTAATTCTTGTGTAGAAATTGTTGAAACTTGTAATAGGTGTAAAGATTTTGACATTGATGCTTGTAGTGATCATTTAGTTTCAATTTCCAAATTAAATGAGGAATTAGCTAGTCTTAATGCCCAACTTAAGACTAGCAAGAATGAATTTGACAAGCTAAAATTTGCAAGGGATGCCTACACGATTGGTAGACACCCCTCAATTAAGGATGGACTTGGCTACAAGAGGGAAGCCAAGAACTTGACAAGCCATAAGGCTCCCATCTCCACCAAGGAGAAAGGGAAGGCCCCTATGGCTAGTAGTGTGCAAAAAAACCATGCCTTTATGTACCATGATAGGAGACAATCTAGAAATGCTTATAGGAATTGTAATGCATACAATGCCTTTGATTCTCATGCCATGTTTGCTTCTAGTTCTTCTTATGTGCATGATAGAAATGTTGATAGGAGAAATGTTGTTCATAATATGCCTAGGAGAAATGTTGTTAATGTTCCTAGGAAAATAAATGAACCTTCTACAATATATCATGCTTTAAATGCTTCTTTTGCTATTTGTAGAAAGGATAGGAAGATTGTTGCTAGAAAATTAGGGGCAAGATGCAAGGGAGACAAAACTTGCATTTGGGTCCCTAAGGACATTTGTGCTAACCTTGTAGGACCCAACATGAGTTGGGTACCTAAGACCCAAGCCTAAATTTGCCTTGCAGGTTTATGCATCCGGGGGTTCAAGCTGGATTATTGACAGCGGATGCACAAACCATATGACGGGGGAGAAGAAGATGTTCACCTCCTACGTCAAGAATAAGGATTCCCAAGATTCAATAATATTCGGTGATGGGAATCAAGGCAAGGTAAAAGGGTTAGGTAAAATTGCAATCTCAAATGAGCACTCTATCTCTAATGTGTTTTTAGTAGAGTCTCTTGGATATAATTTGCTATCTGTTAGTCAACTATGCAATATGGGATATAACTGTCTATTTACAAATGTAGATGTGTCTGTCTTTAGAAGATGTGATGGTTCACTAGCTTTTAAGGGTGTACTAGACGACAAACTTTACTTAGTTGATTTTGCAAAAGAAGAGTCCGGTCTAGATGCATGCTTAATGGCTAAGACTTGCATGGGCTGGTTGTGGCATCGCCGCTTAGCACATGTGGGGATGAAGAACCTCCACAAACTTCTAAAGGGAGAACACGTGATAGGTCTAACCAATGTTCATTTCGAAAAAGATAGACCTTGTGCAGCTTGTCAAGCAGGGAAACAGGTGGGAGGCTCTCATCACACCAAAAATGTGATGACAACATCAAGACCTCTGGAGCTGCTGCATATGGACCTCTTCGGACCTGTCGCCTATCTGAGCATAGGAGGAAGTAAGTATGGTCTAGTTATTGTTGATGACTTTTCCTGCTTCACTTGGGTGTTCTTTTTGCAGGATAAGTCTGAAACCCAAGGGACCCTCAAGCGCTTCCTAAGAAGAGCTCAAAATGAGTTTGAGCTCAAGGTGAAGAAGATAAGGAGCGACAACGGGTCCGAATTCAAGAACCTTCAAGTGGAGGAGTTCCTTGAGGAGGAAGGGATCAAGCACGAGTTCTCCGCTCCCTACACACCTCAGCAAAATGGTGTGGTAGAGAGGAAGAACAGGACGCTCATAGATATGGCGAGGACTATGCTTGGAGAGTTCAAGACCCCCGAGTGCTTTTGGTCGGAAGCCGTGAACACGGCTTGCCACGCCATCAACAGGGTCTACCTTCACCGCCTCCTCAAGAAGACTTCATATGAGCTGCTGACTGGTAACAAACCCAATGTATCGTACTTTCGTGTATTTGGGAGTAAATGCTACATTCTAGTAAAGAAGGGTAGGAATTCCAAATTTGCTCCCAAAGCCGTAGAAGGGTTTTTATTAGGTTATGATTCAAATACAAAGGTGTATAGGGTCTTCAACAAATCATTGGGTTTGGTTGAAGTCTCTAGCGACGTTGTATTTGATGAGACTAATGGCTCTCCAAGAGAGCAAGTTGTTGATCTTGATGATGTAGATGAAGAAGATGTTCCAACGGCCGCGATACGCACCATGGCGATTGGAGATGTACGACCTCAGGAACAACTGGAGCAAGATCAACCGTCTTCCTCAACTATGGTGCACCCCCCAACCCAAGATGATGAACAGGTACCTCAAGTGGAGGCGCATGATCAAGGGGGAGCACAGGATGTTCAAATTGAAGAGGAAGAAGCACCTCAGGCACCTCCAACCCAAGTTTGAGCGACGATTCAAAGGGATCATCCTGTCGACCAGATATTGGGCGATATTAGCAAGGGAGTAACTACTCGTTCAAGATTGGTTAATTTTTGTGAGCATTACTCTTTTTGTCTCTTCTATTGAGCCTTTCAGGGTAGAAGAGGCCTTGCTAGATCTGGACTGGGTGTTGGCCATGCAAGAGGAACTCAACAATTTCAAGCGCAATGAAGTTTGGACACTGGTGCCTCGCCCCAAGCAAAATGTTGTGGGAACCAAGTGGGTGTTCCGCAACAAACAGGACGAGCACGGGGTGGTGACAAGGAACAAGGCTCGGCTTGTGGCAAAAGGTTATGCCCAAGTCGCAGGTTTGGACTTTGAGGAGACCTTTGCTCCCGTGGCTAGGCTAGAATCAATTCGTATCTTGCTAGCATATGCCGCTCACCATTCCTTCAGGTTGTACCAAATGGATGTGAAGAGCGCATTCCTCAATGGGCCGATCAAGGAGGAGGTGTACGTGGAGCAACCCCCTGGCTTTAAGGATGAACGGTATCCCGACCACGTGTGTAAGCTCTCTAAGGCGCTCTATGGACTTAAGCAAGCCCCAAGAGCATGGTATGAATGCCTTAGAGACTTTTTAATTGCTAATGCTTTCAAGGTTGGGAAAGCCGATCCAACTCTTTTTACTAAGACTTGCGATGGTGATCTTTTTGTATGCCAAATTTATGTCGATGACATAATATTTGGTTCTACTAATCAAAAGTCTTGTGAAGAGTTTAGCAGGGTGATGATGCAGAAATTCGAGATGTCGATGATGGGCGAGTTGAACTATTTCCTTGGGTTTCAAGTGAAGCAACTCAAGGACGGCACTTTCATCTCCCAAACGAAGTACACGCAAGACTTGCTAAAGCGGTTTGGGATGAAGGACGCCAAGCCCGCAAAGACGCCGATGGGAACTAACGGACACACCGACCTCAACAAAGGTGGTAAGTCCGTTGATCAAAAAGCATACCGGTCCATGATAGGTTCTTTGCTTTATTTATGTGCTAGTAGACCGGATATTATGCTTAGCGTATGTATGTGTGCTAGATTTCAATCCGATCCTAAGGAGTGTCACTTAGTGGCTGTGAAGCGAATTCTTAGATATTTAGTCGCTACGCCTTGCTTCGGGATCTGGTATCCAAAGGGGTCTAACTTTGACTTAATTGGGTACTCGGATTCCGACTATGCTGGAAGTAAGGTCGATAGGAAGAGTACATCGGGGACGTGCCAATTCTTAGGAAGGTCCCTGGTGTCATGGAACACTAAGAAACAAACCTCCGTTGCCCTATCCACCGCTGAGGCCGAGTACGTTGCCGCAGGACAGTGTTGCGCGCAACTGCTTTGGATGAGGCAAACCCTCCGGGACTTTGGCTACAATCTGAGCAAAGTCCCACTCCTATGTGACAATGAGAGTGCTATCCGAATAGCGGAAAATCCTGTTGAGCACAGTCGCACAAAGCACATTGACATCCGGCATCACTTTTTGAGAGACCACCAGCAAAAGGGAGATATCGAAGTGTTTCATGTTAGCACCGAGAACCAGCTAGCCGATATCTTTACCAAGCCTCTAGATGAGAAGACCTTTTGCAGACTGCGTAGTGAGCTCAATATCTTAGATTCGCGGAACTTGGATTGAAATGTAGCATACATGTGTTTATGCCTTTGATCATGTTCATTCTGCGTTTTGTTGCTTATTGTGGTGCTCAAGTTGTACAAACACTCCCTGGACCTCACAAGTCCTGTTTGCAAGTAATGCACATATTTAGGGGGAGCTGTGCTACAACTTGGCCCTTTGAGACTAACCATGTACTTGAGTTTCGTTGTTTTAGTCTCCAAGGAAAATTGAAAGGGAAAAGGTGGACTTGGACCATGCAAGACTTCCACTGCACTCCGATGAAAAGAGTAACTTTTCCAAGTTCATCTTCATATTCTTATTGCCTTTGTGTTCTTATTTGAAGATTTTGGTGAGGCAATGGGGTTAAAGGGCCAAGATTGATCCCGTTTTGGTGCTTGATGCCAAAGGGGGAGAAAATAAAGGCCAAAGCAATAAATGGATCAGCTCCACTTGAGAAATTTTGAAAATAGTATATTAGAGCTTTTGGTTTGACAAAACTCTTTTATTGTCTTTTATGTCAAAAGTTGGCCTCTTGTGGGGAGAAGTGTTGATTATGGGAAAAGGGGGAGTTTTTGAAATCCTTGATCAAATTTCTTTGGAAAACCTCTCTTTATGTCTCTACAAGTGGTTTTGACTTAGAGATAGGAATTTGAGTTTGATTTGCAAAAACAAACCAAGTGGTGGCATAGAGTGATCCATATATGTCAAATTGAATCAAAACAATTTTGAGTTCTAATTTGAATTGTTTTTGTACTTGTTCTACTTGCTTTATGTTGTGTTGGCATAAATCACCAAAAAGGGGGAGATTGAAAGGGAAATGTGCCCTTGGGCCATTTCTAAGTGTTTTGGTGATTTAGTGTCCAACACAAGTGCCTAAGTGTAAAGAGGTGGACAAAGTACAAATCAAGGATAAAGGTATGTTTCTCAGACTTAGTACATTGTTTTATGGACTAATGTATTGTGTCTAAGTGCTGGAAACAGGAAAAATCCAATTGGAAATGTCTTGGCTCGAGCAGCCAAGAATCTGCTGAGTCTGGGAGCACCGGACTGTCCGGTGGTGCACCGGACAGTGTCCGGTGCGCCAGGCTGGTTCGAGCGAACTGGCCGCTCTCGGGAATTCACCGGCGACGTACGGCTAAAATTCACCGGACTGTCCAGTGTGCACCGGACTGTCCGGTGAGCCAACGGTCGGCCGTGCCAACGGTCGGCCGCGCAATCTGCGCGGGACACGTGGCCGAGCCAACGGTTAGAAGGGGGCACCGGACTGTCCGGTGTGCACCGGACATGTCCGGTGCGCCAACGGCTCCAGGTCTGCCAACGGTCGGCTTCGCCATTTAAGGAAAGAAATCTGGCACCGGACAGTGTCCGGTGTGCACCGGACTGTCCGGTGCGCCAGACGACAGAAGGCAATTCTGATTGCTCTCAACGGCTCCTAGCTGCCTTGGGGCTATAAAAGGGACCCCTAGGCGCATGGAAGAGTACACCAAGCATCTCAACAACATTTCTAAGCACCAAGACATCGATTTCGCGCATTCGTTTCATTGTGATAGCATATAGAGCTCTAGTGGAGTTGTGAACTCATTGAGTTGTGTTGCGAGCTCTTGTTGCGATTTGTGTGCGTGTTGACACTCTGATTCTTGTGTCTTGTGTGCGTTGCTAATCCCTCCCTTGCTCCGTGTTCTTTGTGAATTTCAAGTGTAAGGGCGAGAGGCTCCAAGTTGTGGAGATTCCTCGCAAACGGGATTGAGATAAAGCAAGCAAAACACCGTGGTATTCAAGTGGGTCTTTGGACCGCTTGAGAGGGGTTGATTGCAACCCTCGTCCGTTGGGACGCCACAACGTGGAGTAGGCAAGCGTTGGTCTTGGCCGAACCACGGGATAACCACTGTGCCATCTCTGTGATTGATCTTTGTTGGTTATTGTGTTTTGTTGAGGATTCCTCTATAGCCACTTGGCAATTATTGTGCTAACAATTAACCAAGTTTTGTGGCTTAAGTTTTGAAGTGTTACAGGATCACCTATTCACCCCCCCCCTCTAGGTGCTCTCAACAGTCCGGTGCACACCGGATAGACCGGTGCTACAGCCAGAGAGCGCCTGCCTGTGGCCTCTCTGCGCAGACTGTCCGGTGCACCACCGGACAGTCCGGTGCACACCGGACACCAATGTCCGGTGCGCCACCAGGCGCTGGCTGACAGCCCTCATCTTGGATTTCTTCGCTGATTTCTTCGGGCTTCTTTGTTCTTGAGTATTGGACTCCTATGCATCTTATTATGTCTTCTTTTGAGGTGTTGCATCCTCATTGCCTTGGTCCAATTCTCTTCGCATCCTGTGAACTACAAACACAAACACTAGAAAACTTATTAGTTCACAGATTGTGTTGTTCATCAAACACCAAAACTCAATTAGCCAAATGGCCCGGGGTCCATTTTCCTTACAATATCTCTAGAATGTACCTTCTTCTAGGCAAACTGGTTAGTCCACAAGGTTTGTGATGGTTGTCAAACACCAAAATTGATTATAGGAAATATTGAGACTATTTCCCTTTCAATCTCCCCCTTTTTGGTGATAGATGCCAACACAAACCAAAGCAAATATAGAGTGTAGAAATGTAACTAGTTTGCATTTTGATAGGTGTGCATAAGTTATTTTGAAATGACAACATTTCTGAGTATGTAAGCTTGATTTGATATTTAACATTTTGGACTACATTTGCACCACTTGTTTTGTTTTTGCAAATTCTTTTCAAAGACTTTTGCAAATAGTCAAAGGTATATGAATAAGATTGCAAGAAGCATTTTCAACTTTTGAAATTTCTCCCCCTGTTTCAAATGCTTGTCCTTTGACTAAACAAAACTCCCCCTGAATTGAAATTCTCCTCTTAGTTTTCAAGAGGGTTTTAGTAGATACCAATTGAAAATATTTTGAAAAACTATCTTTAAATATACCAATTGAAAATAATCACACTAATTTGAAATACATCAATTAAAAAATTTGAAGGGTGGTGGTGCGATTCTTTTGCTTTGGGCTTAATATTTCTCCCCCTTTAGCATTAGTCACCAAAAACGGAGACTTTTGTGAGCCCTTATTGGTAAATGAAATATGAGTGAAGATTATACTAATGTGAGCGTGATGTAGAGTGACGGCGAAGGGTAAAAGATACCGGTAGAGCGGAGTGGAAGCCTTGTCTTCGCCGAAGATTCCATTTCCCTTTCAACCTACGACTTAGCATAGAAATACACTTGAAAACATATTAGTCGTAGTCATGAAAGAGATATGATCAAAGGTATATAAATGAGCTATGTGTGCAATGTTTCAATCAAAATTCCGAGGATCAAGTATATTTAGCTCATTCCTATGTTTGCAAAAAGTTTTCTCATCTAATGGCTTTGTAAAGATATCGGCTAATTGTTCTTTGGTGCTAACATAAGCGATCTCGATATCCCCCCTTTGTTGGTGATCCCTCAAAAAGTGATACCAAATGTCTATGTGCTTAGTGCGGCTGTGTTCAACGGGATTATCCGCCATGCGGATTGCACTCTCATTGTCACATAGGAGAGGGACTTTGCTCAATTTGTCGCCATAGTCCCTAAGGGTTTGCCTCATCCAAAGTAATTGCGCACAGCAATGGCCTGCGGCAATGTACTCGGCTTCGGCGGTAGAAAGAGCTACTGAGTTTTGTTTCTTTGAAGCCCAAGACACCAGGGATCTCCCCAAAAACTGACAAGTCCCTGATGTGCTCTTCCTATCAATTTTACACCCTGCCTAATCAGCATCTGAATATCCTATTAAATCAAAAGTGGATCCCTTGGGGTACCAAAGACCAAACTTAGGTGTATAAACTAAATATCTCATGATTCTTTTCACGACCCTAAGGTGAACTTCCTTAGGATCGGCTTGGAACCTTGCACACATGCATACATAAAGCATAATATCCGGTCGATATGCACATAAATAGAGTAAAGATCCTGTCATCGACCGGTATACCTTTTGATCTACGGACTTACCTCCCATGTCGAGGTCGAGATGCCCATTTGTTCCCATGGGTGTCTTGATGGGCTTGGCATCCTTCATTCCAAACTTGGTAAGTATGTCTTGAATGTACTTGGTTTGGCTGATGAAGGTACCCTCTTGGAGTTGCTTGACTTGAAATCCTAGGAAATACTTCAACTCCCCCATCATAGACATCTTGAATTTTTGAATCATGATCCTATTAAACTCTTCACAAGTAGATTTGTTAGTAGACCCAAATATGATAAAATAAACATAAATTTGGCATACAAACAAATCTTTTGAAATAGTTTTAGTAAAGAGTGTAGGATCAACTTTACTGACTTTGAAGCCATTAGTGATAAGGAAATCTCTTAGGCATTCATACCATGCTCTTGGGGCTTGCTTGAGCCCATAAAGCGCCTTTGAGAGTTTATAAACATGGTTAGGGTACTCACTATCTTCAAAGCCGAGAGGTTGCTCAACATAGACCTCTTCCTTGATTGGTCCATTGAGGAAAGCACTTTTTACGTCCATTTGATAAAGCTTAAAGCCATGGTAAGTAGCATAGGCAAGTAATATATGAATTGACTCAAGCCTAGCTACGGGTGCATAGGTTTCACCAAAATCGAAACCTTTGACTTGTGAATACCCATTTGGCCACAAGTTGGGCTTTGTTCCTTGTCGCCACACCATGCTCATCTTGCTTGTTGCGGAATACCCATTTGGTACCTACAACATTTTGATTAGGACGTGAAACTAGATGCCATACCTCATTCCTCGTGAAGTTGTTGAGCTCCTCTTGCATTGCCAACACCCAATCTGAATCTTTTAGTGCATCCTCTACCCTGTATGGCTCAATAGAGGAGACAAAAGAGTAATGTTCACAAAAATGAGTGACCCGAGATCGAGTAGTTACCCCCTTATGAATATCGCCAAGGATGGAGTTCACTGGGTGATCTCTTTGAATCGCTTGGTGGACTCTTGGGTGTGGCGGTCTTTGACCCTGAATATCTTGATCATCTTCCTTGTCTTGATCAACTTCATCTCCCCTTGATCATTGTCCTCCTCTTGAGGTGGCTCGTCTTCTTGATCTTCATCTTCATCATTTTGAGCTTGATCCTCATCTTGAGTTGGTGGAGATGCTTGATTGGAAGATGACAGTTGATCTTGTGCTTGTGTAGGCTCTTCGGATTCCTTAGGACACACATCCTTAATGGACATGTTCCTTAGCGCGATGCACGGAGCCTCGTCATCATCTAGCTCATCAAGATCAACTTGCTCCACTTGGGAGCCATTAGTCTCATCAAACACAATGTCACAAGAAACCTCAACTAATCCAGTGGATTTGTTGAAGACTCTATATGCCCTTGTGTTTGAGTCATAACCAAGTAAAAAGCCTTCTACAGTCTTAGGAGCAAATTTAGATTTTCAACCTCTTTTGATAAGAATAAAACATTTTCTACCAAAGACTCTAAAATATGAAACATTGGGCTTTTTACCAGTGAGAAGTTCATAAGATGTCTTCTTGAGAATTCGGTGAAGGTAGAGCCGATTGATGGAGTAGCAGGCGGTGTTAATTGCCTCAGCCCAAAACCGGTCCAGAGTCTTGTACTCATCAAGAATGGTTCTTGCCGTGTCCAGTAGAGTTCTATTCTTCCTCTCCACTACACCATTTTGTTGAGGTGTGTAGGGAGAAGAGAACTCATGCTTGATGCCCTCCTCCTCAAGAAAACCTTCAATTTGTGAATTCTTGAACTCCGTCCCGTTGTCGCTTCTTATCTTCTTGATTCTCAATCCAAACCCATTTTGAGTCTGTCTCAAGAATCCCTTTAAAGTCTCTTGGGTTTGTGATTTTTCCTGCAAAAAGAACACCCAAGTGAAGCGAGAATGATCATCCCTAGATAGTACTTACTCCCGTCGATGCTTATATAAGCTCTCGGGCCGAATAGATCCATGTGGAGTAACTCCAGTGGCCTGTCCATTGTCATTATGTTCTTGTGTGGATGGTTTGTGCCAACTTGCTTTCCTGCTTGACATGCGCTACAAACCCTGTCTTTCTTAAAATGAACATTTTTTAGTCCCAAAATGTGTTCTCCCTTTAGAAGCTTGTGAAGATTCTTCATCCCAACATGGGCTAGTCGGCGATGCCAGAGCTAACCCATATTAGTCTTAGCAATTAAGCAAGTGTCGAGTTGAGCTCTATTAAAATCAACTAAGTATAGCTGACCCTCTAATACTCCCTTAAATGCTACTGAATCATCACTTCTTCTAAAGACAGTAACACCTATATCCGTAAAAAGATAGTTGTAGCCCATTTTACATAATTGAGAAATAGAAAGCAAATTGTAATCTAAAGAATCTATAAGAAAAACATTAGAAATAGAATGGTCAGGTGATATAGCAATTTTACCAATTCCTTTGACCAAACCTTGATTTCTATCCCCGAATGTGATAGCTCTTTGGGGATCTTCGTTTTTCTCATAGGAGGAGAACATCCTTTTCTCCCCTGTCATGTGGTTTGTGCATCCGCTATCAATAATCCAACTTGAGCCCCCGGATGCATAAACCTACAAAACAATTTAGGCCTTGTTCTTAGGTACCCAAATGGTCTTGGGTCCTTTCACATTAGAAACAAGCACCTTGGGTATCCAAACACAAGTCTTGGAGCCCTTGTGTTTGCCCCCAACATATTTGACAACTACTTTGCCTGATTTGTTAGTAAGAACATATGAAGCATCAAAAGTTTTAAATGAAACATTATGTTCGTTTGATGCAGTAGGAGTTTTCTTTTTAGGCATTTTAACATGGGTAGAATGCCTAGAGCTAGATGCCTCATTCTTGTACATAAAAGCATGATGGGAAACAGAATGGGACTTCCTAGCACGAATTCTCCTAATCTTGTGCTCAGGATAATTGATAGGATATAAAATGTAACCCTCATTATCCTGAACCATGGGAGCTTTTCCCTTAACAAAGTTAGACAATTTTTTAGGGGCATTAAGCTTGACATTGCTTCCCTGTTGGAAACCAATGCCATCCTTAATGCCAGGGCGTCTCCCATTATAGAGCATGCTCCTAGCAAATTTACATTTTTCATTTTCTATCTCATGCTCATTAATTTTAGCAGTTAGTTGAGATATATGATCATTTTGTTGTTTAATTAAAGCAAGGTGATCATGAATAGCATCAACATTAACATCTCTACATCTAGTACAGATAGTGACATGATCAACAGTAGATGTAGAGGGTTTGCAAACATTTACTTCATCTATCTTAGATTTTAGCATGGCATTTTCATCTCTAAGATAGGAAATAGATTCATTGCAAACATTTAAATCTTTAGCCTTAGAAATTAACTTATCATTCTCAGTTTTAAGGCTAGCAATTGACTCATTCAATTTATCAATCTTAGCAATTAAACTAGCATTATCATTTTTAAGATTGGTAATTGAATCATCACAAGCATTTAACTTCTCAATCTTAGCAAATAAATTAGCGTTCTTAGTTCTAATGTTGGAAATAGTGTCATGGCAAATGCTAAGCTCCTTAGTAAAATTTTCATTTTTCTCTACTTCCTGAGCATAAGCATTCTTCACCTTAACATGCTTTTTATTTTCCTTAATAAGGAATTCCTCTTGGCTATCCAAGAGTTCATCCTTATCATGAATAACACCTATTAATTCATTCAATTTTTCCTTTTGATGCATGTTAAGGTTGGCAAAAAGGGTAAGTAAATTATCCTCATCTTCACTAGAGCTACACTCATCACTAGATGTTGTATATTTAGTGGAGGCTCTAAATTTTACCTTTTTCCGTCCTTTGCCATGAGGCACTTGTGGCCGACGTTGGGAAAGAGAAGACCCTTGTTGACAGCGATGTTGGCGGCATCCTCGTCGGAGGAGGAGTCGGTGGAGCTCTCGTTGGAGTCCCATTCTCGACAAACATGGGCATCGCCACCCTTCTTCTTGTAGTACCTCTTCTTCTCCTTCTTCTTTCCCCTCTTGTCGTCGCCCCTGTGACTATCACTAGACATAGGACATTTTGTAATAAAATGACTGGGCTTACCACACTTGTAGCACACCCTTTTGGAGCGGGGTTTGTAGTCCTTCCCCCTCCTTTGCTTGAGGATTTGGCGGAAGCTCTTGATGATGAGCGCCATTTCCTCGTTGTCGAGCTTGGAGGCATCGATGGGGAGCCTACTTGATGTAGACTCTTCTTTCTTCTCCTCCGTCGCTTTGAATGTGACGGGTTGCACCTCGGGTGTGGAGGTGCCGCCTTGCTCGATGATTTGTTTGGAGCCTTTGATCATCAACTCAAAGCTCATAAACTTTCCTATCACTTCCTTGGGAGACATTAGCTTATATCTAGGATCACCACGTATTAATTGAACTTGAGTAGGATTACGAAATACGAGGGATCTTAGAATAACCTTGACCATCTCATGGTCATCCCACTTGGTGCTCCCGAGGTTACGCACTTGATTCACCAAGGTCTTGAGCCGGTTGTACATGGCTTGTGGCTCCTCTCCTTGGTTGAGGACGAATCGATCGAGCTCCCCCTCGATCGTCTCCCGTTTGGTGATCTTGGCCACCTCGTCCCCTTTGTGCGCTGTCTTGAGGACGTCCCAAATTTCTTTGGTCGTCTTTAACCCTTGCACCTTATTATACTCCTCTCGACACAAGGAGGCGAGGAGTATAGTTGTGGCTTGGGAGTTAAAGTGCCGAATTTGGTCGGCCTCGTCCGAATCGTAGTCCTTGTCCCCTACCTTTGATACCTGCACTCCATACTCAACAATATCCCATATGCTTTTGTGGAGTGAGGTTAGATGATGCCTCATTTTATCACTCCACATATAATAATCCTCACCATAAAAAATGGTGGTTAGCCTAGGGGAACGGAAAGTAATGGAGTGCATTTAGTAATGCGAGGATAGCGGAGGGGCATCTTACTATACTTCTTGCGCTCATGGCGCTTAGAAGTTACGGATGACGATTCAGAGCCGAAGGTGGAGGGTGACGAAGAGTCGGTCTAGTAGTAGACCACTATCTTCATCTTCTTCTTCTTGTTGCCACTCTGATGCGACTTATGAGGTGATCCCTCCTTTAGCTTGTTGCCGGACTCCCTTGATGGAGCCTTCCCGTGGCTTATAGACTTGTCACCACCGGTCACGATCTCCCTCTTGGCGTGATATCCCGACATCACTTCAAGTGGTTAGACTCTAATGAAGTACCGAGCTCTGATACCAATTGAAAGTTGCCTAGAGGGGGGGGGTGGATAGGCGAAATTTGAAATTTACAAACTTAAGCACACACTACAAGTCGGGGTTAGCGTTAGAATTAAAACCGAGTCCAAAAGAGAGAAAACAAATCAACCAAGAAATAAAGGGAATGAACATGGTGATTTGTTTTTACCGAGGTTCGGTTCCAAAGAACTTAGTCCCCGTTGAGGTGGTCACAAAGACTAGGTCTCTTTCAACCCTTTCCTTCTCTCAAACGGTCACTTAGACCGAGTGAGCTTTCTTCTTAATCAAACGGGTCACTTAGACCCTGCAAGGACCACCACACACTTGGTGTCTCTTGCTTTGATTACAAGTTACTTGAGAATAAGAATTGGTAAAGAAGAAAGCATGATTGTAAAAGACAAGCAACAAGAGCGACAAATAACACACAGATCACTCTCTCTCTCAAGTCACTAATCACTAATGATCACTTGTCTCAATTGTGGAACTTGGAGAGATTGGAAGCTTTGATTGTGTCCTTGAATGGATTGCTAGCTCTTGTATTGAATGTGAAGGATTGGAGTGCTTGGATGAAGTGAATGGAGGTGGTTGGGGTTGTATGTATAGCCCCCAACCACTTCCTAGCCGTTGCTCCCTTTCTGCCGACCGCGGACGGTCCGCGCCCCTGGTCTGGACGGTCCGCCCCTGCACATCAACGACTAAAATCGCAACGGTCAGCAGTAACGGCTATAAAGCATTTAATGTGTCATCAAATGTCAGATAAAGCAGTCATGGATGGTCCGGTCATGAACCCCGGACGGTCCGTGAGGACGCTAAAAATACATTTTACCGAACCTGTCACCTTCGGTTTTTTTTTTTTCTGGTTTTCACTGACTGGACGGTCCGCGCCTGAGGCCGAACGGTCCGCACTTGGTCTCGAACGGTGCTCGCTTCTCCATCGGACAGTCCACAATGTTGACTTGCATTTATGCAGTGTTCCTGTCCGAGGCTTACTTTGGTGTTGCGGACGGTCCGCCGTAAGGGCCCGGACGGTCCGCGCTTAGGTGTTTTCCCAAAAAAAGCTTCTCCTGTCCGGAATAATCTACGATATTCTGGACAGTCGATTTAGAATAGTTGTAGATGAACTTATGCACCTGTGAAATGATCAACTAGGCAAACTGGTTAGTCCACAAGGTTTGTGATGGTTGTCAAACACTAAAATCGATTATATGAAATATTGAGACTATTTCCCTTTCAGTCCTCGTTGGAGGAGGAGTCGGTGGAGCTCTCGTTGGAGTCCTATTGTCGCCCCATGTGCGCCTCGCCACCCTTCTTGTAGTACCTTTTCTTCTCCATCTTTTTCTTCCCCTTCTTGTCGTCGTTCCTGTCAATTTCACTTGTATATGGACATTTAGCAATAAAGTGACCGGACTTACCGCACCTGTAGCAAACCCTCTTGGAGCGAGGTTTGTATTCCTTCCCCTTCCTTTGCTTGAGGATTTGTCGAAAGCTCTTGATGATAAGAGCCATCTCCTTATTGTCAAACTTGGTGTAGACTCTTCCTTCTTCTCTTCCGTTGCTTTGAATGCAACGGGTTGCACCTCGGGTGTAGAGGTGGCGCCTTGCTCCGAGTTAACAATGTGTTTGGAGTCTTTGATCATAAGTTCAAAGCTCACAAACTTGCCAATCACTTCCTCAGGAGACATCTGTTTATATCTAGGATCCCCACAAATTAATTGAACTTGAGTAGGATTACGAAAAACAAGGGATATTAGAATAACCTTGACCATTTCATGGTCATCCCACTTGGTGCTCCTGAGATTGCGCACTTGGGTGACCATTGTCTTGAGCCGGTTATACATTCCTTGTGGCTCCTCTCCTTTGTTGAGGACGAATTGATCGAGTTCTCCCTCGATCGTCTCGCGCTTGGTGATCTTGGTCACCTCGTCCCCTTTGTGCGCCGTTTTGAGGACATCCCAAATTTTTTTGGCATTTTCAACCCTTGCACCTTATTATACTACTCTCGACACAAAGAGGCGAGGGGTATAGAAGTTGCTTGGGAATTAAAAATGCCTAATTTGGGCGGCCTCGTCCGAGTCGTAGTCCTCGTCGCCCACCTGTGGTGCGTGCGCTCCAAACTCAACAATATCCCATATGCTTTCGTGGAGTGAGGTTAGATGGTGCCTCATTTTATCACTCCACATACAATAATCTTCACCATCAAAATATGGTGGTTTGCCTAGGAGCACCAAAATTAGAGGAGCGCGTTTAGGAATGCGAGGATAGCGAAGAGGCATCTTACTATACTTCTTACACTCGTGGCGCTTCAAAGTTGTAGACTCGGCGCCGGATGTGGAAGGTGATGAAGAGTCGGTCTCGTAGTAGACCACCTTCTTCATTTTCTTTTTCTTCTTGTCACCCTTCCTATGTGACTTGATGAAGAGGATTCCTCCTTGTATTTGTTGCCAGACTCCCTTGATAGAGTCCTTCCCGAGCCTATGGCCTTGTCACCGGTGACGATCTCCCTCTTGGCATGATCTCCAGACATCACTTCGAGTTTGTTAGACTCTTAATGAAGCACTGGCTCCGATACCAATTGAAAGTCGCCTAGAGGGGGGAGGGGTTAATAGGCGAAACCTAAAATTTATAAACTTTAAACATGCACTAAGGTCGGGGTTAGCGTTAGATTTAAATTGAAGTTAGAAAGATAGTTCTCCTTGCTTAGAGTTGCTCAATCAATGCGGATAACGTTTGGGAGCAAACTCAAATCAATATGAGCAAGGGAACTTTAGAGAGAGGAAAGAGGGGAAACAAATCAGGTGGTAATCAACACAAGTGAACACGGTGATTTGTTTACCCAGGTTCGGTTCCAAAGAACCTAGTCCCCATTGAGGAGGCCACAAAGGCAGGGTGCCTGGGTCTATTCCTATCCTTTCCCTCTCTCAATCGGTCACACAGACCGGTCAAGGCTTCTCCTTAATCACTTGGGTCACTAAGACCCCGCAAGGATCACCACACACTTAGGTGTCTCTTGCTAGCTTTACAAAGCACTTAGAGGATTAAGAATAAGAAAGAGAAAGCAATCCAAGCAACAAGAGCAACAAAAGAACACAAAACACTCTCTCTCAAGTCACTAAGCGATTGAGTTGATTTTCAGACTTGGAGAGGATTTGATCTTTGAATGTGTCTTGGAGTGAAGTCTTTTCTCTTGCAATGAATGTGGAGCCACTTCCTAGCCGTTGGCTGTTTTTGCTGTCGATGGGCACACCGGACAGTCCTGTGGTGCACCGGACAGGTACAGTTCACTGTTCGGTGCGTGCCACGTCAGCACACCCGTTGGGGTTTGGAGCGGCCGACCGTTGAAACCCTTTGTCCTGTAGCTGCACCGAACAGTCTGGTGCCACACCGGACATGTCCGGTGCGTTCTAACTTCATAGCCTGACATCTGACTTGCACTGTGCGCTTCACTGTTCACTTTTGCAGTCGACCATTGCACGTAGTGATCGTTGCTCCGTTGGCTCACCGGATATGTCCGGTGCATATCGAACAGTCTGGTGAATTATAGCAAACGCTTCCCTGGAAAACCTGAGAGTGGCCAGTTCGCATGGTGCTCGGCCTGGGGCGCCGGACATTGTCCGATGTGCCACTAGCAGCGCACTCTCAAGTCCTTTGCTCCAAATTTATTTGAGCCCCAACTTAATTTCCTTCTTGGTTTGTGTTGAACCTTACTGAGATAAATGATAACTAGGCAAACTAATTAGTCCACGTGGTTTGTGATGGACATCAACCACCAAAATTGATTATAGGAAATGATTAAGCTCATTTACCTTTCAATTATGAGCCCACGCCGAGTTCTTGTGCTACCACCACCGAGAGAGGGAGAGAAGGTGCTGCCTCGCTAGCAAACAACCAATGCCATTGTTTTGTCCTCGATGGGTGGTCTAGGGCATTTCGTGAACCACTCAGAACCTTCCCATATCCATGTGTGCGAGGGAGATCAACTGGAGTTGACAAAATTGCTCTCCAAAGCTCTGATCGTTGGTGTCGACCGCACCTTGTCCTGGACAACGGTTACTACTGCGTGATCCCTGGTGAGAAACCACTCATCTGATTCACCTGTGTCCCAGCTTCATGTAGCGCCTAATGGCATGGGGGAGGGGACACCCAAACACTGGATGGCGCTGCTTCGCTGTGGGGCCGTGACCACCGCCACTAGGCGTCGTGAGGTAGGTTATGGCTACTAGCCATTAATCGGTCAGTGGAGGGCTCTGATTAAAAACAGGGAGCGTTCTAGTTCGGGGTTAGGTCTGATCAGTTCGGGGTTAGGCGTATGGGCTATTACGCGCCTAGTGTCTTCATGGTAAGTTCCCATGCCTAGTTTCCCAAGAAGCTCTTAGGTTCATTTGGTTGAAAAAGGTGGAAAATATTCGTTGTTTGATAAACATCAACAATTTCTCCCTCCTGACCATGCATTCTGACTAGATATCAAGAACTTTACGAAAGGTGTTGTAGTGACAGACCGCCCACCTGCCATGACCATAGCACTCGACAAAGAAGGCACACCTCAGAACCGGTAAATTTTCTTTGCCGAGTGCTGTGACCGAGGCACTCGACAAAGAAGCAATCTTTGCCGAGTGCCTCTAAATGCACTTAGTAAAGAGACTGGCAAAGGGGCTCACTGGTGCTCCCATTACCGAGAGTTAGTCCAGATGGCACTCGGCAAAGAGGGAGTCTTTGTCGAGTGCCTCTTGGAGCACTCGACAAAGGGAATGGCAAAGGGACCCATGTGGGCATTCTTTGTCGAGCGCTAGTCCAGTAGACACTCGACAAAGAGGAAGCCTTTGCCGAGTGTCGGGTAGGACACTCGGGAAAGGCTCCGTCACTGTTACCTGGCACCGTGACAACGACTTTTTCTTTGCCAAGTGCCCGACAAAAAGTACTCGACAAAGAAGACATTACTGATGTACAGTTCGCCGAGACTTCTTTGCCGAGAGTCACACTCGGCGAAGACTTTGTTGAGTGTTTTCCAGGCTTTGCCGAGTGCCTGAAGCACTCCGCAAAGCAGTTGTGTCTGGTAGTGCTAATAAAATTTTGACCAAGAAAAATAAAATCAATGCTCAGCCTCAACCACATTCCTTGGTAAGCCTTACACTACACTTTTTATCCACTTGTTGAGCGACGATCGTATCGGAGCTCACCCTTGCTATAATCACACCTGGCTAAGAACAGGTACCACGGGAGAAGGACTATTATGAAGAGTTCAGAGAGGTCTAGGTTGTCGTCTCTCAGTCAACTATGATTGTGGAGGATCTCATCGCCATATGGTTTATTTTAGTTAGTTACTTTTTATAGAAACATCATTATGTAATAAAGATTGTGACATTGATTTCTGTACACTGAGTCATCATATGTGTGAGACTTGAACCTTGTTCTTAAATCTAGGTGTGACAGAAGAATTCCATGGCCTTCTTAGACTTGATTTGGATGATAGGTTGGGCCTTGATCCACTTTGTAAACCTATCGATGGCAACAAGCAAAGCAAGTGTGTGCGACCCTCGATCGCCTTCTTGAAGGGCCCAGCTAGGTTAGCCCCCAAACCGCGAATGGTCACGTGATGGGATGGTCATAGAGCCTATGTTAGCGAGTGGTTCTGCTTAGCATAATATCGGCACCCTTCGCAAGTGCACACAATCTGCTCAGTGTTTGCCACCTCGGTTGGCCAATAAAAGCTTTGTTAGAACACATTTCCGACGAGCGAGGGTGCTTGTTGCGGCATGGTGGTCGTGAATCCCACCATGGATGTCTCACAGAACTGCTACCCTTGCTCGATCGGATGCACCGCTGGAGGACCTTGGTGAGGCTCTGCTTGTACAACTTGTCGTTAATGACAATGAAGGACTTAGCACCGCGCTCGAGCCGCTGGGCCTCTATTCAGTTGACTTTTAGTTATGTCCCTACATAAATTTTCTAATAAGTGAAATTGTCTCTATAGAATATGAAAGAGGGTCTATCCCCTCTAGGCATCGCATCTTTATCTAAGTAGTGAAGACTAAACTAATAAGCACGAGACTCTGATACCAGTTAGGGCTTGTTCGGTTATTCCTACGCCACACGGATTGGATGAGATTGGAAAATTTTAGTAGACATTTTGACTTGCTATGGATTTAAACCCATCCAATCCTCTTCAATCCATATGGATTGAGATGAAACCGAACAAGCCCTTCAAAGGATCAAGATGCCCAAAAAGATGAATTGGACTGATCTAAAATTTCTCGCAACAACTAAATCATATCAAATAACTTAGTTCTTCTTTTATATGCCTAATAATATTTTTTATCCTGCAGCTTAAGTTCCATGTCTGAGGAGAATGCCCAAGACTAACTCTGAGATAAGCTACTGGCCATGAGTGTGACATATAACGGAGAGAGAAATTCGAGGAGGGAGACACACGGGACCATGTCGTCACAAGTCTACAAGACTACAAAACTACACAGTAGGGTCTCTCTCTCGGAATTTATTCAGCCATGCGTTTCTTTTACCTCCGTATTTCTTATGCAGCCGGCCGGATAATTCACGTTAATTAATAAAGAATGGCAACTAGCTTGCTCATTTCCTGTTTCTCGATACTGCTGCTGACTGCAAGCTTCTTTTACGATTCTGCGAAAACATCTAAAAATTACTGTATGAATGTTTTATATGATTGCATGCCTCTATAGCCAAGACGATATACCTGAAACACAGAATCGGTTGCATACTTGAGAAAGACATGCATGTTTCTGTACTTCTGTTCCAGTAAATGATCACACAATCAAGTTAGAGCTCCATGCAATCCATCCTTGCAAGAGAAGCAAATTGAAACTTTCTAATGAGCCAATTCCTCCAAAGTTGAGGAAGTAACAACTAACAACCAATTCAAGTTCATGACACTAGCATGTATACCACCAGATCGAGTCTGACCTTTTCCCAGTCACCATCTGCTACTAATGCAAGTACTTCAGTTTTTACAGCTGGAAAACTGATGGTTACACAGTGTTTGGTCTCAAGTCCATCTACTAGTGCTTACCACACCCGGAAAGCAACCAACCGAGGAGAATCTCAGGGGTCCGGTGGTGTGCCTCCAGGGTCAGCGTACAACAGTGAACCCACATTCTTCTGCAACCACAACATTGCTATCCTACAAACAAAACACCAAGCACGTAGTGCACAGTTGCACGCACAGACGCACATAACACATGTATATATATGTGCTACTCGGATAGCATTACGATTACTGTGCACCTCCGTCTGTTAGCTGTTGATGCACACATGCATGCAAACAAAGACAGGGTAACGCCTCCGATCCCTCCCCTCCCCCCTTCTTCGGTCGTTTTCCCCTCTAATAAATCGAAACCAAACCATCGTACCATGTTGGAATTTATGTCCTTGGAACAGGCCATATGTTGCTCGCTTAAACTAATGCTCACAGGACTTGGAAGGTGTGTGTGATTTGATGTGCATGATCGCGAGCAGCAGGCAGCAGGAGCAGATCGAGGACAGCGAACACAGCGGCCCCAAAACCCTGATGCCCCGAGCAGCGAATGTTTTTTTATGTTTAAGCCAGGCGTGAGTTATGAGACTCCTGTCGGCGAACATAGCCGGATCATGGCAGTCGCCACCTCGATCTCTCACGGAATTCCCTCACCTAATGCGCGCAGCGCGCAGATAGCAATTTTTTCTGCACCTAGCCCTAGATAAGTTGTCTCGCTCGTTGGCGTTGCTGGGTTAGCGGCATAAACTTAATTGAGCGTTCTAGATTTGGTGTCCTGAGATTGAGAAGCAGAGGCAGAGATGCGTTCTTTTTTATGTACATCTATCTACGTATTAAAATATTTTTCAGGACAGCCAGGGCATAGATTAAATAGGATTCCGGTGACGGCCACAGCTTGACTTGTTTGACTAGGTTAGTGCCCTTTTTTTTTGAAACAGGAATATCTATTAAATATTTAAGGCTAAGAAAAAGTCTTGCACATAATAGCTGTTCAATTATTACAACTTAGATGAACAAACCGTCCATGAAATTTATAAAACAAAACACTGATTCATAGTTCAAGATAAATTTAAATGAATCAATTCTATTGAAGACCTTCATTGCAGCAGTTTCAAAAAACCCTGCAGGCTCTCTTCTTTTACTTGGCGTTCCTCCTCCTAGGGACCAAAATCTTGTCCGATATATTCTTCTGAAGATCACCCGTAAATAAGATGAGATTTATATATTATCAAATACCGCACTATTGGGACTAATCCAAATAGCCCAACACATTGCTGCAATAACATTCAAAATAATATTTTTGAGTTTTCTAAAAGTATCCTCCAATCAATAGGGAAAAAATATTTCTAATTTTTAGGTTGAACGATATTGAAGGAAACCTCAACAGGGCCTCAAATAAATCTTGCTAACAGACAGTAAAAAATCAAATTTTGAATAGTTTTATTAGAGTTGCAGAAAGTATATTTCTCTTAGCAAGATTATCCTTGGTCAAAGTGACTCTTTAACTAAATTCACTACCGGACTTAGCTCCTTTGCCGTGTGTCTCAGACACTCGGCAAAAGCTATTTTACACTCGGCAAAGAACGCTCGGCGAACTGTACATCGGCAGCGGTCTCTTTGCCGAGTACTTTATGTCGGGCACTCGGCAAAGAATTTGCCGAGTGCCATTTGACACTCGGCAAAGAAAAGTCACCGTCACGGCGCCAAGTGACGGTGACGGATCCTTTGCCGAGTGTCTTCTTTGGCACTCGGCAAAGAGGCCAATTTTGTCGAGTGCCTGCTATCATGACCCTCGGCAAAGACGGGTCCAGCGGGCCCCACCGCCAGTCCCTGTGCCGAGAGCTCTCGTAGGCACTTGGCAAAGGAGGACTCTTTGTCGAGTGTCTAGTGGACCGACACTCGGCAAAGAGTCCTCCAGTGGGCCCCTTTGCCAGTCCCTCACTACCGGAATCAGTTCCTTTGCCGTGTGTTCTAAACACACGGCAAAGGCTAGTTTACACTCGGCAAAGGCTTTGCCGAGTGTAACACTCGGCAAAGAAAGCTCGGCGAACTGTACATCGGCAACAGCATCTTTGCCGAGTACTTTTTGTCGGGCACTCGGCAAAGACTTTGCCGAGTGCCATTTGGCACTCGGCAAAGAAAAGTCACCGTCACGGCGCCAAGTGACGGTGACGGATCCTTTGCCGAGTGCCTACGGCGACACTCGGCAAAGACTGGTCCAGTGGACCCCACAGCCAGTCCCTGTGCCGAGAGCTCTAGTAGGCACTCGGCAAAGGAGGTTTATTTGCCGAGTGTCTGGTGGACTGGCACTCGGCAAAGAAGGTTTATTTGCCGAGTGTCTGGTGGACTGGCACTCGGCAAAGAACCCTCCAGTGGGCCCCTTTGCCAGTCCCTTTGCCGAGTGCCTTGGCAATGGCACTCGGCAAAGATGTCTTTGCCGGTTCCCAGGTTTCCTTCTTTGCCGAGTGCCATTTTCAGCACTCGGCAAAGATGGCTTTACCGGTTCCCAGGTTGCCTTCTTTGCCGAGTGCCATGGTCAGCACTCGGCAAAGATGGCTTTACCGGTTCCCAGGTTTCCTTCTTTGCCGAGTGCCATGGTCATAGCACTCGGCAAAGCGACCCTTTGCCGAGTGTTACACTCGGCAAAGTGACCAGGATGTCCCTTTTTTATTTGTTTTTGCTGTTCCATCCAAACAAACAAAAGATATATATCATTCACATCACATTATATATCAATCGCATCACAGAATGAACACATTTATCATCAACACCATATATATCACAAAGTCTCACTAATATAAGTCTCACAAATATAAGTCAGGTTCATCACAAAACAGATATAAGTCTGGATCATCACTAACATCACCAAGTATCTCACAAGACCAAGTCTAGCCAAACATCACCAACACTCACAAGACCAAGTCTGGATCATCAACGAGGTGGGCATCTGGACTGGTTCGGCGAAGGGCTGGACGAAGGATGAGGGTTGTTCGACGCCGCCGATTGACCCTGCATAGAGAAGAGATTGTATGTGTGAGAACATATGAATATATATCATGCAGTACTAAAATTTTGATACTCACAGGAGTAGTGAACTCAGCAGGGTCAGTTGCAGGGAACAACGGAGGTGGTGGAGCATGACCCTGTGCGGCGCCAAGGCTCTGCATGTACGCGAACATCTCCGCCATCCTCTTCTCCAGCTCCTCACGTTGCCTCCTCTCATCATCTAGCTGAGTCTGTAATATTTCGCCCTAATGTTACGATAATGCAAAGAGAAGATATATAAAAATCAATGAACGATGAATAGATAAGGAATAACCTGGAGTTGCTGGATACGATGCTGTGAGGTGTCCTGCCGAGGTCGTATGGCTGGGCTCGCGCTCGTGCTCCTTGCTCGCACCTGAGAGAGAGTGGGAGTGGAGGACGAGTCGATTGCCCCGTCGGCAATCCAGTACCGCCCATGCCTCTTGCCTCCTCCGACCCTCATGAGGACATCTCCGTCGATGTCCTCGGTCCTCGGATCGTAATCTGGCCCATGGACCTCCTTGGCCATTGCGGTGTACTCACTGAGTCGGCTGTGGATGGCGGGGTTGGTGTACGCCTCGGGCCCGTCATCCGGGTTGTAGGTGACGTCGGACGTCGCCTTCCCCTTGTGGGCCATGGCATATGCCGAGAACGTGGAGCAAGGCGCGCCACCATGTGCCGCCGACTGCGAGAAAACCAACGATATGGTTAGAAATCATGTCTAATCGAAAGTTATATACCTAAATAAAAAAGAGCGCGTACCCATGCTTCCGCGTATTTGCCCAGGCTGCGGCTGCCTTGATGGTGGGAGGGACCTTGCATCAGCAAACGCCGTTCCCGGCTAGCGTTGTGCGCCTCGTCCCACTCAGCCGAGCACCACCTCTGCACCATCTTCTCCCAGCACTCAGGATGCGCGACGCAACAATGAGGAATCATCTAAAAAATATAAGTACACCGCATATCAGAAGATAAGAATAAGCATATTTAGTACCAATAATAAAGTTTTGTATTTACCTGCAAGTACTGGTCCGCAGTCAATGACATGGTTCGGGCGTCCTTCTTGTTCACCTTCTCCCCAAGGACAGAGCCGTGGTAAGTGACGATGGCCTGGATGCGCGCCTCGTAGTGCATGTCCACGACGAGCTTCTTACAGCACGTCGTAGACACCACATCCGCCCTAGCCTCGTATCCAGCATCGCACCTGAAGAAATCCTACATACAAAGACGATGTATCCATACATTATTTCAAGAATATGCAACAAATGCGACTTATTAAACAATATAGTGCGAGGAAGACTTACCCACAGCTCTTGCTTCACCCGCTCCGCCTTGTTGTTGAATTGTCTGCCGTCCCGATCTACTGCATCGGGGGCAACGGCGTAGTGGTCGAAGGTGTATGCTGGGCTCGTCACTCCGGCGTACTCGACAAGTCCAGGGAAGTGTTCCCGGCATAGAAGGCCGAGGATGCCATTGGGGTTGCGGCCGTGACCCCCTGCAGTCTCCAAAACCATCCAAGACCTGTCGAAGTGATTAAGATGAAGTATTAGTTTCTATTATTAATTTGAACATATAATATGAAAAAGCAGCAACAACATCTAAAGTTACCTACCTCTCTCCATCGGGTCGTATGAGCGGACGTCTGTCACGAAGTATGGGTCGCTTAGGTAGGCTCGCGGGACCTCGCAGGTAGATACTCCTCGAACCTGAGGAGCCAGAACCTGAGACGTCCTGCTGAGCGGCGTCATCGTCGTCGTCCTGCTGCGCCGCATCGTCGTCGTCCTGCTGTGCCGCATCGACAGCGGCTTGCTGCTCCACCTGCTGCTGTACGGCGTCGTCCTGCTGCGCCTCCTCCTCCGTCCTACGGGTGCTCCTCCTCCCCCTCCCCCTCCCCCTCCTCGTCCTCGTCCCACCGCCCACCATCTTTGTCCAACAACCTGCAATTAAGAGTAAACAATTAAGCACAGATAAAAAAATATGTATTTAGAAACATATGCAAAATAAATGAAATATAGCATTACATCGATTAAAAATAATCTTCATATGTGTCCGGGTTAGCCGGATCATAAGTGTAATCATCACTATCAACCATTTCATAGTCAACATCATCTGAAGGCGCAACTTCGTCATTGGCATTGCCTTCAAGTATTTCTAAGTCATTCTCATTTTGCACCTCATCATCCTCGTCATCAACAACCATTTCAATATCTACTTCCATTCCGATCGCTTCGGTTAAGTCTATCTCAAATTGCCCTTCGAGCCCATCTTCTTGGAAGAACTCTCCGTCATATGTGTCCGGGTCTAAGTTATAATCTTCATCGTTTGGAACAGGTAATTTAGCGTGCGGTGATACCTTATACACAACATCCCAACCCTTAAGATGTTGTTTCGTTTGGCACGCATATGGAAGATAATACACTTGTGTGGCCTGTTGGGCCACAATATAGACATCGTCTCCTGTTAAGGTGGAATCCTGTCGAATTTCGACTATCCCAAGATTAGAATGTGTCCGTCTCGTAACTTCAGGGTCAAACCAATGACATTTGAATATCACTGGAGTAAGAGGTTTGGAACCATAAAAATTGAGTTCATATATTTCTTCAATTCTTCCATAATACTCGACCTCGTCAAGCTGGGCGTAAAGACTCCAGAACACGTGGTTTTTCGATTGGGCCGACTTTGGTCGTAGCTTGTTGTGCGAAAACGGTATCCATTGACGTCATACCCAGAAAATTTCCTGACCCTATAGGCAAAGCCATTGGCTACTTGTCTCAACTCGGCACTCATAGACGGCTCTCTTTGGCCCTGCAAGTTCAAACACGCTAGATTGTTATATTATTCGCACGTAAGAGCAACTTGGAATAACAAACTAAGCACGTACCTTATGTTTAAACCAGGAAATGAAATCGGGCAATCCATTTCCCGCACCCTTTCTAAGAAGGGTATCATATTCCTGTGGAGTTGGGTCCCTTGATCGACGCCAGAATTCATGAAGAAATTGCTCCATGTATGGCGTCACCTCTTCAAGGTTGGTCAATACATATAGCATGATATGGCGCCACTCTTCATGTCTCAGGGTCTTGGTGGTCGAACCACTCGCGCTTCCGAGTTGCCCTCGAAAAATGCTGAGGTTCGATTCATTGCCGCCATCATTGTAACGAGGGGGTGGATTATGCACGCTCGGCAGTTTGTCACCATAGTAAGTTGTTGTGAAGTTTGACACCTCCTCTAGTATGTATGCCTCTGCAATGGAAGCCTCGATTTTGCATTTATTTCTACATTTCTTTCGGATACTCTTTAGACATCTCTCGATTGGATAGCACCAACGTCCCTGCACGGGCCCCCCATTCGTGCCTCATACGGGAGATGAATAATCAGATGCTGCATCGGATTGAAGAAGCCGGGTGGAAAGATCTTCTCCAGCTTACACAGTAACACGGGTGCCATCCTTTCCAAGTCTGCAATCATGGTCCGAGCTAACTCTTTTGCACAAAGCTGGCGGAAGAAATAGCTCAACTCTGCAAGCGCTAGCCAGACATGCTCAGGGACATAGCCTCGAACCATCGCCGGAAGAATTCGTTCAATCCATATGTGGAAGTCATGACTCTTCATCCCTAAGACTCGCAGAGTAGATAAGTTCACCCCCCTACTAAGGTTAGCTGCATACCCATCAGGGAACATTAACATCTTGATCCACTGTAGTACTTCCTTCCTCTGGGCCCTGCTCAGGACGAAATCGGCCTTAGGCCTTCTCCATGTCTTACCACCACTAGGCGGCTTCATCTCTTGGTTTGGTTATCACATAACTCTGCCAGATCCACTCTTGCCTTTACGTTATCCTTTGACTTATCAGGAATCTCCATAATTGTTGCCCAAAGTGCCTCCGCGACATTCTTTTCAGTGTGCATCACGTCAATGTTGTGTGGAAGGAGCAGGTCATCATAATAGGGGAGCCGAGTCAAGCCCGACTTATGTGTCCACATATGTTGCTCACCATATCCCACAAAACCACCTTCTGGGTTGGCCACGAGACCATCTATCTGTTCGCGAACTTCGGCACCAGTCATCATTGCAGGTGGGCGGTCTGTCACCATGACACCTTTCGTAAAGTTCTTGATGTCTAGTCGGAATGCATGGTCTGGAGGGAGAAATTGTCGATGTTTATCGAATGACGAATATTTGCCACCCTTCTTCAACCAAATGAACCTAAGAGCTTCCTTGCAAACTGGGCATGGGAACTTACCGTGAACACACCAGGCGCAAAATAGCCCATACGCCGGAAAGTCATGCATGGAGTACTGGTACCAAACATGCATTTTGAAGTTTGTCTTCGTAGCTCGGTCGTACGTCCATACCCCTTCCTCCCAAGCACGGACCAATTCATCAATCAAAGGCTCCATGTACACGCCCATTTTATTCCCCGGGTGTCCAGGAATTATCAACGACACGAATATGTTCTGTCTTTGAAAGCATACGCCGGGGGAGATTGATGGGGATAACGAACACGGGCCAACATGTGTATGGGGCAGCGGTCATTCCATAGGGATTGAACCCATCTGTGGCCAGCGCAACACGAACATGTCGAGCCTCTTTGGCTTTCTCATGGTGAATGGCATCAAAGTGGGTCCATGCTTCACCATCGGATGCGTGAACCATCTTGTCAGGATTGTATCGTTTGCCTTTTTTGTGCCATGTCATCTGTTTCACGGATTCCTCTGTCATGTATAGACGCTGGATCCTCGGTATGAACGGAAGGTGGCGTAGGATTGTCACGGGGATGTCGAGCTGCCTCTTCTGTCCATCACCAGAGTCTACCTCCATGAACCTAGACGATTTACACTTCGGACAGTACTTTGCCTCAGTGTGTTCTTTCCTAAATAGGACACAGCCCTTCGGACAAGCATGTATCTGCTCATACGTCATCTTGAGTGCACGAAGGAGTTTCTGTGCCTCGTACATGCTCTTTGGCAGAACGTGATCCTCCGGAAGCAGGCTGCCAATAACTGTCAACAAACCATCGAAGGCGTCTCGACTCATGCTATACTGCAACTTGAACGCCATTATACGCCCAATGGCATCCAGTTGAGAAACCTTTGTCTTGCCGTGAAGGGGTTTCTGTGCCGCGTCAAACATGTCGTAGAATGCCTTTGCGGTCGCCTCTGGCTCGTCCTCCGTACGTCCTTCGGCGAACTGTGCCTCGTGATAGTCGTTCAACATGTCTGCTACCCCGGCATCAGCATCGTAATCCTCGACGCGTTGTCTCACCACCTCCTCTCTCGTGCGATGCGCTTCACCATGGAAGATCCACCGAGTATAGTCCGGCGTAAATCCATTCTTCCAAATATGTTCTACCATGGCCTTCTTTGGTTTTCTTTTGCGGTTGTCACATTTGCTGCACGGACAAGGGACTAGGCTAGCTCCTTTAGCAGCTTCGCCATATGCCCGTTCCACGAAAGCATCGGTCTTCCTAATCCATTCTGGGGTGACATCATTACGTCGAACGCGGCCCGTGTACATCCACTCACGGTCCTCCATCCTCTAACATATATAACCAAGTATAGTTTAATATAGACATGTAATGCATGTACACTACGTTCCTACCTTCTAATAGGTGAGGATAGGTCCTAATCCCACCCGCGGTTGCGTAGATGGAGTTAGTTTCCATGCTCTACTCCGATCCGAGATAAAATTTCGGCAGCACCTCCCCGTTGTTCTCCGGATACACGTCCTGGCAGGGAGAGTGTACTGTCCGGAGAACAACAGGGAGGTGACGCCGAAACTCTTTCTCGGACCGGAGTAGAGCATGGAAACTAACACCATCTACGCAACCGCGGGCTATCCAAAAAACATGGACAATTCGAAACTGATACATTTGTAGATATGCAAAGATCTGCATATCTACACCGTATCTCTTTCGAACGGGAGACGCCTAACTGGGTTACGTGATCTACGACCATGATGCGGAAATAGAGGTTATACCTAGGGTGGCGGTGGAGTCAGGCTAGTGGGGCTGTGGCGGGTCGGTGCAGTGGCGACGCGACGCGGTGCAGGCAGACCCGCAGTGGCTAGGAAGACAAGTATCTTCTCTGTAAAAAATAAACGAGGTGGTCAAAAAAAATCGGCAGCACTTCCCCTGTACGGGGAGATTTCCAAAACCTGCAAATAGATCTAACAGCACGATGGCTGACACGCACATATACAAACGACACGATGAATGCAAGTCACATCTAAGTGGCATCCATATCCACCATCACACATATTTCAACGGCATCCATATCCATCATCACATTATGCCAAATTAACACAAATAGTATAAACTCTCTAAACACACATAGTAAACTAATTAAACTCACGAAAATCACTAAATCCACTAAACACATATACTATAAACTCAATAAATACAAACTAAACTAATTAAACTTATTATCGGTGACGGGAGAGGTAGCTGTTAGCGGTGTTTCTGTGATCCACGACGTGTCCAATGGCGGTGACGGGAGATAAAGGCCGTGGCCTGCTGGCCCATGCATGCATGGCTCTAGCTAGTGCTCTCCCCCTTATTGGCATCAAAGTTTTGTGCTATATTTGCCCCTATTGGTTGGTCTAAAGTATGACGACTTCAAGAATATCTTTAGCTGTGTGCAGACCACACTTATGCGGCCCTGATATGGCGAAACAAGATGAATATGTTTATTTGAGTGGTGACACACAAGAAGCAAAAGTCCAAGAACATGAGCATATACTTCATATTACGACATAATTTTATATAACTTATAGCTTCAATGCATACCAACAAAAATGGCCCTCATCTATTCTAGTTCATTCACCTTGCTCTGGTCACATGAGTATTGGTTGTAGGGTTTGGGAGATGAACCTGTGGAGGCGCGGCCGGAGGCGCGGACGGCGGGCGGACGGCGGCGAGCGGGCGGACGACGGTGAGGCGGGCGGACGGTGGTGCGCGTGGGTGGACGGCGGTGAGGCGGGCGCACGGCGCTGAGGCGGGCGGACGGTGGCGCGTGGGCGGGCGGCGGTGGGGCGCGGGCGGCCGGGCGTTGGCGGCGGTGAGGCTTGCCAGAGCGCGGGCGGTAGTGGCGCGTGGGCGGGCTTGCCGGAGCGCGGGCGGTGGTGGGGAGGCAGAAGAAAGAAGAAGAAAAGGAGAAGGAAGAAGAAAGCCGGCCGCGCGGCCGGTTAAGTCACTTTCTTTGCGAGTGCCCACGATCCGGCACTCGGCAAAGATTTTTTTAAAATTTAAAAATAAACTTTGCCGAGTGCTGGATCGGGGGCACTCGGCAAAGACGCCTTTGCCGAGTGCCGGATCGCAGAGCACTCGGCAAAGATGTGTTGTACAAACTTTGCCGAGTGCTCAAGGACAGGCACTCGGCAAAGACGTCTTTGCCGAGTGCTATCTGTAGAGCACTCGGCAAAAATGTGTTGTACAAACTTTGCCGAGTGCTCAAGGACAGGCACTCGGCAACGTCGTCTTTGCCGAGTGCTATCTTGCCAGCACTCGGCAAAGTATATTTTATTTTTTTTATTTTTGGCAACCAAACTTTTTGTTGTGTGTTCCTACACTATGTAGACCTACAAGTACCATTTTGGTACAATTATAAAAGTGTTTTTTATAACTATTAGATTTAGTTCGTTTATTTGAATTTCTTCGGAAAATTCATATTTGAACTGCAGGTCACTCGAAACTTGAGAAATCGTGCATGCAAAAATGATATCTGTCCTATTTAGCACAAGTTACGACCGATTCCATGAGCGGACCGGAAACTTCGAGCAACATGCTCACTAAACATGGTCATGAACTTGCCATCCACATGTTTAAAAATTGTATAAAACACAAACAAAGTCAGAAAATCATGAAACTTGGCCACGTGTCATGATATCATATGTACGGGTTGTGATAAAAAATTGAGAATGTTTGGACAAAGTTGTGAGACACTATGTGTAGAAACCTAAGAGAACTACACATGAAATCATAGAGTTTCAATGTGGATCTCTTAGGTTTGTACACATAGCACGTCATAGTTTTCTCGAAATTTTTTCAATTTTTTATCGCAGCCTGTACATATGATATCATGACACGTGGACAAGTTTCAGGATTTTCTGACTTTGTTTGTGTTTTATACAATTTTTAAACATGTGTATGGCAAGTTCACGGCCATGTTTAGTGAGCATGTTGCTCGAAGTTTCTGGTCCGCTCCTTGAATCGGTCGTAACTTATGCTAAGTAACATGAATATCATTTTTGCATGCACGGTTTTCCAAGTTTCGAGTGACCTACAGTTCAAATCTAAATTTTCCGAAGAAATTCAAATAAACGAACTAAATCTACTAACGATTGAAAGCTCTGTTAAAATTGTACACAAATGATACATGTAGGTCTACATAGTGTAGGAACATACCACAAAAATTTTGATAGACAAAATAAAAAAAATAAAAATATACTTTGCCGAGTGTCCAGAGATGACACTCGGCAAAGTATGCTTTGCCGAGTGCCTACTATGTGGCACTCGGCACAGAACCTCTTTGCCGAGAGCCAACGGCTGGCACTCGGCAAAGACTGACGGCCGTCAGCTTTAGGATGGCCGCTGACGGCCGTTTGCCGAGAACCCCCTTTTGCCGAGAGTTTTACACTCGGCAAAGTTGTCTTTGCCGAGTGTCGCTCTGTGCCGAGTGTTCAGCCCTCGGTAAAGGTCTCTTTGCCGAGTGCCTAACTTTACCGAGTGCGGCACTCGGCAAAGCCTTGTTTGCCGAGTGCCCGACAAAAGACACTCGGCAAAGAATACAACACTCGGCAAAGCCTGCGATTCCGGTAGTGCCTTTGCCGAGTGCCTTGGCAACAACACTCGGCAAAGATGGCTTTGCCGGTTCCCAGGATTCCTTCTTTGCCGAGTGCCATGATCAGCACTCGACAAAGATGGCTTTACCGGTTCCCAGGTTTCCTTCTTTGCCGAGTGCCTTGGCAATAGCACTCAGCAAAGCGACCCTTTGCCGAGTGTTACACTCGGCAAAGTGACCAGGATGTCCCTTTTTATTTGTTTTTGCTGTTCTATCCAAACAAACAAAAGATATATATCATTCACATCACATTATATATCAATCGCATCACAGAATGAACACATTTATCATCAACACCATATATATCACTAAGTCTCACAAATATAAGTCTCACAAATATAAGTCAGGATCATCACAAAACAGATATAAGTCTGGATCATCACTAACATCACCAAGTATCTCACAAGACAAAGTCTAACTAACATCACCAACACTCACAAATATAAGTCTGGATCATCACAAAACAGATCATCAACGAGGTGGGCATCTGGACTGGTTCGGCGAAGGGCTGGACGAAGCATGAGGGTTGTTCGACGCCGTCGATTGACCCTGCACAGAGAAGAGATTGTATGTGTGAGAACATATGAATATATATCATGCAGTACTAAAATTTTGATACTCACAGGAGTAGTGAACTCTGTAGGGTCAGCTGCAGGGAACAACGGAGGTGGTGGAGCATGACCCTGTGCGGCGCCAAGGCTCTGCATGTACGCGAACATCTCCGCCATCCTCTTCTCCAGCTCCTCACGTTGCCTCCTCTCATCATCTAGCTGAGTCTGTAATATTTCGCCCTAATGTTACGATAATGCAAAGAGAAGATATATAATAATCAATGAACGATGAATAGATAAGGAACAACCTAGAGTTATTGGATACGATGCTGTGAGCTGTCCTGCCGAGGTCGTATGGCTGGGCTCGCGCTCGTGCTCCTTGCTCGCACCTGAGAGAGAGTGGGAGTGGAGGACGAGTCGATTGCCCCGTCGGCAATCCAGTACCGCCCATGACTCTTGCCTCCTTCGACCCTCATGAGGACATCTCCGTCGATGTCCTCGGTCCTCGGATCGTAATCTGGCCCATGGACCTCCTTGGCCATGGCGGTGTACTCACTGAGGCGGCTGTGGATGGCGGGGTTGGTATACGCCTCGGGCCCGTCATCCGGGTTGTAGGTGACGTCGGACGTCGCCTTCCCCTTGTGGGCCATAGCATATGCCGAGAACGTGGAGCAAGGCGTGCCACCATGTGCCGCCGACTGCGAGAAAACCAACGAGATGGTTAGAAATCATGTCTAATCGAAAGTTATATACCTAAATAAAAAAGAGCGCGTACCCATGCTTCCGCGTATTTGCCCAGGCTGCGGCTGCCTTGATGGTGGGAGGGACCTTGCATCAGCAAACGCCGTTCCCGGCTAGCGTTGTGCGCCTCATCCCACTCAGCCGAGCACCACCTCTGCACCATCTGCTCCCAGCACTCAGGATGCGCGGCGCACCAATGAGGAATCATCTAAAAAAAATATAAGTACACCGCATATCAGAAGATAAAAATAAGCATATTTAGTATCAATAATAAAGTTTTGTATTTACCTGCAAGTACTGGTCCGGAGTCAACGACATGGTTCGGGCGTCCTTCTTGTTCACCTTCTCCCCAAGGACAGAGCCGTGGTAAGTGACGATGGCCTGGATGCGCGCCTCGTAGTGCATGTCCACGACGAGCTTCTTACAACATGTCGTAGACACCACATCCGCCCTGGCCTCGTATCCAGCATCGCATCTGAAGAAATCCTACATACAAAGACGATGTATCCATACATTATTTCAAGAATATGCAGCAAATGCGACTTATTAAACAATATAGTGCGAGGAAGACTTACCCACAGCTCTTGCTTCACCCGCTCCGCCTTGTTGTTGAATTGTCTGCCGTCCCGATCTACTGCATCGGGGGCGACGGCGTAGTGGTCGAAGGTGTATGCTGGGCTCGTCACTCCGGCGTACTCGACAAGTCCAGGGAAGTGTTCCCGGCATAGAAGGCCGAGGATGCCATTGGGGTTGCGGCCGTGACCCCCTGCAGTCTCCAAAACCATCCAAGACCTGTCCAAGTGATTAAGATGAAGTATTAGTTTCTATTATTAATTTGAACATATAATATGAAAAAGCAGCAACAATATCTAAAGTTACCTACCTCTCTCCATCGGGTCGTATCAGCGGACGTCTGTCACGAAGTATGGGTCGCTTAGGGAGACTCGCGGGACCTCGTAGGTAGATACTCCTCGAACCTGAGGAGCCAGAACCTGAGACGTCCTGCTGAGCGGCGTCGTCGTCGTCGTCGTCGTCCTGTTGCTCCGCATCGTCATCGTCCTGCTGTGCCGCATCGACAGTGGCTTGCTGCTCCACCTGCTGCTGTACGGCATCGTCCTGCTGCGCCTCCTCCTCCGTCCTACGGGTGCTCCTCCTCCCCCTCCCCCTCCTCGTCCTCGTCCCACCGCCCACCATCTTTGTCCAACAACCTGCAATTAAGAGTAAACAATTAAGCACAGATAAAAAAATATGTATTTAGAAACATATGCAAAATAAATGAAATATAGCATTACATCGATTAAAAATAATCTTCATATGTGTCCGGGTTAGCCGGATCATAAGTGTCATCATCACTATCAACCATTTCATAGTCAACATCATCTGAAGGCGCAATTTCGTCATTGGCATTGCCTTCAAGCATTTCTAAGTCATTCTCATTTTGCACCTCATCATCCTCCTCATCAACAACCATTTCAATATCTACTTCCATTCCGATCGCGTCGGTTAAGTCTATCTCAAATTGCCCTTCGAGCCCATCTTCTTGGAAGAACTCTCCGTCATATGTGTCCGGGTCTAAGTTATAATCTTCATCGTTTGGAACAGGTAATTTAGCGTGCGGTGATACCTTATACACAACATCCCAACCCTTAAGATGTTGTTTCGTTTGGCACGCATATGGAATATAATACACTTGTGTGGCCTGTTGGGCCACAATATAGACATCGTCTCCTGGTAAGGTGGAATCCTGTCGAATTTCGACTAGCCCAAGATTAGAATGTGTCCGTCTCGTAACTTCAGGGTCAAACCAATGACATTTGAATATCACTGGAGTAAGAGGTTTGGAACCATAAAAATTGAGTTCATATATTTCTTCAATTCTTCCATAATACTCAACCTCGTCAAGCCCGGGCGTAAAGACTCCAGAACACGTGGTTTTTCGATTGGGCCGACTTTGGTCGTAGCTTGTTGTGCGAAAATAGTATCCATTGACGTCATACCCAGAAAATTTCCTGACCCTATAGGCAAAGCCATTGGCTACTTGTCTCAACTCGGCACTCATAGACGACTCTCTTTGGCCCTACAAGTTCAAACACACTAGATTGTTATATTATTCGCACGTAAGAGCAACTTGAAATGACAAACTAAGCACGTACCTTATGTTTAAACCAGGAAATGAAATCGGGCAATCCATTTCCCTCACCCTTTCTAAGAAGGGTATCATATTCCTGTGGAGTTGGGTCCCTTGATCGACGCCAGAATTCATGAAGAAATTGCTCCATGTATGGCGTCACCTCTTCAAGGTTGGTCAATACATATAGCATGATATGGCGCCACTCTTCATGTCTCAGGGTCTTGGTGGTCGAACCACTCGCGCTTCCGAGTTGCCCTCGAAAAATGCTGAGGTTCGATTCATTGCCGCCATCATTGTAATGAGGGGGTGGATTATGCACGCTCGGCAGTTTGTCACCATAGTAAGTTGTTGTGAAGTTTGACACCTCCTCCAGTATGTATGCCTCTGCAATGGAAGCCTCGATTTTGCATTTATTTCTACATTTCTTTCGGATAGTCTTTAGACATCTCTCGATTGGATAGCACCAACGTCCCTGCACGGGCCCCCCCATTCGTGCCTCATACGGGAGATGAAGAATCAAATGCTGCATCGGATTGAAGAAGCCGGGTGGAAAGATCTTCTCCATCTTACATAGTAACACGGGTGCCATCCTTTCCAAGTCTGCAATCATGGTCCGAGCTAACTCTTTTGCACAAAGCTGGCGGAAGAAATAGCTCAACTCTGCAAGCGCTAGCCAGACATGCTCAGGGACATAGCCTCGATCCATCGCCGGAAGAATTCGTTCAATCCATATGTGGAAGTCATGACTCTTCATCCCTAAGACTCGCAAAGTAGATAAGTTCACCCCCTACTAAGGTTAGCTGCATACCCATCAGGGAACATTAACATCTTGATCCACTGTAGTACTTCCTTCCTCTGGGCCCTGCTCAGGACAAAATCGGCCTTAGGCCTTCTCCATGTCTTTCCACCACTAGGCGGCTTCATCTCTTGGTTTGGTCTATCACATAGCTCTGCCAGATCCACTCTTGCCTTTACATTATCCTTTGACTTATCAGGAATCTCCATAATTGTTGCCCAAAGTGCCTCGGCGACATTCTTTTCAGTTTGCATCACGTCAATGTTGTGTGGAAGGAGCAGGTCATCATAATAGGGGAGCCGAGTCAAGCCCGACTTATGTGTCCACATATGTTGCTCACCATATCCCACAAAACCACCTTCTGGGTTGGCCACGAGACCATCTATCTGTTGGCAAACTTCGGCGCCAGTCATCATTGCAGGTGGGCCGTCTGTCACCACGACACCTTTCATAAAGTTCTTGATGTCTAGTCGGAATGCATGGTTAGGAGGGAGAAATTGTCGATGTTTATCGAATGACGAATATTTGCCACCCTTCTTCAACCAAATGAACCTAAGAGCTTCCTTGCAAACTGGGCATGGGAACTTACCGTGAACACACCAGGCGCAAAATAGCCCATACGTCGGAAAGTCATGCATGGAGTACTGGTACCAAACATGCATTTTGAAGTTTGTCTTCGTAGCTCGGTCGTACGTCCATACCCCTTCCTCCCAAGCACGGACCAATTCATCAATCAAAGGCTCCATGTACACGCCCATTTTATTCCCCGGGTGACCAGGAATTATCAACGACACGAATATGTTCTGTCTTTGAAAGCATACGCCGAGGGGGGAGATTGATGGGGATAACGAACACGGGCCAACATGTGTATGGGGCAGCGGTCATTCCATAGGGATTGAACCCATTTGTGGCCAGCGCAACACGAACATTACGAGCCTCTTTGGCTTTCTCATGGTGAATGGCATCAAAGTGGGTCCATGCTTCACCATCGGATGCGTGAACCATCTTGTCAGGATTGTATCGTCTGCCTTTTTGTGGCATGTCATCTGTTTCGCGGATTCCTCTGTCATGTATAGACGCTGGATCCTTGGTATGAACGGAAGGTGGCGTAGGATTGTCACGGGGATGTCGAGCTGCCTCTTCTGTCCATCACCAGAGTCTACCTCCATGAACCTAAACGATTTACACTTCGGACAGTACTTTGCCTCAGTGTGTTCTTTCCTAAATAGGACGCAGCCCTTCGGACAAGCATGTATCTGCTCATACGTCATCTTGAGTGCACGAAGGAGTTTCTGTGCCTCGTACATGCTCTTTAGCAGAACATGATCCTCCGGAAGCAGGCTACCAATAACTGTCAACAAACCATCGAAGGCGTCTCGACTCATGCTATACTGCGACTTGAACGCCATTATACGCCTAATGGCATCCAGTTGAGAAACCTTTGTCTTGCCGTGAAGGGGTTTCTGTGCCGCGTCAAACATGTCGTAGAATGCCTTTGCGGTCGCCTCTGGCTCGTCCTCCATATGTCCTTCGGTGAACTGTGCCTCGTGATAGTCGTTCAACATGTCCGCTACCCCGGCATCAGCATCGTAATCCTCGACGCGTTGTCTCACCACCTCCTCTCTCGTGCGATGCGCTTCACCATGGAAGATCCACCGAGTATAGTCCGGCGTAAATCCATTCTTCCAAATATGTTCTACCATGGCCTTCTTTGGTTTTCTTTTCCGGTTGTCACATTTGCTGCACGGACAAGGGACTAGACTAGCTCCTTTAGCAGCTTCGCCATATGCCCGTTCCACGAAAGCATCAGTCTTCCTAATCCATTCTGGGGTGACATCATTACGTCTTACGCGGCCCGTGTACATCCACTCACGGTCCTCCATCCTCTAACATATATAACCGAGTATAGTTTAATATAGACATGTAATGCATGTACACTACGTTCCTACCTTCTAATAGGTGAGGATAGGTCCTAATCCCACCCGTGGTTGCGTAGATGGTGTTAGTTTCCATGCTCTACTCCGATCCGAGATAGAATTTCGGCAGCACCTCCCCGCTGTTCTCCGGATACACGTCCTGACAGGGAGAGTGTACTGTCCGGAGAACAACAGGGAGGTGACGCCGAAACTCTGTCTCGGACCGGAGTAGAGCATGGAAACTAATACCATCTAGGCAACCGCGGGTTGTCCAAAAAACGTGGACAATTCGAAACTGATACATTTGTAGATATGCAAAGATCTGCATATCTACACCGTATCTCTTTCGAATGGGAGACGCCTAACTGGGTTACATGATCTACGACCATGATGCGGAAATTGAGGTTATACCTAGGGTGACGGTGGAATCAGGCTAGCGGGGCTGTGGCGGGTTGGTGCAGTGGCGACGCGACGCGGTGCAGGCAGACCCATAGTGGCTAGGAAGACAAGTATCTTCTCTGTAAAAAATAAACAAGTATGTCAAAAAAAATCGGCAGCACTTCCCCTGTACAGGGAGGTTTCCAAAACCTGCAAATAGATCTAACAACACGATGGCTGACACACACATATACAAACGACACGATGAATGCAAGTCACATCTAAGTGGCATCCATATCCACCATCACACATATTTCAACGGCATCCATATCCATCATCACATTATGCCAAATTAACATAAATAGTATAAACTCTCTAAACACACATACTAAACTAATTAAACTCACTAAAGTCACTATATTCACTAAAAACATATAGTATAAAATCACTAAACACACATACAAAACTAATTAAACTCACAAAAATCACTAAATCCACTAAACACATATACTATAAACTCAATAAATACATACTAAACTAATTAAACTTATTATACTCACTAATGTACGGGTCGGCGATGGCGGTGGCGAGACGGCGGTGGGCGCGGCCGGCGGTGGGCGCGACGGCGGTGCTCGCCGCGGGTGCGGGAGGCCGGCGGCGCGACGATGGTGGCGGGGCACGGCGGTGGGGAGGCCGGCGGTGGCGGGGCACGGCGGCGCGACGACCGTAACGGCGCGTGGGGAGGCCGGGCGGCTTGACGGGCGGCGCCGGCGTCGAGCCGGGAGCGTGGGGCGGGCGGCGGTCGCGGGCGGCGGTGGGAGCGGCGGCGTGCCGGGCGGGTTGAAGAGAAGGAAGTGAAAGGAGATAAAGAGAGAAGAGAGCCCGTCGGGCGGTTAAGTTACCTTCTTTGCCGAGTGCCCGCGATCCGGCACTCGGCAAAGATTTTTTTTAAATTTAAAAATAAACTTTGCCGAGTGCCGGATCGCGGGCACTCGGCAAAGGCGTCTTTGCCGAGTGCTAGCTGTAGAGCACTCGGCAAAGATGTGTTCTACAGACTTTGCCGAGTGCCAACCGACAGGCACTCGGCAAAGCCGTCTTTGCCAAGTGCTAACTGGACAGCACTCGGCAAAGTATATTTTATTTTTTTTATTTCTGGCAACCAAACTTTTTGTGGTGTGTTCCTACACTATGTAGACCTACAAGTACCATTTTGGTACAATTATAAAAGTGTTTTTTATAACTATTAGATTTAGTTCGTTTATTTGAATTTCTTCGGAAAATTTTGATTTGAACTGCAGGTCACTCGAAACTTGGAAAACCGTGCATGCAAAAATGATATTCATGTTACTTAGCATAAGTTACGACCGATTCCAGGAGCGGACCGGAAACTTCGAGCAACATGCTCACTAAACATGGCCGTGAACTTGCCATCCACATGTTTAAAAATTGTATAAAACACAAAGTCAGAAAATCCTGAAACTTGTCCACGTGTCATGATATCATATGTACAGGCTGTGATAAAAATTTTAGAATGTTTGGAGAAAGTTGTAGGACACTATGTGTAGAAACCTAAGAGAACTACATTGAAACTCTATGATTTCATGTGTAGTTCTCTTAGGTTTCTACACATAGTGTCCCACAACTTTCTCCAAACATTCTAAAATTTTTATCGCAGCCTGTACATATGATATCATGACACGTGGACAAGTTTCAGGATTTTCTGACTTTGTTTGTGTTTTATACAATTTTTAAACATGTGGATGGCAAGTTCACGGCCATGTTTAGTGAGCATGTTGCTCGAAGTTTCCAGTCCGCTCCTGGAATCGGTCGTAACTTATGCTAAGTAACATGAATATCATTTTTGCATGCACGGTTTTCCAAGTTTCGAGTGACCTGCAGTTCAAATCTAAATTTTCCGAAGAAATTCAAATAAACGAACTAAATCTACTAACGATTGAAAACTCTATTAAAATTGTCCACAAATGATACATGTAGGTCTACATAGTGTAGGAACATACCACAAAAATTTTGGGAGACAAAATCAAAAAAATAAAAATATACTTTGCCAAGTGTCTAGAGATGACACTCGGCAAAGCCTCCTTTGTCGAGTGCCTACTATGTGGCACTCGGCAAAGAATCCTCTTTGCCGAGTGCCAGCCGTTGGCTCTCGGCAAAGACTGACGGCCGTCAGCTTTAGGACGGCCGCTAACGGCCCTTTGCCGAGAGCCCCCTTTGCCGAGTGTCAAACACTCGGCAAACTTGTCTTTGCCGAGTGCCGTCCTGTGCCGAGTGTTCAGCACTCGGTAAAGGGCTCTTTGCCGAGAGCCTAACTTTACCGAGTGCGGCGCTCGGCAAAGTCGGCTTTGCCGAGTGCCCGATAAAAAGCACTCGGCAAAGCCGCCGGCACTCGGCAAAGAGCCAAATTCCGGTAGTGATTAAAGAGAGAGAAAATAATCTCATTATGTGATACTTTTAATTAAATTCCAAATTTGTTTTGAGAACGATAAAGCTTGTCTTGTTAAAGGCCCAGATGATTGACCCAGCCGGTACATATCATCGGCGTAGTGTATATAGGGCGGCTTAATTAACAAATACGGTCCGTGTGATTTGACGCCTTTGTTTGGCAAATTTAAGCTCCGATCCGTACTAGTTTATTTATAACCTACTCCTAGCAAGCAAAGCGGGCAAATTAAAAGTGTTGGAGAATCACGAGAAATGAAAACAATGAGTCAATGGGGATATCTCAATTATTTTATTTTCGCTAATTTATTCATGGACACCCACGCACACTGTTGGATGTCTAGCGTAAACCCATCTTAACGATGCATCAATACCGGGACAGAGTACTTTGCTAAGTGCCACAGACACTCGACAAAGCCTCGACAACGCTCAACAAACACTTTATCAAGTGTAGCACTCGGCAAAGATGACTGAAAAATAGTTTATCGACAACAGACTCTTTATCGAATACTTTATGTCGGACACTCGATAAAGTATTTGTCGAGTGTCATTCTTCGCCGAGAGTAACACTCGGCAAATCATTCTTTGCCGAGTTGTCGAGATTTTGCACTTGGCAAACCTCTGAGCACTCAGCAAAGAATGTGTTTCTGATAGTGCATGCGTCTTTTTATAACCGCACATGTTTCTTAGTCTTTGATTTTAGTCTCATATATAGGAGATGCTTGTTTTCTTATCCCATCTTAGGCTCTCTCCAATGGTTCCCCAAACGCTACCCTAGACCAAACATGCAGTGCCTCGGGCGTCTCCAATAGATCCCTGGACACGCTCATCGCATCTATGAGAATGACAGATTTCCTCCCATGTGTGTGGGGAAGAACTCTCCCGGGTGCGCACTTGGGGAGGAGTGTGTGATGTATAGATTCTGAAAGGTGCCAAACGACGGCGACAGGGTACGACTCCAGGTGCAGCTTTTGCGGCAACAGAGGCAAAGCTACGCATAGCGGAGGAGCGAAGAGGGCACGGTGAAGAAGAGCATAGTGGCGCTATCATTGTTTCACATTTAGGGATACAAGGTAGTACATTATTTAGGTTCGGCGGGGGGTTTGGCGTCACTGCGACATCGACACCACAATGACTGATTGGGCTCTACCCAGTTAATCTAGGAAAGAGCACAATGAGGGAACATGGACAATGCCTTAAAGATAGTGATGTGAAAAGATTTGGGTCACCGGATCGTAATACGCTACGTCCCCTCTTTGTAGGATGTTTTATATTGTTTGAGTTGTGAAAGAAACTAAGTTTGCATGTGAAGGAGCTTGTCCAAGGAGAAACCCCAGGGTGCAGTCTAAGGACTAGTTTGGGAGCCACAATACTGAAGGGGATTGGAGGGGCTAAAATCCCCTCCTTATTCAATAATCCACTCCGATATTTGGACTCCCAAACTAGCCCTAAGTGTGTGTGTGTGTGTGTGTTTGTGTGGAAATTGGGAAGAAGTCCTAAAAAAGGATCCCCTGTGTAGGGGCCTCTTTCTCCCTTTTATAGAATAAGAAAGAGGGGTGAGATGTGGGGCCAGGTTTTATTGGAGAAGTTATAGACATTAGTCCATGGTCTTGTAGAAGTGTTGCCCGTATGTCATGGATGGCTGAGGTATGTGTAGGGTGTGGCACACATTGTCCACACTCCTTTAACAACGTGCCCGGAATGTCTGAGGTGGGTGTAGGGTGTGGCACATGTCGTCCATGCTCATACAGCAACACACTCAGAATGTCTGGTCCTGACAAACAACGAGTGGGCACGATGCAGCCAAAGTTGCACATGTTTTATCGCATAGGTACAGTAGGTCTCTGTCTCCACCAACTCCTTGAACAACCATGATGTAGGTGGGTGGCTAGAACATGTGATGCGTCGAGATCCCTACTGGCTTAGGGTGTCGAGATCCCTCTGGCCAGGGTGTCATGGGGCCTAGAGGACTTGTAGCAAGCTCGAACCCCACAATAGATAGGGGCTTTCTACGACCCAGGCTGTGTGGTGCTCCCAGTCCCCCAAAGTAGTTAATGGAATGGGTACTTTTGGGAGGCCTCTTAGGAGGGTTGATGCCCATAGTGGGACCCCAAAGACATGTGGCGTTGTTGGACCCTTTTGGAGGGGCTTGCGATTACAGATTTCTTCTCTTGGAAGGGATTGTTGTGCTGGGTAAAATGAAATAGTTCTCCCTCGGCAAACGCCTCATAGTGTGTCCTTATCTGTCCCGCACAAATTTTTTGTCGTGCCTCTTCAAGACTGCTGGTGAAGCGTGCCACTGACGGGAGACCGAGCGTCATCATTACTCCTTTTGATTGTCTCTACCTGCACCGACCCTTGGTCTTTGTAGCCTGACTTCTTGGATTCCCTTTGTCGTCTTGCATGCTTTGTAGGGCACTAGAGGGATCAGACCTAGGGCATGTAGGTCATGAGTGGGAAGCGGAGTGGCTCTCTCCCACGTAGTGGTTTGGTGCTAGATGTAGTTAATGCGATGTGTGTGGTATTGATGAAGAGAGTAGTCCTTCGGTCAGATGCGGAATCCACTCGAATGGCTCCTTGATGGCTCGTCTACCCCTAGCATGGTGCGAGGGGTTATCAGGGGGCAAATTCACCTGAGTGGGTGTAACACCCAAATTCTGAATTGGGGATTGGTAGAAGAAATCTGAGCAAAGTATCATAATGATTTGGAAATTAGGGAATAAGAAAGTGATGAGAAAAGAATTTTCTTTTAAAAGAAACCATTTATACATCCCATGAAATAAATAACAAGGAGAATAAAACTTAAATTAATAATATTAAAATAGTATGGTTTATATTCACCTTTGGGTTTCAATTGATACATTTGAAAAATCTGAAAACTAAAATAGAAGTATAAATTTGAATTTGGAATAGAAAATAGAAAATAAAAGAGAAGGGAAGAACTAAGAAAAATACTACATAAAATAAAATAAAAATCAGAATAAACATCCTTCACACTTATATTATTAAATTATACCTTTCAAACTGAGGACAAGTTATTCACAAAGTTTGAATTTAAACTTGAACTCAAATTGGATTTGAAAATGGAGAAAAGAAAATACAAAATAAAAAGAAAAAGAAGAAAAGCTTAACTGGGCCACCAACCTGGAATTTGGCCCGCTCCAGCTTTCCACCCGCGCAGCCCAACTTCACCCCGCCGCGCGCTGACGACCAGGCCCCACCGGGCAGCCTCCCGTGCGCGCTCGCCAAACCTCCCCACTGCTACTGACCAGCGGGCCCCTCGGGTAATTTACGTCGCGATCGCCTGGGTCACTGGTGCGCGGGCCCAACCGGTCGGCCTTGGGCTGGATTCCGCCCGTGTTTCCTGTTGGCGCAGCTTGTCTCACTGACTGGTGGGTCCCGGTGTCAGATGCGTCCTCAACCCCTCGGACTCAGAACGAAATCGCGCGCCGCTCGCCACTGGCCTCGGGATTCCGTTGGGTGATCGATCTGCTCGCCGCAATTGCCGCGCCAACAAACCCCGTGGTTTCCGCTACTGTTGTGCTTCGGCTCGGACTCTGCCTGAGCCTATAAAAGCCTGGCCACGCCCCGTGACCACTGTGCACCGCCATAGCTCCGCGGTCATCGACTTGCTGCGCCGTTCGGGGTTTGGTTAGTGCTCTACGAGGATCGGCGTCGGGCCACGAAGCGATTGGTGTCGTCGGTGGGCGGCAAGGAACCTCGTGGCCACCGGAATTGCTCACCGTCGTCGTGACTTCCGCCGTGCGCCGTGGGCGAGCCTCCTGGAGACCTAATCCCCGGTATGTATCCCCGGACTTGGTTCGCCACCTGCATCTCATAGCATAGCAACCAGCGCGGCGGGGAATCCTACACCAGGGGCGGAAGTCATGCGCTCTCCGGCGATGGTCCGCCGCGAACGCGGGCGGCGCTGTCGTTCCTGGATCGGGTGTAGAAGATGAAACGTGGGCCGTTGATGCGGGGATGGAGGGCTCCGATTAGAGCATCGCATACCCATTCGTTTATCTTGATCAGAGCCGTTGGATCGAAATCGTATGGGAGAGATTAGATCGTGGGTATTTAAAATCCTGATCGTCGGTCGTCGATCGGACGGTTATAAATGCGTACCGGTTCACTGGAATCGCGATCTAATCTCGTGCGCCCATCTCCGATCGGGCGACTCAGATTTAATGATACCCCTTCGCGCTGGCACTTTTGTTAAAGAGCCCCCGACTTTAGTTTAAATCAACCCGCAGTCCATGGGCACTGTTGACTGAGTCTCGGGAATCTTACGCAGAGAACCCTGTGTTTCCCAGTAAATGAGGCCCAGTCCAGAACTCGTTTAAATTGAATAAATAAAATAGAAAATAGATTTTTAATATGAAAATAATTGCTAGAACTTAGATAATTCATAGAAAATTCATTTTAGCTCCAAATTGAACCATTCCAGTTTCTAAAATTTTGTAATAATATTCTTCATCATTTTGTGCATCTGTTTTGGCATGAAAGGCTCATTTAAATTTATCTAATACTTAATCTTGTATTAAACACATAAAACATTAGAAAATCCATAACTTAAAATCTATAACTCCAAAATTAATGATTCCTGTTCCTAGAATCTTATTTTAATGTGTAGATTATTATTATGTATTTTGTTTACTTGTTTGGTGTGATGTTAAATTTTGCCTACACTGTTTGTTTGTATTGCTACGACTAGCAGTGAGGTCACGAGTCACCTGAAGATCATCCTGGTACCTGGATTCTCAAGGCCCAGGCAAGTTGTGCCCTTGATCACTTCTTTTTACCCAGCCATGTTCTGATTAATCATAATGATTTGCATAGGTTAATTTTGATGGGACCCAATAGGTTACCCTAGTTTGTCTATCTTTATACCTTGTTTACCACTGAACTTTCTGGGTAGTACTTGCTAGTGCTATATGTGGTTTTGGGTATGGAGATACACTATTCATGGTTACACTTTTGTTATCAGTTGTTATTTATTGTTCATGATGAGATCATTATGTTAATTGGAACATGGAGCGACCACCCGGGAAAACAGTGCTACCACAAGGGAGGAATGGGACCCCTTGGCTGATTAATTAGGAAAGCTAGTGGAAGACTACCTTACCCGAAAGGGGCAAGGGCAGTAGGGGAGTGGTCAGTGTAGGGAGGCCCTCGGGAGGATTTTGCTGCGATGGCGGTCCTGCAAGGGATTCCTGCATTGGAACTTCCTATAAACTGTAGCGGGTTTTCGGAAGCTAGTGGAACTTTGTAAAGGCCTCGTAGTGGATCCCTAGCCATTCACCTCGGAAGTGTCTAAGGGCCTTGCAAACCCTGGCGACATGGGATACACGACTTGTGGGTAAAGATGCGCAACCTCTGCAGAGTGTAAAACTGGTATACTAGCCGTGCTCACGGTCATGAGCAGCTCGGACCCTCACATGATTAATTTATGGAACTAAATTCAATTTGCCATATGCATTGCATCGCAGGTGATGTTGTTACTTTTGTTCTATTACTTAATTGGGTTTGGTATTTACTTATACTTAGTAATTGCTAATAAAATTTTGACCAACTGTAAAAGCAATGCTCAGCTTCAACCATCTTCTTTGGTAAGCCTTACACTTCACGTGAGCTCCCACCTTTGGCGAGTTCATGCACATTATTCCCCACAACTTGTTGAGCGATGAACGTATGTGAGCTCACTCTTGCTGTCTCACACACCCCACAGGTCAAGAACAGGTACCGCAGGATGAGGCGCTTGGAGGATGCCGTGGTGTATTCGAGAGAGGTCTAGGCCGTCGTCTCCCAGTCAACTTTTGGGTTGCTGGACCGTTGTCTCCTTATAATGTAATTATTTATTTTGTATAGAACTCCTGTTATATATAAAGTTGTGACATTCGATCCTGTGCCACTATACATCATATGTGTGAGACTTGGTCCCAGCATACCTGGTGTTTATGTTAGCGCCCGGGTTTTGGACCCCTAAAATCCGGGTGTTACAGAAGTGGTATCAGAGGAATGTTGACTGTAGGACGAAACCTAGATAGAACTGGACAACCATTGTCTACTTACCTTTGCTACTCTGATCTTTTCTAAACTTTTCTTAATCTTTCTCATCTATTTCCGCTTTACTCTGATTATTCTTACCTTTTCTTTCTAAAGACAAATGTGGATTTTACACTTTGAAATCCTGTGACTGAAGTGACCTTTAGAAATAGGAGACCTAATCCTAGGAACAAAAACAAAACTATTTTTATAAGTGTCTATGTATTTGAATGTTTGTTCTTATGATACATGTTTGATTTGGATCTTTGATTGAGTGTGATGAGTTGTGGAGTAATGTCCACAATTGCATCTGCATATACACATAAGTATAAAATATATTTATAAAATAACTAGACAACCTAGATTATCCCCATTGGAACATATCTAGCTTAAGAGATTCATCTTATCCTAAAAGATCTCATTCTAACCAATTCATCTTATCTTAATAAGATTCTCTCTTATCTTAATAGATTTATTCTATCTTGAAAAGATTGTATCTCATCCTAATAGATCTAACTGATCTCAAGAGATTCTATCTTATCATAACATATCTAACTAATCTCAAAACATCCTAACATATCTTAATAATACATATCCTACCCTGTTGGACCTATCTAACCTAAACTAGTCTAATCTAGTCATATCCAATTTAACCTAGATTACCTAATGTGACCTGATCTAGTGTGGTCTAATGTTATCTAACTTAATGGGGTCCACGTAAACAGATTAACGACACTAGTAGAAGAGATTAGACCCCACTAGCCATGTATTAACTTATCTTAGCACATTGGATCAATTCAACCATGAGCTAACCCAACCCATAGAACCATGATGAATGGTATAACCTTTCTATTCCCACCTAACAACAAACAAACTTTTAACCTACATCTTGTAGTCTATCTCACCCATATATATCTCTCATCTTGACTGATTCTATCTTACCCTTGGATATTCACCTTATATGATTGGTTACCCCAATCTGAACATAAAACAAAGATTAAGCCCTACTAAAGAATCTTCAGATTATAACCAGCTACTAGCTTATTCATTCCGCTTATTGAATAATTTCCTTTGCAAAACTATTACCATGTGCCTCTAACTTTCATGGTCAATACCAGGAAAGGAAAGATTATCACGTAACAGCAAACAGAAATGAATCCTCCAAATCCTCCACCTGTTGAGATCGATCAAGTAGTTGCTACCCAAAGACTGGTAATACAACAATTAACAGACCTGGTGACCGAGATGCAAAATCAGATAAGACAACAACGCGAGGAAATACGTCAGGCCCGCCAAGAAATAAGGCAAGCACGGTTGGAGAGACAACAACAACAACCTCCACCACCACCACCAGCTTCACCAAGCTACATAGATATAAATTATGATGATTTGTAAGATCTAGATGTTACTTTAGTTAGTAGATGATATGATATTATTTTAGAAGGAACAATAAGGTCTATTGACCCTATGTTTTGTTAAAAAAATTATACCTCAAGCTGAGATTTCTTTGTTTGTGCATATGTTCCGAGAACAATATGAGTATACATCCCTTTTCTTACAAATCTCGAGGACGAGATTATTTTTAAGGGGGGTAGGATTTGTAACACCCAAATTCTGAATTGGGGATTGGTAGAAGAAATCTGAGCAAAGTATCATAATGATTTGGAAATTAGGGAATAAGAAAGTGATGAGAAAAGAATTTTCTTTTAAAAGAAACCATTTATACATCCCATGAAATAAATAACAAGGAGAATAAAACTTAAATTAATAATATTAAAATAGTATGGTTTATATTCACCTTTGGGTTTCAATTGATACATTTGAAAAATCTGAAAACTAAAATAGAAGTATAAATTTGAATTTGGAATAGAAAATAGAAAATAAAAGAGAAGGGAAGAACTAAGAAAAATACTACATAAAATAAAATAAAAATCAGAATAAACATCCTTCACACTTATATTATTAAATTATACCTTTCAAACTGAGGACAAGTTATTCACAAAGTTTGAATTTAAACTTGAACTCAAATTGGATTTGAAAATGGAGAAAAGAAAATACAAAATAAAAAGAAAAAGAAGAAAAGCTTAACTGGGCCACCAACCTGGAATTTGGCCCGCTCCAGCTTTCCACCCGCGCAGCCCAACTTCACCCCGCCGCGCGCTGACGACCAGGCCCCACCGGGCAGCCTCCCGTGCGCGCTCGCCAAACCTCCCCACTGCTACTGACCAGCGGGCCCCTCGGGTAATTTACGTCGCGATCGCCTGGGTCACTGGTGCGCGGGCCCAACCGGTCGGCCTTGGGCTGGATTCCGCCCGTGTTTCCTGTTGGCGCAGCTTGTCTCACTGACTGGTGGGTCCCGGTGTCAGATGCGTCCTCAACCCCTCGGACTCAGAACGAAATCGCGCGCCGCTCGCCACTGGCCTCGGGATTCCGTTGGGTGATCGATCTGCTCGCCGCAATTGCCGCGCCAACAAACCCCGTGGTTTCCGCTACTGTTGTGCTTCGGCTCGGACTCTGCCTGAGCCTATAAAAGCCTGGCCACGCCCCGTGACCACTGTGCACCGCCATAGCTCCGCGGTCATCGACTTGCTGCGCCGTTCGGGGTTTGGTTAGTGCTCTACGAGGATCGGCGTCGGGCCACGAAGCGATTGGTGTCGTCGGTGGGCGGCAAGGAACCTCGTGGCCACCGGAATTGCTCACCGTCGTCGTGACTTCCGCCGTGCGCCGTGGGCGAGCCTCCTGGAGACCTAATCCCCGTTATGTATCCCCGGACTTGGTTCGCCACCTGCATCTCATAGCATAGCAACCAGCGCGGCGAGGAATCCTACACCAGGGGCGGAAGTCATGCGCTCTCCGGCGATGGTCCGCCGCGAACGCGGGCGGCGCTGTCGTTCCTGGATCGGGTGTAGAAGATGAAACGTGGGCCGTTGATGCGGGGATGGAGGGCTCCGATTAGAGCATCGCATACCCATTCGTTTATCTTGATCAGAGCCGTTGGATCGAAATCGTATGGGAGAGATTAGATCGTGGGTATTTAAAATCCTGATCGTCGGTCGTCGATCGGACGGTTATAAATGCGTACCGGTTCACTGGAATCGCGATCTAATCTCGTGCGCCCATCTCCGATCGGGCGACTCAGATTTAATGATACCCCTTCGCGCTGGCACTTTTGTTAAAGAGCCCCCGACTTTAGTTTAAATCAACCCGCAGTCCATGGGCACTGTTGACTGAGTCTCGGGAATCTTACGCAGAGAACCCTGTGTTTCCCAGTAAATGAGGCCCAGTCCAGAACTCGTTTAAATTGAATAAATAAAATAGAAAATAGATTTTTAATATGAAAATAATTGCTAGAACTTAGATAATTCATAGAAAATTCATTTTAGCTCCAAATTGAACCATTCCAGTTTCTAAAATTTTGTAATAATATTCTTCATCATTTTGTGCATCTGTTTTGGCATGAAAGGCTCATTTAAATTTATCTAATACTTAATCTTGTATTAAACACATAAAACATTAGAAAATCCATAACTTAAAATCTATAACTCCAAAATTAATGATTCCTGTTCCTAGAATCTTATTTTAATGTGTAGATTATTATTATGTATTTTGTTTACTTGTTTGGTGTGATGTTAAATTTTGCCTACACTGTTTGTTTGTATTGCTACGACTAGCAGTGAGGTCACGAGTCACCTGAAGATCATCCTGGTACCTGGATTCTCAAGGCCCAGGCAAGTTGTGCCCTTGATCACTTCTTTTTACCCAGCCATGTTCTGATTAATCATAATGATCTGCATAGGTTAATTTTGATGGGACCCAATAGGTTACCCTAGTTTGTCTATCTTTATACCTTGTTTACCACTGAACTTTCTGGGTAGTACTTGCTAGTGCTATATGTGGTTTTGGGTATGGAGATACACTATTCATGGTTACACTTTTGTTATCAGTTGTTATTTATTGTTCATGATGAGATCATTATGTTAATTGGAACATGGAGCGACCACCCGGGAAAACAGTGCTACCACAAGGGAGGAATGGGACCCCTTGGCTGATTAATTAGGAAAGCTAGTGGAAGACTACCTTACCCGAAAGGGGCAAGGGCAGTAGGGGAGTGGTCAGTGTAGGGAGGCCCTCGGGAGGATTTTGCTGCGATGGCGGTCCTGCAAGGGATTCCTGCATTGGAACTTCCTATAAACTGTAGCGGGTTTTTGGAAGCTAGTGGAACTTTGTAAAGGCCTCGTAGTGAATCCCTAGCCATTCACCTCGGAAGTGTCTAAGGGCCTTGCAAACCCTGGCGACATGGGATACACGACTTGTGGGTAAAGATGCGCAACCTCTGCAGAGTGTAAAACTGGTATACTAGCCGTGCTCACGGTCATGAGCAGCTCGGACCCTCACATGATTAATTTATGGAACTAAATTCAATTTGCCATATGCATTGCATCGCAGGTGATGTTGTTACTTTTGTTCTATTACTTAATTGGGTTTGGTATTTACTTATACTTAGTAATTGCTAATAAAATTTTGACCAACTGTAAAAGCAATGCTCAGCTTCAACCATCTTCTTTGGTAAGCCTTACACTTCACGTGAGCTCCCACCTTTGGCGAGTTCATGCACATTATTCCCCACAACTTGTTGAGCGATGAACGTATGTGAGCTCACTCTTGCTGTCTCACACACCCCACAGGTCAAGAACAGGTACCGCAGGATGAGGCGCTTGGAGGATGCCGTGGTGTATTCGAGAGAGGTCTAGGCCGTCGTCTCCCAGTCAACTTTTGGGTTGCTGGACCGTTGTCTCCTTATAATGTAATTATTTATTTTGTATAGAACTCCTGTTATATATAAAGTTGTGACATTCGATCCTGTGCCACTATACATCATATGTGTGAGACTTGGTCCCAGCATACCTGGTGTTTATGTTAGCGCCCGGGTTTTGGACCCCTAAAATCCGGGTGTTACAGTGGGTTTCTCTCTATCTTTCCTCTGACTCGTGGCCCCCTATGGGTCCAGGGATCCGATCTCCGATAGGGAGAAATTTTCAAAACCATGAAAAAGAGTTTGATTTACAAAAACAAAGCAAGTGATGGCTCATATGGTCTAACATGCTAAAACTGTTAAAACCCTTCATCCTACTTAGTTCTAAAATTTGATTTGCATCTCATGAACCTATGTTGAATAGCAAACAAGTTAGCAAGTTTAATTGTTCATTGTTGCTTTGGTTGTGTTGGCATCAATCATTAAAAGTCTAAAAAGGTGGAGATTAAAAGGGAAATGTGCTATTATGGACTAGTGAGGCGACTAGAGGGGGTGACTTTGATTTTAACTTCAACAAAACCCCATGGGACAAATGAAAATATGTAACATAGTAATACATAGTACGGTGTCAACCGAATATACTAAACTGTCACACAGAGAACTATCACACTATCTACCAAATCTCAGAGCCAAAATCACAAAGCAGGGCAAGCGGCAGTGCCACACACGGGTCCGGTAGTGCCGAGTAGCGACAGTGCCGCGCTAAAGAGCGGCAGTGCCGGTTGAGCAGAGTTCCTCAAAATTCGCTCAAACTTCATAAGGATTTTGCGCAGAGGGAAAGAATATGTTTCATGATGTATCAACCAAAACAAAACAAATCCCCATGCGCATATTAAATTTCCCGAGAAGGTTGGGGTTTTGTTGGGGTTTTCTCAAATAAACTCAAAACGAGATCAACTCGGATCATGACAAAAAGCTACACCAATTAGGTGAATGCAGTAATCCAAAGAGTGATTCTCACCCCCCATAACAATCCCTAAACCCAACCACAACTCAAGAACTTGATGATTATTCCATAGATCCGAAAGGATAAGAAAGGAAGAATGAAAGAACAAAAACGACTCAAAACTCCAGTGGAGACAAAATAGAGTAAAAGAGTCGAACCGACCCTGTGGATGGATCCGTACACCCTTCCTTTAAATAGAGTATTGAAGATTACAAACACAGACATGAGTTCAAAATATCTATGGACCTCGGCTACGCTAGGGGATGGAAACTAGAGTTTCTAAGTGCTAAATAAAACTAGCCTAATGAGATAGCTAAAAGAGATAGCTGAAACAATGAACCCACCCTTCTATTTATAGAAGGTTATTACTACTTCCTATACTACCCCTAGATACATAGACCCTATCCACTTAGTTGGGGGAAAATGGACCGACTCTTGGGATTTTGATATAACGGACACATGCTCCACACGAAGTTGCTTCGCCTTGATGCACCCTCCATGATGATGGCACGCGCGGCCTCTGATTCCCTCCAGAACCGCCACCACCGGGTTTTGAGGCTCAAACTCAGGAAAACCAACTATCCATAGCGCTGAGTAGTTTTTCGTGGCTCAATCACCAAACCACCACGTGTAGCACACTGCATGTGCGTCCCCCAGGTCCTAGACTATCACACCCAGGTTTTAGGGACCCGAGCGTGAGATTAATCACCAAGTGTGCTGGGACCAACTCCCACACATATGATGACACATGGTACAATGAATGTCACATCTTTACTATATAATAAGAGTTCTAATAAAATAGTTAAATAATTACATCATATGAGGACAATGATCCAACAACCACAGTTGACTAGGAGATGACTGCCTAGACTTCTCACGAACTCATCACAGCATCCACCATGCGCCTCATCCCGTGGTACCTGTTCTTGACCTATCGGGGTGTGAGACAGCAAGGGTGAGCTCACATACGTTCATCGCTCAACAAGTTGTGAGGAATAATATGCATGAACTCGCCAAAGGTAGGAGCCCATGTGAAGTGTAAGGCTGAGTCCAGTGCACAACCTCCTTCTCGCCTCCACTCTCGCCCCTGCTGCTCCAGTACACAGGCTGCAGCAGGCTACAACCTCAGGCTATAGCCACGTCAGGTTTTCTATTTCAGAATTAAGTAATTCACGTGGATTTATTTCAACGCTCAGAAAACACACAACATAATATTTTTTATTGAATTAAAAATTACAAAGTACATAATAATTAAAATAAAATGACATGATAATTAAAATAAAATTACATAACTCTAATCGGACTCCTCGATCTCATCCTCATGTTCCTCCTCTTCACGTTCCGCTTCCGGTTCCTCTTCTTCGTCATCTAGCAGACCAAGTTCTTTTTCGACCATCTTTACGGCCCTGCCATGGGTATGTCTTTCAGCCGGGTCCATATCTCTGGTTGATCGGCCCTTTAGGATGTTCCATTGCTTCAAAAGCTTGGCCTTCACTAATCCACCCCACAAGTTCTTCATTTTGAATGCTTCACTTGTTGATTCGCTGCTCGTGGCTTGCTTCCCTTTCCCCTTCGTCTTTGTCTTTTGCGCAGCCTCCTTTGCCCTATCACGCCCCACTGGTCGGGGCACTTCCTCCTCGGTGTCTTCAGTGCCTCCAGAACTATATTCACCAGAGACTCCGAGTCGGGTTCTCTTATTCGCAGTCGAATCAGATCCACTACCAAGACCATGCTTTGCTGACCACTTGGGCTCGTGGCGAACAACTTGCCACCAATGATGGCGCTTAAATGGATGCCCCATTTTACCCTCGAACCTCGCCATTGCTGCATCCATGACCATTGCATCGTCAGCTCCGCTCTGACGCAACCTTTCTTCTTGGAGGTAGAATCCATTGAACTTGGTCACCTCCCGGTTGTAGGTGACCCAATGATCTTTAAGTTGCTTGGTGGTTCGATGACGGATAGGGTCGGAGGTGGAGTTATATGTTGCCGCTATTTGGCCCCAGAAACTTGATCCGCTCTTATTGTTGCCGGAGATGGGATCATTAGAATGCATAAACCAAGCATTAACCTACAATAAAACCTATAATATAAGTAAACTAAAAAAATCAAGATTAAATAAATGAGAAACGATTCACTCACCAGCTTTTCCTCGTCTTCCTTCGTCCACTCTAGCCTCTTTGGACGCTTTTCCTTCGGCACGGGATTTTCCTCAGCTTGGTTTTCAGATCCAACAGATAAAGGTGCAACTGGAGGAGGTGCTCCATACGTACGTGGAGCATATGGATGAGGTGCTCCATACGGAGGTGGAGCATATGGAGCATAAGGAGGTACTCCATACGGAGGTGGAGCATATGGAGGAGGGGCGTATGGAGGTATCTGGAAAGAAGCTTGACTTCTGTCCGCAGCAGGTGGGGGAGGGGCATACGAACGTACCGGGAATGAGGCTTGAATTCCGGCTTGGGAAGTTGGAGGTTGACCATATGAAGACAATGGATATTGATACAAATGATAGGGATAAGGGTATGGTGGTGGACGCGCAGCCGGAAATAGTGCACGGGGGAGTGAGGCTGAAACATCGGAGCGACGATGTAGTGAAGAAGACTCATCTAACGGAAGGGTTGTAGGTGACCCATCGGACTGCAAGAGATCCATGAAGGTGTTCAAATCTGGGTACCAACCCGACATTGTGTGAAGAAAGGGGAGTTTGGAAGAGAAAAATGAGATGGAATGGTGTGTGGAATGAGCTCCACCCGGGTAGGGGTATATATAGAGGGATTGGGGATAAAATTTGTGATTTTTTGCATTTTTTTTGAATTTTTTGGACTCCAAACGGTCAAAAACGGCTAGTTGCAACGGCTAGCACACGTGGACCAATCAGATCGCGACACGTGGACCAATCAGATCGCGCCACATCGCTCTCGCCCGCGCTCTCGCCCCGCGCTCTCGCCCCGCCAGTGCCTCGCCTCCCTCTCGCCCGCCTCTTGCCCGGGCGGGCGCTCCAGCGCGGGCGAGAGCGAGGCGATACCGCCCGCTCTCGCCGGGCGTGAGCGCCATCGCCCGGCGCCGGCCTCTCACCCGCATCTCACCCGCGCGCGGGCGGCAGCGGCCTCTTCTCGCCCGCACTGCCACCAGCCTAAGGCTTATCAAAGAGGATGGTTAAAGCTGAGCATTGCTTTTAAAGTTGGTCAAAATTTTATTAGCAGTTACTAAGTATAAGTAGATACCAAATCGGAGTAATAATAGATCAAAATTATTAATAAACCACAATGCGATGCAAATGACAAATTGAATTTAATTCCATAAATTAATCATGCGAGAGTCCTGAGCTGCTCATGACCGCGAGCACGGCTAGTATACCAGTTTTACACTCTGCAGAGATGGTACCCTTTACCCACAAGTCATGTCACCTAGTTGCCAAGGGGTCTAGAAGTCCCATTCATCTCTACCGAGGGGACGAGGCAGGGTAACACTATGAGGCCTTTACAAAGTTTCACTAGCTTCAGAAAACTCGCTACAGTTTCTAGGAAGAGCAATGCAGGAATCCCCTGTCTGACCGTCATCGCAGCAAAATCAACCCGAGAACCTCCCTACATGCCTACTCCCCTACTGCCCTTGCATCTTTCGGGTAAGGTAGTCCTTCACTAGCTTTCCTAATTAGTCAGCCAAGGGCGTCCCATTCCACCCTTGTGGTGGCACATGTTTCTCAAGTTAAGCTCCATGTTCCAATTAACACAATGATCTTTTCATGAACAAAAATTAAAACAACAGTATAATTGGAACATGATTATAATGTAATATTAGTCCCAAAACCACATAGAGCAATAGCAAAGACTACCTAAAAGTTCAGGGGTAAACAAGGTGTAAAGATGACCAAACTAGGATGACCTATTGGGTCCCATCAAAATTAAGCCTATGCATGCCAAAATGATTATGGAGAACATTATTGGGTAAATAAAAGTGATCAAGGCACAACTCGCCTGAGACTCAAGATTCCAGATACCACAATGATCTTCAGATTCTTGTAACCTCGCTGCTAGTCGTAGCAATACAAACAAACATGGTATAGGCAAAATTAATATCACACCAAACATAAGCATAAGCTGCATAATAATATTCTACGCGTCTTAACGAGATCCCAGGTTTAAGAACCACTAAATTCGGAGTTACGGTTAGAGAGTTGTGATTTTCTGAAGATTTAAGTGTGGGATATAAAGAACTAAGTGTAAATTTTAATCTACGTTTCATAACAAACTAAGGTTACCTGATGATAAACAATATTAATCTGAATTTATTGCAACTGGAATGGGTCAAAAAGAAGTAAAAACGAAGAATCAACGAATTTTCTAAATTCAAGGATTATTTTTATACCAACAATGATTTTCTCCATTTATTTTATACATCTACAGACTGTGGCTCTAATTTATAAAAAGTTAAAGGGCTATAGCATAAGAATTTGGACCATCCTGAAACAATCTTTGTATTCATAAGGACGACGGGTTTATTCCCCACAAGTCTAGGGGCTCTTAAGTAAAATAACCATGACAAAGGGGTATGGGGTTTTCGGATCGTTGGATCCAAAATAGAGGGTGCAGATTAAACTAGCCTTAGATTGAATCGGTATGCAGCCAAAACCCTTAGATCTACCATCCACGGCCCAGATTCGACCATAGTCGCAGTCACATGGGTCCTCAGATCAAGAATCGCGGGCGGCGATTTAAAGTTCCGGGGACTCGATCCTGACCGACCTATCCCATTTGATCCATGATCGACAGCCCAAGACCCTGTAGCCCAGACCAACGCCCAGATCAAATCTTGGTCACCCGATTACGCATCAACGGTTACCGACATGTCTTCCCCACCCACGCCGAGACCAAGCGGCGTTGTCATCGTCATCGCGGTGGCACCATGGCCGGGACCTGGTGATGAGTTCCCCCAGCGAACTCCATCAAATAGAAACAGAGCTACACGTTGCTGAGACTAAGGCAAGTAGGTAAAGGGCACACTTACCTATAGCTAGGACGTCGAGGTACCCTGACCACGGGCGGGGAAGGATCTGTGGCGACGAAACTACTTTGTCGAGAAATTCCCGACCACCAGGTTATCATTCCCTCCAATTGAGTTATGGACTTCAACAAGGCTCCCCGGCGACACGCCCAGGTCCTCCTTCAACCCCCACCCCCATACGGCACCCACCAAGGAGGACCCTAGCGGTGGATCCTAGACCTACACAGTGGCCCTGATTTCTCTCCCGTCTACCGTCTTCGGTCAAGGGAGCACGGGCACGAGTCACCATAAAGAGAAACTCTAACATTTGTGAGGCGCACGTCGGTCCTAGAGCTTTACTAGGGAAGGTGTTCGACAAGGGTTCTACTGGCCGAAGGCAACAAAAGATGTAGTCAGCCTTATTAGGACATGTGGTAGTTCCTAGCGATGTGCAAAAGACTAGTAGCAACCTTCATTGTTAACCCATCTAATCTAGCTAACTTGGACATTACAAAGATGTGGCATAGGTAGCATTGGACTAATATCGCTAGCTTAAGGTGAAAGTCGCCTAGAGGGGGTGAATAGGTGAAACCTAAAATTTATAAATTTAAGCACACACTAAAGCCGTGGGTTAGCGTTAGAATTAAATTCAAGTCCAAAGAGAGGGGAAAAACAAATCAAACAAGAATCAAGGCGAGTGAACACGATGATTTGTTTTACCGAGGTTCGGTTCCAAAAAACCTAGTCCCCATTGAGGAGGTCACAAAGACCGGTTCTATTTCAACCCTTTCCCTCTCTCAAATGGTCACTTAGATCGAGTGAGCCTTTTCCTTAATTTCATGGGTCACCTAGACCCCGCAAGGACCACCACACACTTAGGTGTCTCTTGCTTCGATTACAAGTCTCTTGAGAATAAGAAGGAAAAAAAGAAAAGGCCAAACCAAGCGACAAGAGCAACAAAAGAACACAAGACACCCTCTCTCAAGTCCCTAATGGAATTGAGTTGATTTCGAGGCTTGGAGAGGATTTGATCTATTGAATGTGTCTAGGAGTGAAGTCTTTTGCTCTTGCAATGAATGGGATGTTTGGAATGCTTGGATGGATATGAATGAGGTGGTTGAGGGGTATTTATAGCCTCCAACCACTTCCATAACCGTTGGTGAAGGCTGTTGGCGATGGGCGCACCGGACACTATTGTGCACTGTTCGGTGCACGCCACATCAGCGCAACTGTTAGGGTTTGGAGCTGGTCGACCGTTGGAGCCTTTGTCGCCTTGTTGCACCAGACAGTCCGATGCCACACCGGACAGTCCGATGCCACACCGGACAGTCCGATGCCCTTTGACTTCTGCACTCTGACTTTTGACATGCACTATTCACGGCAGCAGGTGACCGTTGGCGCGCCGGGAGCCGTTGCTCTGCTGGCTCACCGGACAGTCCGGTGGCACACCGGATAGTCCGATGAATTATAGTGGAGCACGCCCTAGAATTCCCGAGAGTGGCTGGTTTAGAGTCATATGGTCCTGGTGCACCGGACACTGTCTGGTGGCACACCAGACAATCCGATGCGCCATTTTTCAGTATACTCAAGTTCTTTGCTCCAAATGAATCGTGGCCCCTAACTGATTTCTTTCTTGGTTAGTGTTGAACCTTATGCACCTGTAGTACATGAATTCTAGACAAACTTGTTAGTCATGTGTTTATGTTGGTTGTGAACCACCAAAATTAATAATAGGAAATGGTTAACCCTATTTCCCTTTCAATCTCCCCCTTTTTGGTGATTGATGCCAACATAAACCAAAGTAAATATAAAGTGCATAAATGTAACAAGTTTGCATTTATGATAAGTGTGCATAAGTTACATGGAGTTAAACCAATTGAAAGTATCACTAAGAATAAGAGTGAATGGATTGCCTTTCTTTTATTTAACATTTTGGACCACATTTGCACCACTTGTTTGTTTTTGCAAATCTTTTGGAAAATCTTTTCAAATTCTTTTTGCAAATAGTCAAAGGTATAAGAATGTGATTGCAAGAAGCATTTTTAGAATTTGAAATTCCTCCCCCTGTTTCAAATGCTTTTCTTTTGACTACATAAAAGCTCCCCCTGAATGAAATTCTCCCCTTAGCTTTCAAGAGGGTTTTGAAGTAGATACCAATTGAATTTTTTCTCTCATAAGAGTTGAAAGTTAGATACCAATTGAGAATATATTAATTGAAATTCTTCCATACTTAATGTGAGGTTTTGAAGATGCCAATTTGAAATTTTTACTTTCACATATCAATTGTAAATTGGATACTAATTGAAAAAATACATCAATTGAAGTTTACCAATTAAAAATTCATTTCAAATTTTTTTGAAATGGTGGTGCGGTCCTTTTGCTTTGGGCTTAATATTTTCTCCCCCTTTGGCATTAAGCACAAAAAATGGAGAGCTTGAGAGCCCTCTAGTATTTCCTCCCCTTATGGGGCCTAACAAATTCTTACAAATGGTAAAATGAATATGAGTGAAGGGTTATACCATGAGAGTTGTAGGAGTAATGGCAAAGGGTAAATGATATCGTCAGAGTTGGAGTAGAAGCCTTGTCTTTGCCGAAAACTCCATTTCCCTTTCATCTACGACTTAGTATAGAAATACACTTGAAAACACATTAGTTGTAGTCTTGGCACAAGAAGAATAAGAAATATGCATTTGCACCAAATGGAAGAGATAGAAATAGCTATGTGTGCAATGTTTCAATCAAAATTCCGAGAATCAAGTATATTTAGCTCATTCTTAAGTTTGATAAAGGTTTTCTCATCTAGTGGCTTGGTAAAGATATCAGCTAATTGGTTGTGAGTGTTAACATAGGCAATTTCGATATCCCCTTTTTGTTGGTGATCTCTTAGAAAGTGATACCGAATATCTATGTGCTTAGTGCGGCTGTGTTCAACAGGATTATCCGCCATGCGGATTGCACTCTCATTATCCCATAGGAGAGGGACTTCGCTTAATTTGTAGCCATAGTCCCTAAGGGTTTGCCTCATCCAAAGTAATTGCGCACAACAATGGCATGCGGCAATGTACTTGGCTTCGGTGGTGGAAAGAGCTACGGAGTTTTGTTTCTTTGAAGCCTAAGACACCAGGGATCTTCCCAAAAACTGACATGTCCCTGATCTGCTCTTTCTATCTATTTTACATCCGGCATAATCGGCATCAGAATACCTAATTAGATCAAAGGAAGATCCCTTAGGGTACCAAAGCCCAAACTTAGGAGTGTAAACTAAATATCTCATGATTCTTTTCACGGCCCTAAGGTGAACTTCCTTAGGATTTGCCTGGAACCTTGCACACATGCATACAGAAAGCATAATATCCGGTCGAGATGCACATAAGTAGAGTAAAGATCCTATCATCGACCGGTATACCTTTTGATCTACAGATTTACCTCCCATGTCGAGGTCGAGATGCCCATTGGTTCCCATGGGTGTCTTGATGGGTTTGCCATTCTTCATTCCAAACTTCTTAAGTATATCTTGAATGTACTTGGTTTGGCTGATGAAGGTGCCCTCTTGGAGTTGCTAGATTTGAAATCCAAGGAAATACTTCAACTCCCCCATCATAGACATCTCGAATTTTTGTATCATGATCCTACTAAACTCTTCATAGATGACTTGTTAGTAGACCCAAATATAATATCGTCAACATAAATTTGGCATATAAACAAGTCTTTTGCAATAGTTTTAGTGAAGAGAGTGGGATCAGCTTTACCGACTTTGAAGCCATTAGTGATAAGGAAATCTCGCAGGCATTCATACCATGCTCTTAGGGCTTGCTTGAGCCCATAAAGCGCCTTTGAGAGCTTATACACATGGTTAGGGTACTCACCATCTTCAAAGCCAGGAGGTTGCTCAACATAGACCTCTTCCTTGATAGGTCCATTGAGGAAGGCACTCTTCACGTCCATTTGATAGAGCTTGAAGCCATGGTAAGTAATATAGGCAAGTAATATGCGAATTGATTCAAGCCTAGCTACGGGTGCATAAGTTTCATCGAAATCCAAACCTTCAACTTGTGAATAACCTTTGGCTACAAGTCGGGCTTTGTTCCTTGTCACCACACCATGCTCATCTTGCTTGTTGCAGAATACCCATTTGGTACCTATAACATTTTGATTAGGACGTGGAACTAAATGCCATACCTCATTCCTTGTGAAGTTGTTGAGCTCCTCTTGCATAGCCACCACTCAATCCAGATCTCTTAGTGCATCCTCTATCCTGTATGGCTCAATAGAAGACACAAAAGAGTAATATTCACAGAAATGTGCAACTCGAGATCTAGTAGTTACCCCCTTATGAATGTCACCAAGAATGGAGTTGACGGGGTGATCTCTTTGAATTGCTTGGTGGACTCTTGGGTGCGGTAATCTTTGGTCCCTTATTTCTTGATCATCTTCTTTGTCTTGATCATCTTCATCTCCACCTTGATCCATGTCCTCCTCTTGAGGTGGCTCATCCTCTTGATCTTCATCTTCATCATCTTGAGCCTGATCCTCGTCTTGAGTTGGTGGATATTCTTGCATGGAAGATGATGGTTGATCTTGTGCTTGTGTGGGCTCTTCGAATTCCTTTAGACACACATCCCCAATGGACATGTTCCTTAGCGCGACGCACAGAGCCTCTTCATCATCTAGTTCATCAAGATCAACTTGCTCCACTTGGGAGCCATTAGTCTCATAAAACACAATGTCACAAGAAACCTCAACTAATCTAGTGGATTTATTGAAGACTCTATATGCCCTTGTGTTTGAGTCATATCCTAGTAAAAAGCCTTCTACAGCTTTAGGAGTAAATTTAGAACTTCTACCTCTTTTAATAAGAATAAAGAATTTACTCCCAAAGACTCTAAAATATGAAACATTGGGCTTTTTACCAGTGAGGAGTTCATATGATGTTTTCTTGAGGATTCGGTGAAGGTAGAGCCGGTTGATGGAGTAGCAGGCGGTGTTAATCTCCTCAACCCAAAACTGGTCCGGTGTCTTGTACTCATCAAGCATGGTTCTTGCCATGTCTAGTAGAGTTCTATTTTCCTTTCCACTACACCATTTTGTTGAGGTGTGTAGGAAGAAGAGAACTCATGCTTGATGCCCTCCTCTTCAAGAAAGCCTTCAATTTGAGAATTCTTGAACTCCGTACCATTGTCGCTTCTTATCCTTTTAATTCTCAATCTGAACTCATTTTGAGCCTGTCTCAAGAATCTCTTTAAAGTCTCTTGGGTTTGAGATTTTTCCTACAAAAAGAATAACCAAGTGAAGCGAGAATAATCATCCACAATAAGTAGACAGTACTTACTCCTGCTGATTCTTATATAAGCTATCGGGCCGAATAGGTCCATGTGTAGTAGCTCAAGCGGCCTGTCCGTCGTCATGATGTTCTTGTGTGGATGATGGACTCCAACTTGCTTTCCTGCTTGGCATGTGCTACAAATCCTGTCTTTCTCAAAATGAACATTTGCCAGTCCTAAAATGTGTTTTCCCTTTAGAAGCTTGTGAAGATTCTTCATTCCAACATGGGCAAGTCGGCGATGCTAAAGCCAACCCAAGTTAGTCTTAGCTATTAAGCAAGTGTCGAGTTCAGCTTGATTATCATTGAAACCAACTAAGTATAGCTGACCATCTAGCACTCCCTTAAAAGCTATTGAATCATCACTTCTTCTAAAGACAGTAACACCTATATCAGTAAAAAGACAGTTGTATCCCATTTTGCATAATTGAGAAACAGAAAGCAAGTTGTAATCTAAAGAATCTACGAGAAAAATATTGGAAATTTAATGGTCAGGGAATATAGCAATTTTACCCAAACCTTTGACCAAACCTTGATTTCCATCCCCGAATGTGATAGCTCGTTGGCGATTGTAACATCCCAATTTTGATCCCGAGGTTAGAAACCCTGAACTCCTAACCCCCCCTTATTATCTCCTAAGACCCCATCTCATGAAGCATTTTATTCATTATATGCATACACCATGATTTCTAGTAACACTTCACATAGAATATTTCATTTTGGACAACTAGCAAATTTATATAAATTTTTGTTTAAAGGAAAAAAAGGGTTAAGGAAAAGAAAAGAGAAGAAAAGAAAAAGGAAAAAGAAAAAGAAAACCCTTCCCTCTCGGCTGGGCCGATTCTGGCCCAAGTCTCCCCCCTCTCCCGCGCGCCCGTGCCTCTCCCCCGCTCACGGCCCACACGAACCATCTCCCGCGCGCCACGCTCTTCCCTCCCCCGCTGACCGCCCGACCCCACCCGTCAGTCGCGCCCTCTCTTTCTCTGTAATACTCAAAATTCTAAATAAAGAATATAGAGAGATCTTCTCATTTTATGTGCCTCATTTGCATCATGAAAAGAGCATACATGTAATTAAGAGGATTTAATCCAAACAAATGATTCAAAAATAAAATAAAGTACATCTTGTTGGAGTTTTATGTTTGTGCATTAAATAAAAATAATAACAATATAAAAATGACTAGAAATTAGATTAAACCCTAAATTGAAAAAATAGGGTTTTCTAAAATGAGAAGAGGAGGAATGATACAAAAATATAAATAATGTCATTATACTTTTAAAATTGGTATTTTTCATTTCAAAATATGATTTGAGAATAAATTTGCACAAGGTTTGAAACTAAATTCGAATTCAAATTGATTTTAGAAATAAAGAAAAGAAAATGAGAGATGAAAAGAAAAGGAAGAGCAAAATCCCACTGTTGGGCCCAAAACCCTCAATTCGGCCCACTATCTCTTTTGATCCGCGCAGCCCACCACTCACCCTCGGCGCCGACATGGTGGGCCCACAGGGCAGTTGCGCCAGCACACACACCATTTCCCCTTTCACTGCGCTGTGGGGCCGACCCGTCATCCGCGCGCGCGCGTGTTAGCCTCTGACGCGTGGGGTCACGATGTCAGCATCTTCTTCATAACGTCCGTGCCTCGCATGTTCGCCTTCATCTCCGCTTTGTGCATGTGCCTTCGGATTAGAGTTTGGGGCCGGGAATCGCGCCCGGTAGACTCGCTGGTGATGGCACCGCCTTGAGGGTGCGGCCGCCATCATCGCCGGCGGCGTCTCGGGCTGGGTCGTTGTGCGCCGTTGGATCGGGCACTTGCGGCCAGGATTACATCGGGCGCGTATCGCTTCGGGTGGTCAGTGTGCGCCGTCCGATTGGGATCGGACGCGTAGAATCTAATTAGGGCATTTTAAATCGTGGGCCATAGATCACCGATCCGACGGCCACGGCAGCGTACCGGTTCACTTAAAATCCCGATCTAATCTGGGCCGTCAGATCTAAATCCGAGTGACCACATTATGTACCGGTTCGCTGGATTATGGATCTAATCCTCTCCGTTGGGATTCGATCGGACGGTCGGGATTCATCCGCACTCCATTTAGTTGCACAAATGCAAATAAAACCCTCTATTATTTAGTATTCAACCCGCCATCCACCTTCACTGCGCTGTGTGCCTGCAGATTTTTACCTCGAGCCCCTTGGGTTTCTCGGTATTTGAGGCCCAGTCCAATACAAAGTTAAATTGATAAAATGAATTGGAAATTGGATTTTTAATATGAAAATAAACCCTATAATTTGTATAATTCATAGAAAATGCATATGAACTCCAAATTGGTCCATTCCAGTTCCTAAATTTTTGTAATTTTATTCTCCATCATCTAGAGTCTCTGTTTTTACATGAAAACAGTAAAAAAATTAATTTATCATTTAATCCTATTTCAAGCACATTAAATCTTAGAAAATTCATAACTTGAAATCTATAACTCCAAATTTAATGATTCCAGTTCTAATGATCTTATTTTAATGTGTAGATTTTTACTGTATATTTTATTTACATGTTTGATGTGATGTTAATTTATGCTATACTGTGTATGTATTGTGTTGATGCGAGTAGACGAGCAAGCCACTGTGGATTCTGGGGTTCAACAAGTAGAGATAGCTGAGCAGGAGCTCATTGAAGGCAAGTTGTGCCCTTGATCACTTACTTTTCCCAGCCATGTTCTTATTAATTTTAATGATCTGCATAGGTTGATTTTGATGGGATCCTTTAAGTTACCCCAGTTTTGGTTATCTTTATACCTTGTTCACCCCTGAAATATTTTTGGGTAGTACTTGCTATTGCTTTATGTGGATTGGGTATGGAGATACATTACTCATGATTATCCTGTTATTATCTTGTTATTATTACTGTTCATGTTAAGATCATTAAATTAATGGGAACATGGAGCGACCACCCGGGAAAACAGTGCTACCACAAGGGTTTAATGGGACGCCCTTGGCTGATTAACTAGGAAAGCTAGTGGAGGTCTTCCTTACCCGAAAGGGGCAAGGGCAGTAGGGGAGTGGTCAGTGTAGGGAGGTCCTTGGTTGATTTTGCTGCGATGGCGGTCAGACAAGAACCCTGCACTGGAGCTTCCTATAAACTGTAGCGGGATTTCTGAAGCTAGTGGAACTTTGTAAAGGCCTCGTAGTGTTACCCTGCCTCGCCTCCTCGGTAGAGGTGTATGGGATTGGCCGTCTCTTGGCAGATGGGTAACATGACTTGTGGGTAAAGATGCGCAACCTCTGCAGAGTGTAAAACTAGTATACTAGCCGTGCTCACGGTCATGAGCGGCTCGGACCCTCACATGATTAAATATGGAACTTAAATTTAATTTGACATTTGCATCGTATTTGGGATTATTTTACTATTACTGTTCTTTATTATTATTAAGGTTTGGTATTTACTTATACTTAGTAATTGCTAATAAAATTTTGACCAACTTATAAAAGCAATGCTCAGCCTCAGCCTTTACCTCATTGATTAGCCTTACACTTCATGAACTCCCACCTTTGGTGAGTTCATGCCACATTATTCCCCACAACTTATTGAGCTATGAACGTATGTGAGCTCACTCTTGCTGTCTCACACCCCCCCACAGGTCAAGAACAGGTATCACTGGAGGTGGCGTATGGTGGATGTGCGCTGTGTTCTTGAGAGGTCTAGGTCGTCGTCTCCCAGTTGACTTTCTCGCGCCAAGGATGTATTTTTAGATCCTGTTATATTTATCATTTATTTTGTAAGTCTTCCGCTATGTATTAAATACTCTGATGTTATTGACATTTATCTCTATACACTCTGTTATTATATATGTTGTCTTATTAGCGCATGTATGAGATGCACCTGGCTTTGTCCCTTAAAGCCGGGTGTGACAGAAGTGGTATCAGAGGAATGTTGACTGTAGGACGAAACCTAGATAGGAATGGACAAAACTCTTACCTACTTATCTTATTCTGATTCATCCTATACTCACCTTACTCTGATTCTTTCTACACTCATCTTGATCCTGTCTCACCTTCTACTGTTCTACTCTGATCATTCTTACCTTTTCTATTCTAAGACAAGATGGATTTCACACCTTGGAATCCCTACCCCTATGGCATTTTTAAGAGATAGGAAGCCTAAGACAAAATTAAAACTATTTTCTCTATTAAAAATGTTGGTTGATTGTTCTGATGATCAATGCCTGATTTGCTTCTTTGATTGATTGAAATATAACATATGGACATCTTAGCATGTGCCAGCATAAGGTAATAAATTAGCTATGGTGGGTAAAATATTAATCTTCTTAGCTAATAAATCCCCCAAAGTAACATGAGTCGTAATTACTGCCTTGTCTACTGCTCTCTCTTACCAGATGTATCTAACTCAGATGGTCAATACCAGGAAAGGAAAGATTATCACGCAACAGCAAACAGAAATGAATCCTCCAAATCCTCCACCTGTTGAAATCGATCAAGTGATTGCAACCCAAAGGCTGGTAATACAACAATTGACAGACATGGTGACCGAAATGCAAAACCAGATAAGACAAGAACGCGAGGAAATACGTCAGGCCCGTCTGGAGATACATCAAGAAATAAGACAATCACGGTTGGAGAGACAACGACAACGACCACCATCTCCACCACCACCAGCTCCACCAAGCTACATAAACATATATATAAATTACTACTATTTGTAAGATCTACATGTTCCTTTAGTTAGTATTCTGTATGATACTATTTTAGGAGGAATAAAAAGGTCTATTTGACCCCATGTGTTGCTAATAAAATTATACGTCATGCTGAGATTTTGGTTTGGGCATATGTGTTGGACAATATGAGAAAACCCATGAGAGGTGCTAGAGTATTCTCGAAGATTGATCTCCGATCCGGTTACCATCAGATGAGGATTAGACCATCGGATATTCCTAAGACAGCATTCTCGACTCGATATGGATTATATGAGTTCACTGTTATGTCATTTGGATTAACCAATGCACCAGCTTATTTTATGAACTTGATGAATAAGGTGTTTATGGAGTATTTGGACAGATTCGTCGTGGTATTCATCGACGATATTCTTATTAATTATCAGAGTGATAGTGATCACGAGGAACATCTAAGGTCGATGCTACAGAAGTTACGAGATAATCAACTCTACGCTAAGTTCAGCAAGTGCGAGTTTTGGATTGACAAGGTGCCATTCCTTGGACATATTATTTCTAATGGAGGAATAGCAGTGGATCCTGCTAAAGTGAAGGAGATAATGGAGTGGAGAGTGCCCACTACAGTTACGGAGATTTGGCGTTTCTTGGGACTCGCGGGATATTATCGGAGATTTATTGAAGGGTTCTCTAAGATTGCCAAGCCTATAACCTCGCTTTTGGAGAAAGGGAGAGAATTCAAGTGGGATGAGAAATGCCAAGAGAGTTTTGATCAATTGAAGGAGAGACTAATGTCGCCACCAGTATTGATTATGCCAGATCTGCAGAAGGGATTTGACATTTATTGTGATGCATGTGGCCAAGGACTTGGATGTGTGCTTATGCAAGAAGGACATGTGATTGCCTATGCGTCTCGTCAGTTGCGGAAGCATGAACTAAACTACCCCACTCATGACTTGGAATTGGCTGCCGTTGTGCATGCACTTAAGGTTTGGAGACACTACATCATGGGAACTAAGTGCCAAGTATACACGGATCATAAGAGTTTGAAGTACATATTCACTCAGAAGGATCTCAACCTTAGGCAACGCCGTTGGTTGGAGCTCATTAAGGATTATGAATTGGAGATTCACTATCACCCAGGTAAGGCGAATTTGGTCGCAGATGCCTTGAGTCGGAAGGAGCATGTTCACTCCGCTTTCGTTGTCCAGCTACCTGATGAATTAGCAAAAGATTTTGAGAGGCTCAACCTGGGAATTGTTACACATACGGAAGGAATTACCCTTGAATTGGAACCTACCTTGGAGCAAGAAATTCGTAAAGGTCAGGTTGGTGATGCTAAAATTCAGGAGATCAAGGATCTGATAACATAGGGTAGAGGCCCAGAGTTCACGAAGGATGAGCAAGGCACGATATGGTTCAAGAATCGGATCTGTGTTCCCGAAATTGATAGTCTTCGGGAAACTATATTGAAGGAAGCACATGACTCAGTTTATTCAATCCATCCTAGAAGTACTAAGATGTATCAGGATTTGAAGCAAAAATATTGGTGGTATGGATTGAAGAGAGATGTGGCTGCACATGTGGCTATGTGCGATGTATGCCAAAGAGTTAAGGCTGAACACCAGAGGCCAGCCGGACTACTGCATCCACTGAAGATACCTAAGTGGAAATGGGAAGAGATTGGTATGGACTTCATTGTTGGATTACCCCGCACGTCTGCTGGATATGATTCTATATGGGTGATTGTGGACAGGCTAACTAAAGTGGCCCACTTTATTCCAGTGAAGACCACGTATTCAGGAGCCAAGTTGGTAGAGTGGTACATGGCACGGATTGTCTGCCTGCATGGTGTGCCAAAGAAGATTGTGTCAGACCGGGGATCACAGTTTACCTCTCGATATTGGAAGAAGTTGCACGAGTCATTGGATACAAGATTAAATTTTAGTTCGGCTTACCATCCACAGACTGATGGACAGACAGAGAGGACTAATCAAGTGTTGGAAGATATGTTAAGAGCTTGTGCTCTCAAGCATGGTGGCAGTTGGGAGAAGAGTTTGCCTTATGCGGAGTTCTCTTATAATAATAACTATCAGGCCAGTTTGAAGATGTCACCATTTGAAGCTTTATATGGCAGGAAGTGCAGGACTCCACTGTATTGGGATCAAACTGGTGAAAGGCAGTTATTTGGACCTGAGATTATACAGGAAGCAGAAGAACAAGTTCAACAAATAAGGGAGAATTTGAGAACTGCACAATCCAGGCAGAAAAGTTATGCTGATACCCGGAGAAGACTGATTGAGTTTAAAGAGGGAGATTATGTCTATTTGAAGGTGTCACCACTCCGGGGTATGAGAAGATTCAAAGTCAAAGGAAAGTTGTCCCCTCGCTTTATTGGACCCTTCTTGATCTTAAAGCGAGTGGGAGAGGTTGCATACCAACTGGAGTTACCGGATCATCTTGCGGATGTTCATGATGTCTTTCATGTATCTCAGCTGAAGAAATGTCTCAGGGTACCTGAAGAACAGTTACCAATGGAAGACCTTAGTGTTCAAGAGGATCTGACTTATGCTGAGTACCCCATCAAGATTTTGGATACTTTGACTCGAGTTACAAGGAATAAGGTTATAAAGATGTGCAAAGTGCAATGGAGCCACCACGGTGAAGATGAAGCAACTTGGGAAAGAGAAGAAGAGCTTCAAATAGATTTTCCCCAGCTTTTCTCTAGTCCTTCCTAAATCTCGAGGACGAGATTATTTTTAAGGGGGGTAGGATTTGTAATACTCAAAATTCTAAATAAAGAATATAGAGAGATCTTCTCATTTTATGTGCCTCATTTGCATCATGAAAAGAGCATACATGTAATTAAGAGGATTTAATCCAAACAAATGATTCAAAAATAAAATAAAGTACATCTTGTTGGAGTTTTATGTTTGTGCATTAAATAAAAATAATAACAATATAAAAATGACTAGAAATTGGATTAAACCCTAAATTGAAAAAAATAGGGTTTTCTAAAATGAGAAGAGGAGGAATGATACAAAAATATAAATAATGTCATTATACTTTTAAAATTGGTATTTTTCATTTCAAAATATGATTTGAGAATAAATTTGCACAAGGTTTGAAACTAAATTCGAATTCAAATTGATTTTAGAAATAAAGAAAAGAAAATGAGAGATGAAAAGAAAAGGAAGAGCAAAATCCCACTGTTGGGCCCAAAACCCTCAATTCGGCCCACTATCTCTTTTGATCCGCGCAGCCCACCACTCACCCTCGGCGCCGACATGGTGGGCCCACAGGGCAGTTGCGCCAGCACACACACCATTTCCCCTTTCACTGCGCTGTGGGGCCGACCCGTCATCCGCGCGCGCGCGTGTTAGCCTCTGACGCGTGGGGTCACGATGTCAGCATCTTCTTTGTAACGTCCGTGCCTCGCATGTTCGCCTTCATCTCCGCTTTGCGCATGTGCCTTCGGATTAGAGTTTGGGGCCGGGAATCGCGCCCGGGAGACTCGCCGGTGATGGCACCGCCTTGAGGGTGCGGCCGCCGTCATCGCCGGCGGCGTCTCGGGCTGGGTCGTTGTGCGCCGTTGGATCGGGCGCTTGCGGCCAGGATTACATCGGGCGCGTATCGCTTCGGGTGGTCAGCGCGCGCCGTCCGATTGGGATCGGATGCATAGAATCTAATTAGGGCATTTTAAATCGTGGGCCATAGATCACCGATCCGACGGCCACGGCAGCGTACCAGTTCACTTAAAATCCCGATCTAATCTGGGCCGTCAGATCTAAATCCGAGTGACCACATTATGTACCGGTTCGCTGGATTATGGATCTAATCCTCTCCGTTGGGATTCGATCGGACGGTCGGGATTCATCCGCACTCCATTCAGTTGCACAAATGCAAATAAAACCCTCTGTTATTTAGTATTCAACCCGCCATCCACCTTCACTGCGCTGTGTGCCTGCAGATTTTTACCCCGAGCCCCTTGGGTTTCTCGGTATTTGAGGCCCAGTCCAATACAGAGTTAAATTGATAAAATGAATTGGAAATTGGATTTTTAATATGAAAATAAACCCTATAATTTGTATAATTCATAGAAAATGCATATGAACTCCAAATTGGTCCATTCCAGTTCCTAATTTTTTGTAATTTTATTCTCCATCATCTAGAGTCTCTGTTTTTACATGAAAACAGTAAAAAAATTAATTTATCATTTAATCCTATTTCAAGCACATTAAATCTTAGAAAATTCATAACTTGAAATCTATAACTCCAAATTTAATGATTCCAGTTCTAATGATCTTATTTTAATGTGTAGATTTTTACTGTATATTTTATTTACATGTTTGATGTGATGTTAATTTATGCTATACTGTGTATGTATTGTGTTGATGCGAGTAGACGAGCAAGCCACTGTGGATTCTGGGGTTCAACAAGTAGAGATAGCTGAGCAGGAGCTCATTGAAGGCAAGTTGTGCCCTTGATCACTTAATTTTCCCAGCCATGTTCTTATTAATTTTAATGATCTGCATAGGTTAATTTTGATGGGATCCTTTAAGTTACCCCAGTTTTGGTTATCTTTATACCTTGTTCACCCCTGAAATATTTTTGGGTAGTACTTGCTATTGCTTTATGTGGATTGGGTATGGAGATACACTACTCATGATTATCCTGTTATTATCTTGTTATTATTACTGTTCATGTTAAGATCATTAAATTAATGGGAACATGGAGCGACCACCCGGGAAAACAGTGCTACCACAAGGGTTTAATGGGACGCCCTTGGCTGATTAACTAGGAAAGCTAGTGGAGGTCTTCCTTACCCGAAAGGGGCAAGGGCAGTAGGGGAGTGGTCAGTGTAGGGAGGTCCTTGGTTGATTTTGCTGCGATGGCGGTCAGACAAGAACCCTGCACTGGAGCTTCCTATAAACTGTAGCGGGATTTCTGAAGCTAGTGGAACTTTGTAAAGGCCTCGTAGTGTTACCCTGCCTCGCCTCCTCGGTAGAGGTGTATGGGATTGGCCGTCTCTTGGCAGATGGGTAACATGACTTGTGGGTAAAGATGCGCAACCTCTGCAGAGTGTAAAACTAGTATACTAGCCGTGCTCACGGTCATGAGCGGCTCGGACCCTCACATGATTAAATATGGAACTTAAATTTAATTTGACATTTGCATCGTATTTGGGATTATTTTACTATTACTGTTCTTTATTATTATTAAGGTTTGGTATTTACTTATACTTAGTAATTGCTAATAAAATTTTGACCAACTTATAAAAGCAATGCTCAGCCTCAGCCTTTACCTCATTGATTAGCCTTACACTTCATGAACTCCCACCTTTGGTAAGTTCATGCCACATTATTCCCCACAACTTGTTGAGCTATGAACGTATGTGAGCTCACTTTTGCTGTCTCACACCCCCCCACAGGTCAAGAATAGGTATCACTGGAGGTGGCGTATGGTGGATGTGCGCTGTGTTCGTGAGAGGTTTAGGTCGTCGTCTCCCAGTTGACTTTCTCGCGCCAAGGATGTATTTTTAGATCCTGTTATATTTATCATTTATTTTGTAAGTCTTCCGCTATGTATTAAATACTCTGATGTTATTGACATTTATCTCTATACACTCTGTTATTATATATGTTGTCTTATTGGCGCATGTATGAGATGCACCTGGCTTTGTCCCTTAAAGCCAGGTGTGACATTCTCCCTCGCACCCGCTCTTCCGCTGATAACCCGGTCCCGCTCATCATCCCCTTCTCTCTCGCTCATGATCGGCCAACGACACGGTCATCGCCGGCCATCGCCCATGTTGGGGGCCTTCTACTTCGCCAAAGGTCCTCTAAGCAAAAACACCTTCGGTAGTGTGATATGCAAACTGAGACAACATGAAGGTACAAGCCAAAGCTACAATCCAGGGAGCTTCGGCATGACAACGCCTTGAGACGAAGGGAAGCATCGACTTAAAGAGTAAAAGACCATTTAGTCCTTGATAATTTGTGTTTTGGTTATGATTAGTTATCAAGGACACGAATTCAATTTTGTCCGAGCTGCGTCCCGTGCCTATAAATAGATGAACAGTACCCTAGTACTGTTCACGCTTTCCTGTATTGACTCGCATGTCACTCTTGAGCTCATACCTTTTGTCAAGCTGAAGGTACAAATATAATTTACTGTCATTAATATTTGTTCATGATAAGATAATGAGAACGTGAATAATTTAATGATTCAATATGTCTACTCATGTTATTTTCCATGTTTCATATGCCTTTACTTTCATTATTACATACTGATATGATGAAGGTATGTCCTTCATAACCTTCGTCTGAAGATCATTATATCCTAAGGGAGATAGTGCTTCGGAAGACGAAGGTCTTTAACCACTAACATTTTGTGTTGCCTTGTTCTTAATTCATAGCATTTGAGAACAAGTCCCCAACATTGGCGCCCACCTCCGGTGAACTTACTTCCACTGTTGAGCTGATGGCTTCATTCAACAACCAAGTTGTAGCACCTTCGGTTACGAAGCTGGTGCTCCCAATCACGGGCGGTTCAAGTTCAGAGCCAGCCAACAAGAAGCAGAAGAAGGAAGCGCAGAGAAGAGTGCAGCATGTTGGGGTGCAAGGACCCTTCGTCAGGTCCAAGTGGTCCCACATCCCAATCACCTTCTCCCAAGAGGATCTTCAGCTAAAAGACTATTATATTTGCAAAGGCTTTCAGGCAGATGCAAGAACCAGAGGACAATATTCATGATGCTACACACCCTCTTTGTGGCTTCGGAGGACGGCAGCTTGTGGCACTTGGCAAAATCACAATGTCAGTTACCTTCGGTTATGTCCACAACACAAGAACTAAGCAAGTTGTTTTTGACATTGTCGACATGGAATACTCGTACAATGCAATCATTGGTCGAGGAACACTTAATGCCTTCGTAGCAATACTTCATCCAGCATACTTATGCATGAAGATACCTTCGGAACAAGGGCCTATTGCCATCCATGGAAGTCAAGAAGCTGCCAGAAGGACTAAAGGGAGTTGAACAGATTCAAAGGCAATCCACAACATAGATGGAGCCGAAGCTTGTCAACAATATAAGCACAAAAGAGAGAAGGTTGCTTCGGTAGATCAGCCGAAGCCTATGCTCCTATGTGAAGATATAGCAGATCAAAGGGTACTGCTAGGATCTCAGCTGTCTGATGAGCAAGAAAAAACTCTGATAAGGTTTTTATTCAACAACAAAGATGTCTTTGCTTGGACAGCCAACGATCTTTGTGGTGTCAATAGAGATGTCATCGAGCATTCACTTAATGTGGATCCTTCTTTCAGGCCAAGGAAGCAAAGACTTCGAAAAATGTCTGATGATAAAGCTGAGGGTGCTCAGAACGAAGAAAAAAACTTCTCAATGCTAGTGTTATCAGAGAAGTAACATATCCAGAATGGCTAGTCAACACTATTATGGTGAAGAAGGCTAATGGCAAATGGAGAATGTGTATTGATTTCACAGATCTCAACAAAGCATGCCCAAAGGATGAGTTCCCATTGCCAAGAATAGACTCCCTTGTAGATGCAGTAGCTTCTTCGGAGCTCATGAGTCTACTGGACTGCTACTCAGGCTATCATCAAATTTGGATGAAGAAGGAAGATGAGCCAAAGACTAGCTTCATAACTCCTAGTGGTACTTATTGCTACCTTCGGATGCCTGAGGGGCTCAAGAATGCTGGAGGAAGCTTCAACAGAATGACAGCCAAGGTCCTTCACTCTCAAATAGGCAGGAATGTGCTGACTTATGTTGATGACATCATAGTAAAGAGCATGAAGCAAGAAAATCATATTGCTGACTTGCAGGAGACATTTGCCAATTTCAGGTAAGCTGGTCTAAAATTAAATCCAGAAAAGTGTGTTTTTGGAGTAAAGAAGGGCAAGTTCCTTGGTTGTCTGGTATCAACGAAGGGAATCGAAGCTAACCCAAATAAGATCGAAGCTATCCTTCGGATGGAGCCGCCAAATACAAAGAAGGGGCCCAACGGTTGGCAGGAAGGCTGGCATCGTTAAATAGATTTATATCCAGATCAATAGAAAGGAATCTACCATTCTTTGAAATACTGAAGTCAGCCGAAGTTTTCCAGTGGGGTCCAGCTTGGCAAAGGACTTTTGAAGAGTAAAAGCAATACTTGATAGACTTGACAACTCTAACTCCACCTTCGCCAGGGGCTCCATTACTTTTATATGTAGCAGCCTCTCACTCTGCAGTCAATGCGGCGCTTGTACAGGAAAAGCAAGATGGCCAGGTCAAAAAACAAGCACCAGTATATTTTGTCTCTAAAGTTCTAAGTTTATCAAAGAAAAATTATATCGAATTGGAGAAGGTGCTATATGCTGTGTTGATGGCCTCCAGGAAGCTTCGGCATTGCTTTCAAGCATATCATATAATTGTTCCTTCGTCGCAACCTTTGAAAGACATAATGAGGAATAGAGAAGCTACTGGGAGGATCGGAAAATGGGCTGCCGAACTCAATGAATTTTATATTGACTATGTACACAGGTCCTCAATTTAGTCCCAGGCGTTAGCAGATTTTATCGTTGATTGGACGCTAGGTGCTCAGGAAGAAGTAACAAAAAGATGCCGAAGCCTGGACAGTCTTCTGTGATGGTTCTTGGGGAACCTTCAGCACAGGAGCCGCTGCTATCCTAGTAGCGCCTTCTAAAGTCAGAACATGCTATGCAGCAAGGCTGGATTTTAGTTGTACAAATAACATTGCTGAGTACGAAGCCCTTCTGTTGGGGCTTCGGAAACTGAAGGCAATGGGAATAAGAAGGCCAATCCTTAAAACTGACTCCCAAGTCATCTCTGGCCATATAGACAAAAGCAGCAAGGCAAGGGATCCGAAGCTTGAGAGATATTTGGACACAGTCCAAAGGTTATAGGCCTCTTTCGAAGGTTTTTCTATAAAAAATATTCAACAAGGAGAAAATGAGCATGCAGACATACTAGCTAAGTCTGCTGTCACACCCGGGTTTTGGGGCACCAAGACCCGGGCGCGAACAATCACCAGGTGTGCTGGGACCAAGTCTCACACATGATGAATCATGGCACAGGATCGAATGTCACATCTTTACTATATAATAGGAGTTCTGTACAAAATAAATAAATAATTACATTATAAGGAGACAACAGTCCAGCAACCCAAAGTTGACTGGGAGACGACGGCCTAGATCTCTCACGAACACATCACAGCATCCTCCAAGCGCCTCATCCTGCGGTACATGTTCTTGACCTGTGGGGGGATGTGAGACAGCAAGAGTGAGCTCACATACGTTCATAGCTCAACAAGTTGTGGGGAATAATGTGCATGAACTCGCCAAAGGTGGGAGCTCACGTGAAGTGTAAGGCTTACCAAAGGAGATGGTTGAAGCTGAGCATTACTTTTACAGTTGGTCAAAATTTCATTAGCAATTACTAAGTATAAGTAAATACCAACCCAATTAAGTAGTAGAACAAAAGTAACAACAACATCACCTGCGATGCAATGCATATGACAAATTGAATTTAGTTCCATAAATTAATCATGTGAGTGTCCGAGCTGCTCATGACCGTGAGCACGGCTAGTATACCAGTTTTACACTCTGCAGAGGTTGCGCATCTTTACCCACAAGTCATGTTACCCATCTGCCAAGAGACGACCAATCCCATACACCTCTACCGAGGAGGCGAGGCAGGGTTGAAAGGAAAATGTGCCCTTGGGTCATTTCTAAGTATTTTGGTGATTTAGTGTCCAACACAAGTGTCTAAGTGTCAAATGGTGGACAAAGTACAAATCGAGGATAAAGGTATGTTTCTCAGACTTAGTACATTGTTTTAGAGACTAATGTATTGTGTCTAAGTGCTGGAAACAGGAAAAGACCAACTGGAAATGCCTTGGCTCGAGCAGCCAAGACTTTGCTCAGTCTGGAGCACCGGACTGTCCGGTGGTGCACCGGACAGTGTCCGGTGCGCCAGGCTGGCTCTGGCGAATAGGCTGCTCTCGGGACTTCGACGGCGGTGTACGGCTATAATTCACCGGACTGTCCGGTGGTGCACCGGACTGTCTGGTGGGCCGTTCACAGGCGAACTCGTCGCTCTCGGGAATTCATCGGTGACATACGGCTATAATTCACCGGACTGTCCGGTGTGCACCGGATTGTCCGGTGAGCCAACGGTCGGTCGGGCCAACGGTCGGCCGCGCGATCTGCGCGGGACACGTGGCCGAGCCAACGGCTAGTAGGAGGCACCGGACTGTCCGGTGTGCACCGGACATGTCTGGTGCGCCAACGGCTCTTAGGCTGCCATCGGTCGACTACGCTATTTATGGAAGGAAATCGGGCACCGGACAGTGTCCGGTGTGCACCGGACTGTCCGGTGCGCCAGTCGACAGAAGGCAAGATCAGCCTTCCTAGATTGCTCTCAACGGCTCCTAGCTGCCTTGGGGCTATAAAAGGGACCCCTAGGCGCATGGAGGAGCACACCAAGCATTCCTACAACATTCCTAAGCACTAAGACATCGATTCCGCGCCTTTGATTCTTTGGATAGCAATTAGAGCTCTAGTTGAGCGGTGAACTCATTGAGTTGTGTTGTGAGCTCTCGTTGCGACTTCTGTGCGTGGGGTTGCTATGATTTCTTGTCTTGAGTGCGTTGCTAATCCCTCCCTTGCTCCGTGTTTCTTTGTAAATTTCAAGTGTAAGGGCGAGAGGCTCCAAGTTGTGGAGATTCCTCGCAAACGGGATTGAATAAAGCAAACAAAACACCATGGTATTCAAGTGGGTCTTTGGACCGCTTGAGAGGGGTTGATTGCAACCCTCGTCCGTTGGGACGCCACAACGTGGAGTAGGCAAGCGTTGGTCTTGGCCGAACCACGGGATAACCACCGTGCCATCTCTGTGATTGATCTCTTGTTGGTTATTGTGTTTTGTTGAAGATTCCTCTCTAGCCACTTGGCGGTTATTGCGCTAACACCTAACCAAGTTTGTGGCTTAAGTTTTGAAGTTTTACAGGATCACCTATTCACCCCCCCTCTAGGTGCTCTCAATTGGTATCAAAGTCGTTCTCTTCACAAAGGGACTAACCGCCCGAAGAGATGGATCCTAAGGGGAAGGGTATCGTGATCAACGATAAAGAGAAGGAACCTTTCGTCAACGAGCCGAAGGATGACAAGCCTACCGACTCGGGCTCGGGCCATAGATGGAAAGATGGGAAGAAGAAGAAGACGAGGCGCATCAAGGAGATCGTCTACTACGACGACAGCGATGAGTCTACTTCTTCCCAAAAGGACGACGACCACAACGACTACGAGAGAAGGAAACCGATCAATTCGAACTTTTCTTTTGATTACTCTCGTATTCCTCAAAGTACAAATGCTCATTTATTATCTATTCCACTTGGCAAGCCTCCACACTTTGATGGGGAGGACTACGGATTTTGGAGCCACAAAATGCGTAGTCACCTATTCTCTCTCCATCCTAGTATATGGGAGATTGTAGAGAGTGGAATGCACTTTGATAGTACGGATAGTCCCATGTTCATTAATGAGCAAATTCATAAGAATGCACAAGCTACTACTGTTCTTCTAGCTTCATTGTGCAGGGATGAATACCACAAAGTGAGCGGCTTGGATAACGCCAAGCAAATATGGGACACCCTCAAGATTTCTCATGAGGGGAACGACGTCACCTTGCTCACCAAGATGGAGTTGGTGGAAGGCGAGCTTGGACGATTCACGATGATAAGGGGCGAGGAGCCGACACAAACATACAACCGGCTCAAGACCCTTATCAACAAAATAAGGAGCTACAGAAGCACGCGATGGACGGACCACGACGTCGTCCGACTGATGCTAAGGTCCTTTACCGTTCTTGATCCTCATTTGGTGAATAATATTCGTGAGAATCCTAGGTACACCAAAATGTCGCCCGAAGAAGTCCTTGGAAAATTCGTAAGCGGGCGAATGATGATCAAGGAGGCAAGGTACGTGGACGACGCTCTAAACGGTCCAATCAATGAGCCTCAACCTGTTGCTCTCAAGGCAACAAGGAGCAAGGAGGCGTTACCCAGCAAGGTAGCACAAATTGAGGCGGCAGGACTTAATGATGAAGAGATGGCCCTCATCATCAAGAGATTCAAGACGGCGCTTAAGAGTCGCAAGGGACAGCCAAGCAATACCAAAGCCAAAGGGAAGCGATCATGCTTCAAATGCGGTAAGGTTGGTCATTTTATTGCTAACTGTCCCGACAATGATAGTGATCAGGATCAAGGGAACAAGAGGGAGAAGAAGAAAAACTATAAGAAGGCAAAGGGCGAGGCACATCTTGGCAAGGAGTGGGATTCGGATTGCTCCTCGTCCGACTCCGACAATGAAGGACTCGCCACCACCGCCTTCAACAAGTCATCCCTCTTCCCCAACGAGCGTCACACATGCCTTATGGCAAGGGAGAAGAAGGTATGTACTCGAAACTCTACCTATGCTTCTTCAAGTGAGGACGAATCTAGTGATGAGGATGAAATAGATTATGCATGTTTATTTAAGGGCCTAGATAGAACCAAGGTAGATAAAATTAATGAATTGATTGATGCCTTGAATGATAAGAATAGGCTTTTAGAAAAACAAGAGGACTAGTTGTATGAAGAACATGACAAATTTGTAGAAGCACAAAAATCTCATGCCTTAGAAGTTAAGAGAAATGAAATGCTTTCTTGTGAATTATCTTCTTGTCATGAGACAATTTCTAGCTTAAGGAGCATTAATGATGATTTGAATGCTAAGTTAGAAATAGCTAGTAAATCAACAACTTGTGTAGAAAATGTTGTTATTTGCAATAGATGTAATGATTTTGATATTGATGCTTGTAGTGAACACATAGCTTCTATTGCAAAGTTAAATGATGAAATGGCTAGCCTTAATGCCCAACTTAAGGCTAGCAAAAGTGATTTTGATAAACTAAAATTTGCTAGGGATGCCTACACGATTGGTAGACACCCCTCAATTAAGGATGGGCTTGGCTTCAAAAGGGAAGCCAAGAACTTAACAAGCTATAAGGCTGCCATCTCTGCCAAGGAGAAAGGGAAGGCCCCTATGGCAAGTAGTACTAAAAAGAACCATGCTTTTATGTACAATGATAGAAGACAATCTCATAGGAATTGTAATGCTTTTGATTCACATGCCTATGATTCTTATGCTATGTTTGCTCCCAGTTCTTCCTATATGCATAGTAGAGATATGCCTAGGGAAAATATTCATCATGTGCCTAGAAAGAATGTTGCTCATGTCCCTAGGAAAGTTATGAATGGACCCTCTACAATTTATCATGCTTTAAATGCTTCCTTTGCTATTTGTAGAAAGGATAGGAAGATAGTTGCTAGGAAATTAGGGGCAAAATGCAAGGGTGATAAAACTTGCATTTGGGTCCCTAAGACAATTTTGACTAACCTTGTAGGACCCAACAAGAGTTGGGTACCTAAGACCCAAGCCTAAATTTGCCTTGCAGGTTTATGCATCCGAGGGTTCAAGCTGGATTATCGACAGCGGATGCACGAACCATATGACGGGGGAAAAGAAGATGTTCACCTCCTACGTCAAGAATAAAGATTCCCAAGATACAATCATATTCGGTGATGGGAACCAAGGCAAGGTGAAAGGTTTAGGCAAGATTGCAATATCAAATGAACACTCTATCTCTAATATGTTTTTAGTTGAGTCTCTTGGATATAATTTACTATCTGTCAGTCAATTATGTAATATGGGATATAATTGTCTATTTACAAATGTAGATGTGTCTGTCTTTAGAAGATGTGTTGGTTCACTAGCTTTTAAGGGTGTACTAGACGGCAAACATTATTTAGTTGATTTTGCAAAAGAGGAGGCCGGTCTAGATGCATGCTTAATTGCTAAGACTAGCATGGGCTGGCTGTGGCATCGCCGCTTAGCACATGTGGGGATGAAGAACCTTCACAAGCTTCTAAAGGGAGAACACGTGATAGGTTTGACTAACGTGCAATTCGAAAAAGATAGACCTTGTGCAGCTTGTCAAGCAGGTAAACAAGTGGGAGGAGCACATCACAGCAAGAATGTGATGACCACTTCAAGACCTCTGGAGCTGCTGCATATGGACCTCTTCGGACCCGTCGCCTATCTGAGCATAGGAGGAAGTAAGTATGGTCTAGTTATTGTTGATGACTTTTCCCGCTTCACTTGGGTGTTCTTTTTGCAGGATAAGTCTGAAACCCAAGGGACCGTCAAGCGCTTCCTAAGGAGAGCTCAAAATGAGTTTGAGCTCAAGGTGAAGAAGATAAGGAGCGACAATGGGTCCGAATTCAAGAATCTTCAAGTGGAGGAGTTCCTTGAGGAGGAGGGGATCAAGCACGAGTTCTCCGCTCCCTACACACCTCAGCAAAATGTGTGGTAGAGAGGAAGAACAGGACGCTCATTGATATGGCGAGGACTATGCTTGGAGAGTTCAAGACCCCCGAGTGTTTTTGGTCGGAAGCCGTGAACACGGCTTGCCATGCCATCAACAGGGTCTATCTTCACCGCCTCCTCAAGAAGACCTCATACGAGCTGCTAACTGGTAACAAACCCAATGTATCGTACTTTCGGGTATTTGGGAGTAATGCTACATTCTAGTGAAGAAGGGTAGGAATTCCAAATTTGCTCCCAAAGCTGTAGAAGAGTTTTTATTAGGTTATGATTCAAATACAAAGGTGTATAGGGTCTTTAACAAATCATCGGGTTTGGTTGAAGTCTCTAGCGACGTTGTATTTGATGAGACTAATGGCTCTCCAAGAGAGCAAGTTGTTGATCTTGATGATGTAGATGAAGAAGACGTTCCAACGGCCGCGATACGCACCATGGCGATTGGAGATGTACGGCCTCAGGAACAATTGGAGCAAGATCAACCGTCTTCCTCAACTATGGTGCATCCCCAACCCAAGATGATGAACAGGTACCTCAAGTGGAGGCGCATGATCAAGGGGGAGCACAGGATGTTCAAGTTGAAGAGGAAGAAGCACCTCAGGCACCTCCAACCCAAGTTCGAGCGACGATCCAAAGGGATCATCCCGTCGACCAAATTTTGGGTGATATTAGCAAGGGAGTAACTACTCGCTCGAGATTAGTTAATTTTTGTGAGCATTACTCCTTTGTCTCTTCTATTGAGCCTTTCAGGGTAGAAGAGGCCTTGCTAGATCCGGACTGGGTGTTGGCCATGCAGGAGGAACTCAACAACTTCAAGCGCAATGAAGTTTGGACACTGGTGCCTCGCCCCAAGCAAAATGTTGCGGGAACCAAGTGGGTGTTCCGCAACAAACAGGACGAGCACGGGGTGGTGACAAGGAACAAGGCTCGACTTGTGGCAAAAGGTTATGCCCAAGTCGCAGGTTTGGACTTTGAGGAGACGTTCGCTCCTGTGGCTAGGCTAGAATCAATTTGTATTTTGCTAGCATATGCCGCTCACCATTCTTTCAGGTTGTACCAAATGGATGTGAAGAGCGCTTTCCTCAATGGGCCGATCAAAGAGGAGGTGTACGTGGAGCAACCCCCTGGCTTCGAGGATGAACGGTACCCCGACCACGTGTGTAAGCTCCCTAAGGCGCTCTATGGACTTAAGCAAGCCCCAAGAGCATGGTATGAATGCCTTAGAGACTTTTTAATTGCTAATGCTTTCAAGGTTGGGAAAGCCGATCCAACTCTTTTCACTAAGACTTGCGATGGTGATCTCTTTGTATGCCAAATTTATGTCGATGACATAATATTTGGTTCTACTAATCAAAAGTCTTGTGAAGAGTTTAGCAGGGTGATGACGCAGAAATTCGAGATGTCGATGATGGGCGAGTTGAACTACTTCCTTGGGTTCCAAGTGAAGCAACTCAAGGACGGCACTTTCATCTCCCAAACAAAGTACACGCAAGACTTGCTAAAGCGGTTTGGGATGAAGGATGCCAAGCCCACAAAGACGCCGATGGGAACCGACGGACACACCGACCTCAACAAAGGTGGTAAGTCCGTTGATCAAAAAGCATACCGGTCCATGATAGGTTCTTTGCTTTATTTATGTGCTAGTAGACCGGATATTATGCTTAGCGTATGCATGTGTGCTAGATTTCAATCCGATCCTAAGGAGTGTCACTTAGTGGCTGTGAAGCGAGTTCTAAGATATTTAGTCGCTACGCCGTGCTTCAGGATCTGGTATCCAAAGGGGTCTAACTTTGACTTGATTGGGTACTCAGATTCCGACTATGCTGGATGTAAGGTCGATAGGAAGAGTACATCGGGGACGTGCTAATTCTTAGGAAGGTCCCTGGTGTCATGGAATTCTAAGAAACAAACTTCCGTTGCCCTATCCACCGCTGAGGCCGAGTATGTTGCCGCAGGACAGTGTTGCGCGCAACTACTTTGGATGAGGCAAACCCTCCGGGACTTTGGCTACATATCTGTGCTCTCGGTTTGCGTGAACCTGATCCGGTCTTAAGAACCCCGGTGGCGGGTTGACATATGCAAGGGTTAAGTGCTACATATGTCGTGTGATTGGAGATCCTCAGCTGAGTATAATCGATTCGGATCGCCGTACCTTCGCGGTTATGAAGACTTGGTCACTTCCCTGCAACCTAAAGTCAGGACGTGAACACTATGGATAAAAATGATGTTGTGATGTGAAGTTAGACTAGATGCAAATAGAGTCTATTAATACCTAATATGGCGTTAAAAGATTGAAAGTAAGGACTCACTTTAGTAAGCTACTTCTGCAAAAGTATAAGTTGATTTTTGCTAAAGCCTCTCCTTGACTCCTATTTATCCAGCATACCCTTGAGAGTCTTTTCCTTAGTCGGGTAAGACTTGCTGAGTAATTCCATACTCAGGGTTTATCCCTTCGTTGTTTTTAGGTGAGGAAGTAGCAGACTTTTGCTGCTTCTATGCCAGGGTGGTTCCCAAAGAAGAAAAACAAGACTGAAGTGCAGGAGGACTCGGTCCTCCACATAAGATCTTTTGTTTTTAACTTATCGGGAGATGTTTGTGCCTCCTTTGGTTTGTATAATATTACTACTCTGCACTCACTTTTAGACTGGTCTGTAATAAAGTAACTCGAGCTTGCTTTTGAAATAAATGTAAGATTATGTAATTCGCTTCCGCATTTCTTTATCTCCGATGTTCTGTAATGTCTGCAAGACGGGTGAAACGTTCCTGGTGAGGTCGGGAAAGATACCGAGCTTGTCAAGTGACTTAGGAACATCTACAGGGTGTCTGATGTCTGTTAGACAAGGACAACTGTAGGTGGGCCTAATTACTTGGGAGGTTCCGTCACAGCTGGTATCGGAGCGTAGCCCTTCTTTGCAGATATTAAGAGGCATCTTCAAAAGGATTTTCGAAAATCTTACCTAAAAACTCTTTTCTCTTCTTACCTACGTACTCTGAAGAGTTTATCTTAAAGACCAGATAGGAAGAGTGCAATGTATAGAAGGTTGAATCGACTAAGGTTGATTCTGTACTTATTCATGCATCATGCTAAGAATTATGCTAATAAAGTTTCCCCTTAGAAAGATGCCGCCACGCACAAGGCTAACGGCACGTAAGTCAACGGGACCAATTGGAGTACCCCGGCATCAACTAGCCCCTCGACAAGAAAGCAGTAGCAGCGGAAGTAATGATCCTATAGGAGACTTGGAAGCCGAAGTGAGTCGACTTCAAGCAACGCTGCAACACAGGACCAATGCTTGGATTGCAGACGGAGATAGAATCAATGAACTAAGAAGGGATATCCGTCACCTGCAGGATCAGCTGGCTGATCGGGACTTAGCACTTGACTGGGCAGTACAGTCTCGTATGTTGGCATGTGCTAAGGAAGCGAGGGCTCAGGCCCGAATTAAAGAACTTAGCTCAGCTGTCGACAACCTGCAGGTCTACTGCAATACTTTGCATGAGGAAGTCCATGTGTTATACTCACAATTACACCCTAGTGAGCCTGTACACTCTGCTGAGTCAGAAGCCGGACCCTCTCACGTTGCGGCACGCGCGCTGGGTGGGGAGCTAGACCTTTTTGAACCCCCTCCTTCTTTGAGGTTGGTTGACGTCTGGACTCCCACACCTGACGATGAGGCCGCCAAAAGTAACGGAAGGCAGGACTAAGGGTGTAATAAAAGTAGAGTAGTGTATTGTAGGGTGTACTGTTGTATAATAGGTTGAACTTTTGTAAAATGGATAATGTATCCTGTTATGTCATATCGAGTCTGTATCATTACTCTTTATAGTAATGTAAAATGGAAGGTTTTCTTTGGCACATTATGTTTATTCAAATGTTTTTGCCTCAGATGCCGACCAGGACTCGCGGACAGGACGCAGCCGGAACTTCTGGGGGTCGGGATGTCACCCCAAATCCACCTCCGGTTCCACCCACGCTAGCCGAGGCGATTGCTGCCTTGGTGAATGCCACCGCCGACAATACCCGCTTCCTTAGGGAAATGGCGGGTCAGCAGCAGTTCCAGCAGCAGGCAGGAAGAGGTTTTCAGCAAGGTCCCCGTGAAACTACTTATCTGGACTTCTCCGAAACTCGTCCACCTCTATTCATCAAAGCAGAAGACCCGCTAGAAGCCGACGAGTGGATACGGGTCATTGAACAGAAGTTTGGCCTTCTTCGTTGTTCTGAAACGCAGAAGCCATTGTTCGCGGCACAGCAACTACGTGGCCCTGCCAGTACTTGGTGGGGAAACTTTGTGGCTATCCAACCTGACAACCATCAAATCACATGGGACGAATTTAAAGCAGCCTTCCGCGAACACTACATACCAGAAGGAGTGCTGCATATGAAACAAGAGGAATTTATGAAATTGAAACAAGGAGGAGACACCATCAATCAGTATCTTAACAAGTTTAATCACCTGTCACAATATGCCATTGATCAGGTGAATACTGATTTGAAGAAAAAGAACTGTTTTATGAGAGGTCTAAATGACCGGTTGCAGCGAAAAATGGCCACATGTATTGATCTCACATATGGAAAGGCTGTCAGTACAGCCTTATCTGTGGAAGCAAAATACGCAAATTCTGGGAAGAATAAGGGATTCAGTGGTGAGAGGCCTAATCAGGGCCAGGCGAAGAGGCAACGGTTCGTCATCCGGCCTTCTAGCCAAAACCAAACTTTTTCTCGTCCACCAGCATTCCTTTCCAAACAACCCATTATTATCCACCCCAACAATACCTCCACTTCCCCAAATCAGCCGGGTGCCCCAGGCACTCGATTCCCTGCCTTACCCAGCTCTTCAACTGGGTGTTTCAATTGCGGCAAGTCAGGACATTTTATCAAAGACTGCCCGTACCCCAAGCAAAATCAGTCCAATGCTCAGCAAGGAACTGGGAAGTCCACACAGCCCAAGGGAAATGCTGTGGGGAGAAATACCAAGAAGACGGGGCGTGTATATTACACCCAAGTGGCCACTACACCGGAGGGAGAGCCGGTGATGATGGGTACGTTTCCCGTGGCCAGTCACCCTGCAATAATTCTTTTTGATTCTGGTGCTTCGCATACCTTCATTAGCAAGACATTTGTGGAGCAACATCACATTGCATGTCATGAATCAAAAGAGGGATTTAAAATTCATTCACCTGGGGGACACATTTTTACTAGAGAAGTGGCCTATGAAGTGCCAGTAACAATGGCCGGACGGAACTTTCCTGCTAACATGATTGTTCTGAAAGGCCAGGATATAGATGTAATTTTGGGTATGAACTGGTTAACCCAACACAAGGCAATTCTCAACACTGAACTCAGAACCGTCAGGTTGAGCTATAATCAAGAAGAAATTCTTTTGTCTCTCCCCAAAACCAATCCAGCCAAAGCTTCTGGTAGAATATTTGAAGCCATTGTACCGGAGATCAAGAACATTCCGGTAGTATGTGAGTTTCCAGATGTATTTCCGGAAGATTTACCTGGACTACCCCCTGAAAGAGATGTAGAATTCGTAATTGAGCTAAAGCCCGGTACGGCTCCTATCTCCCGAAGATCGTACCGTATGCCCCCTAATGAGTTGGCGGAATTGAAGATTCAATTACAAGATCTACTGAATAAGGGATTTATCCGGCCAAGCTCGTCCCCATGGGGTTGTCCCGCCATTTTTGTTAAGAATGAAGAGGAGCATGCTCAGCATCTACGGATTGTATTGACGCGCCTAAGGGAACATCAGCTATATGCCAAGTTCAGCAAGTGCGCATTCTGGCTGGAGGAAATTCAATTTTTGGGGCACGTGTTATCAGCTAAAGGAATTGCGGTAGATCCTAGCAAGGTCAAAGATATTCTGGAGTGGAAACCCCCAACCACTGTGCACCAAGCCCGGAGTTTCCTTGGACTGGCTGGGTATTATCGCAGATTCATACCCGATTTTTCTAAACTTGTGAAGCCAATCACAAGTTTGTTGAAGAATGACATTAGGTTCAATTGGTCTTCTAAGTGTAATGAAGCCTTTGAGCAATTGAAGACATTATTGACCACTGCTCCAGTATTGGCACAACCGGACATCACTAAGCCTTTTGATGTATATTGTGATGCATCTGGCAGTGGGCTCGGCTGTGTACTGATGCAAGAAGGCCGAGTAATTGCGTATGCTTCAAGGCAGCTGCGCCGACATGAGGAGCACTATCCAACTCATGATCTGGAGTTAGCTGCGGTGGTTCATGCCCTAAAAATATGGCGTCACTATCTGCTGGGAAATATCTGTCACATATATACAGATCATAAAAGTTTGAAGTACATCTTCACCCAGTCAGAGTTAAATATGAGGCAAAGACGATGGCTTGAGCTCATTAAAGACTATGAACTAGAGATCCATTATCACCCAGGCAAGGCCAACGTGGTGGCAGATGCACTGAGTCGTAAGACTTCCTGCCACTGTCTTATGGCAAAGACCTCCGAGAACACCTTATGTCAAGAAATGGAGAAGCTAAACCTGGGGATAATCCAACAAGGGACTCTGAATCAGTTAAGGCTTGAGTCAACCATTCTGCAGAAAATAATTGATGCTCAAAAGGATAATCTGGGCATGAAGCACATACGAGAGAAGATAAGGGCTGGTACAGCCAAATGTTTCAAGGAAGACGATCATGGTGTGTTATGGCTTAATAACCGCATAGTAGTGCCAAAGAATGAAGAACTCCGCCAGCAAATCTTAGATGAAGCACATCTTAGTCGTTATTCTATTCATCCCGGAAGCACTAAGATGTACCAAGATTTAAAGCAACATTACTGGTGGACGAAGATGAAAATTGAAATTGCACGCTATGTGGCTAAGTGTGACACTTGCAGACGTGTCAAGGCCATACACATGAAAACTGCCGGTCCATTGCAGTCATTACCAATACCAACATGGAAATGGGAAGACATAAGCATGGACTTCATTGTGGGATTGCCCAGGACGGCCAAAGGGTATGATTCTATTTGGGTTATCGTTGATCGACTCACGAAAATTGCCCACTTCTTACCCGTCAGGGCCAAATATACGGTAGCCACTTATGCAGCATTATATATCAGCCGTATTCTCAGTTTGCATGGTATTCCAAAGACCATAGTGTCGGATCGTGGACCTCAATTCGTATCCAAGTTTTGGGAAGAACTTCATAAATCCTTGGGTACCAAATTGCTCCACAGTTCGGCCTATCATCCTCAAACCAGTGGACAGACTGAGAGAGTGAATCAAATACTCGAGGATATGCTGCGGGCATGTGTTCTGGACTTCTCGCAAAAATGGGATGAATGTTTGCCCCTAGCGGAGTTTTCATACAATAACAGTTATCAGGAAAGTATCAAGATGGCACCTTTTGAAGCTTTATATGGGCGACGGTGTCGAACTCTGCTAAACTGGTCTGAACCTGGTGAAAGGTATTTCTTTAGACCTGATATGGTAAAAGAAACCGAGGATAAGGTTCAGAAAGTTATTCAGAATCTAAAGAAAGCACAAGCTCGACAAAAGAGTTATGCAGACCAACGACGACAACCCTTATGTTTTCTGGTAGACGATTATGTCTACTTGAAAGTTTCACCAATGAAGGGTATATCGCGTTTCAGGATTAAAGGGAAGCTTGCACCCAGATACATTGGTCCATTCCTGGTGCTTGAACAATGTGGACCAGTGGCGTACCGACTCCAACTACCCGAAACATTGTCTGCTGTGCATAATGTGTTCCACGTGTCACAATTGAAGAAGTGTCTTCGGGTTCCCGATCGAACCGTTGAAGTGACTGATGTTGTCCTGGAACCAGATTTAACATACTCGGAACATCCCATTTGAGTTCTGGATCAAAAGGACAGGGTTACTCGGAGAAAGACTCTCAAGTTTTATAAGATACAGTGGAACCAGCATTCTGAAGATGAGGCTACATGGGAAACCCAAGACTTCTTAGATAAGAATTTCCCAGGCTTTCTAGCCTCTTGTAAGTTGTAAAGTTTGTATAGCTGTGTAATAAAGGAATGAACCCCCACACCACCCCTACCTTGTACCAGAAATAAGGAAATAAAAATATGACACATTTCCTTTTCCATTACTCACCCTAGGACTTTAAATCTCGGGGCGAGATTCTTTTATGGGGGGAAGGATGTAACACCCCTGGTGTTACTATAACTAAAACTTGAGCATGGCATCATAAACATTAGTATTGCATATGTTTGACACACCTAGAGTGCATTCACTAGGCAAAAATTTCAAACAAGTTGTATTGTTTTACTGTTTTTGCAAAAAGAACCTTGGTTAAAGGACTTAACCCTAAATAGTGGTTAAAGGGGTAAAACTTCACTTAAGATGAGAAAACCTAAAGACTTTAGGGAGAGAGTCATAAAATGACCCCAACAACAAAGTTGAATCACATTTATACCCCTGGGATACCAGAAACCCTAATTGGAACCCTGGAAAGCCCTAAACCAAACCCTAGGGGCCTATGTGCAAAAAGTGGGCACATTTGGACTAAAGTGTAAAAACTACAATGTCAAGACATATAAAGTCCATTGGTTCACATTTTGGGTGATTTTCAAGTCAAACCCTAAGTTTTGGGACCAATTTGCAAAAAGACCCTAAGTTGAAAATCAACTCTAAGTCTGAATTTCAGTGTCAGGAGCACAACTTTGAGCCTTTATAACTTTCAAAGTAGAGGGTTTTTGCCTTAGGGCATCACATCAAAATTGTAGCCCAATCAAAGGAGAACAATATTGCTTAAGAGTGCAAACCATGCTCTTGTGAGAAATATGGAGATAATCAAGCCAGAAGTCTGGCTGTCAGGGTGTTTTGATCTGAAATTCAGAATAGCAGATGACTGACACCAACTTCCAGCTCAAATCCAAGCATGATCTAGTGCTCAACTCAGTTTGATCCCTATAGTCGACTTATAGCTGGTTAGTAACTCTACAACTTTACTATAGATCACTTGGTAAGTTGCCATTGGAAATTAAGAGCAAATGCGACCAAAACTTGCTCTGTCAGTCCATCAGAGTGGCCATAGCCATGGTACAGTGCCTGTTAACTGAAGAAGATCTCCCCCTTGCTCGTCGCCGATAGCCGTCGCCGTCGATCGTCGCTCACCGAGATTCGTGCTCAGTGGTCACCAGATAAGTTTGGCAAGGTAAAGGTCCTCGCTGCCGGTGAGCTGGAGGCCACCCGGTCAGCCGCGGTACTCCTCCCCCTTACTCATCGGATGATCGGGATAAGAGCTCGCCGCCGTTGGACGATTACCACCGTGCGCCGCGTGGCTTAGCTTTTCCACCGTGCCGTCATGACTCCCCTGGGCCATCCCATCGTCGCCGGGGAGGTTGCCACGCCATTAGCCACGGATTCACCGCACCCGGGTTCTTCCCTATCTCCGGCCACCTCCGCTATCCGCTTAAATTAAGCGCCACCGCCTCGGGGCTCTATAAATTGACCCCGCCGTGAGCTTCACCACATCCTCACGCATTCAGCCACCACCAATCGCTAACAGTCCTTCGCTAGAACTCGCGAATTTTGGATTCTCCCCAAATCCACTTTCCGCCGCCGTGAATCAAGCTCACCGTGGCCAGCTCGATTTAGGTAAGCTCTTGGCCCTCTGCTGCTTGTTCTAGCATCCCTCAGCTCCTCTCAAACTCCCTGACCCCTTTGATTGAGCTAAGTTGCCATAGTTCACCGGGAACACCTTCATCCATCCGTGACATTCTCGGTCACCGTGGCTAGAGCTCCATGGTTGGTCTTAGCTGCAATTAGGTTGGGGGAAATGGTCAGACTAGCCCCGATTTCATGTCCGCCGCTCGGAGAACCCAGCCGTAGCCCCAATCGGCCGGTCCAGAACCTCGCCGGAACTCTACCGGGTGGAGCACCGTCGTGGACCTCGGTCTGCGAAGGAATAGAAGCTTGGGGACCTAACTGCAATCTGTCAGTGACTCTATGCAATAGTGAACGACCCCGCTTCGAGTTATTCGTCTGCTCAGGGTTTTTCTGTAAAGTTGCCAGGACGCGGGCGCGGGCGCTCTCGTTTTCTCTGATGGCTGGGCCGTATGGGCTACTTCTGGCCCAGCACTATTCATTCCTTTTTCCTTTTCTTTTTACTCCAGAGCAAAAACAATTTTAGAAAATTATAGAAAAATGATAAAATTGTGAAACCAATTTTCCTAGGCTTCTTATTTTCCCTAGAATTTAATAAAAATAGTTTCACGATTTTTAGTTTAAACTAGGAATTTTAGGGCATTTTAAGGAGTTCAAAGAAGTAATTCTGGATTTTTAAAAGATAAATGGTAATTCCAAAAATGCTTAAAATTTTTATATGAGTTCCTTATATTATTTAGAAGCCTTGGGTAGGGTTTGGATTGATTTGGACTTTGTTTGATCCTTAGAACCCAAAACCACCTCCCCCTGCCTTATGAACTCCTTTACCAACTCCGGAAACCCTAGGTTCTCGGAGTACCGTGAAGGAAAGTTGTACTCAAGACTTAGATAATAAGTTTATATTATCTTAGCATCCTCATGAGCATCCCATGGCATCCATTCTTATGCATATATATGGTTATGTTAGAACACGAAGAAGAAGAAGTCACTGAAGAGGGAACTCCACCAACCTCAGATCCTCAAGCAGGCAACTGCTTTTATTTCGATATTTGTGGATCCGAGCAGGACTCACCTGATAACAAAGGCAAGCCCCGGTGCATGCAACCCTTCCTTGTGTTTTTAAATACTTTTCGCACACTTTAAGTCTAGTGAAATGTGCATTAGGTTATCGGAGTTGCTTAAAACCCTTTGATGCATTGCCTTCCTTGATATCCGTACCTTTATAGATACTTCTGTGAAGTATCAAAATTATGATTTACAAAAAATGCTTAGCCTTGCTTAGATCTTGTGGATAGAGGTTGCCCTTAATTTAACTCGAGAAAGGATGGCTTCTACCTGCAAGAATATTTTCATTTAGAGCAATGGTGGGATCTTACTGCAAAGTTCCCTATGATGCTCTTTCATCCTAAGGAACAGACACAATCCTAAGGATGGAAATACGTAAATTGAGACTTGGGGTAAGAACAGGTGATGTTCTACCCAGGTTGGTTAAGGATTAACGCGTATGTAGGCGTGCTGACCGAGGACCCTTTAACTGGTCACATGCCTCGTCATGGGTAAGCCTTGCCTCGGGCAGACTAAGGCCGGAATAAGATAACACGAAATGGGAGTGGAGCGGTGGCGAGAGTAGCGTGTACCCTCCGTGGCAAGAGGCTGGACGGTGGTGTATCTGTGCTCTCGGTTTGTGTGAACCTGATCCGGTCTTAAGAACCCCGGTGGCGGGTTGACATATGCAAGGGTTAAGTGCTACATATGTCGTGTGATTGGAGATCCTCAGCTGAGTATAATCGATTCGGATCGCCGTACCTTCGCGGTTATGAAGACTTGGTCACTTCCCTGCAACCTAAAGTCAGGACGTGAACACTATGGATAAAAATGATGTTGTGATGTGAAGTTAGACTAGATGCAAATAGAGTCTATTAATACCTTATATGGCGTTAAAAGATTGAAAGTAAGGACTCACTTTAGTAAGCTACTTCTGCAAAAGTATAAGTTGATTTTTGCTAAAGCCTCTCCTTGACTCCTATTTATCCAGCATACCCTTGAGAGTCTTTTCCTTAGTCGGGTAAGACTTGCTGAGTAATTCCATACTCAGGGTTTATCCCTTCGTTGTTTTTAGGTGAGGAAGTAGCAGACTTTTGCTGCTTCTGTGCCAGGGTGGTTCCCAAAGAAGAAAAACAAGACTGAAGTGCGGGAGGACTCGGTCCTCCACATAAGATCTTTTGTTTTTAACTTATCGGGAGATGTTTGTGCCTCCTTTGGTTTGTATAATATTACTACTCTGCACTCACTTTTAGACTGGTCTGTAATAAAGTAACTCGAGCTTGCTTTTGAAATAAATGTAAGATTATGTAATTCGCTTCTGCATTTCTTTATCTCTGATGTTCTGTAATGTCTGCAAGACGGGTGAAACGTTCCTGGTGAGGTCGGGAAAGATACCGAGCTTGTCAAGTGACTTAGGAACATCTACAGGGTGTCTGATGTCTGTTAGACAAGGACAACTGTAGGTGGGCCTAATTACTTGGGAGGTTCCGTCACACTAATCTTCAACCAGCCCAGAGGAAAGTGGCCAGACGAGCTGATTAAAGTGGTGTGGAGCCACAACACAACTGCGTCAAGGTCAACAGGATTCACACCCTTCGAGCTCCTATTTGGTGACAAAGCAATAACTCCAGAAGAAGCAAAAACAGGGTAAAGAACAATGGTTTCGACAGAAGACGAAGCTGATTATCAAGTAACAAAAGATACTATAGAAGGGACCATACTTCAGGCTATAGAGCACATTAATAAATATCAGGCCGAAACAATAAAGTGGCGTGATAGAAAAGTTCGATTGAAAAACATCAAACCAGGCCATTTGGTGCTTCGGAGAGTGGCCAACCCAGATACAGTGGGCAAGTTACAACTAAAGTGGGAAGGTCCTTTTCTGGTAGTATCTTTGTCAAGACCCGGTTCTTATAGATTGAAGGATATGGACGGCAACGACATACCCAGATCTTGGAATGCGGATGAGCTTCAGCGATACTATGTGTAATGTGATGTAATCTTTTTTCATTTTTTCTATGGCACCCTTTTCCTTTCAAGAGGGGAGAAAGGTTTTTAATGGGGCCATAGCTTGTAATTTTTCATTCTTATTTAGCCCTATGAGGGCCAAATCCCCCAAAGATGTAACATGTAAAATCTGAGCATGCACCATTGAGTGCAAAAAGAAAAACAGGGAGAAGCTCAAAAGACGTCCCCAAGGGGATGCAGAGCATGACGAAGCTGCAAAAAGTCGTTCCTAAGGGAGTGCACCATAAGTTTTCTACTCAAAAGTCGTTCCTAAGGGAATGCAGAGCCAAAAGCATGACGAAGTTGCAAAAAGTCGTTCCTAAGGGGGCGCAGTGTAAGTTTTCTGCTCAAAAGTCGTTCCAAAGGGAATGCAGAGCCAAATACCACCGAAATAGTAGGTGAAGAAGTTCAAAAGTCGTTCCTAAGGGGATGCAGAGCTTAAAAGACTCAAAAGTCGTTCCTAAGGGGATGCAGAGTCTGGGTGTGGTTTCGTGTGTGTGATTGGGACATTCATTTGCACATTACATTACATCATTCATTGTATTCATACACATTCATGTAGACATTCGTAGGATCATCATCATCATAACATAAAACACAAACAGATACTTCAGCTTTGATAACAATGCTTCGATGAGCACGAAGAAGCGAAGATATGCTTCGTTGTGTACGAAAAGAAGGGAAGGTGTTTTTCGCCTTCGGCTCAAAAGATACAAGTTTCGTCCATAGCAAAGCAATTTACACATGGATGAAAAGGTAAAAATATATTACTAAGTATGGACAAATATACAGAGTAATGTTCAATTCTCGATTACAATGTCTTTTACAAATGCCTCTAAAGATCTATGCAGGCAGGCCTAAAAAACAGCTTCAACGGCCTTCGGAATCTGCTTCAGATTATTAATCTTCGGCATCATCATCCTACACACAACAAAGCAGTTGTTGGGGGCCTTCGTCCTCCGAAGGTCCTCAAAAACATGATTTGACAATGTTTTCCAAGTGGATTATGTGAACAGGTATTTGTAGACTCAGAACTATGAATATGAAGCACGGCCAGGACGAAGCCTGAATCAGACGAAGGACGAGCACAGCCGAAGCTGTGCGCAGGGAAGCTTCGTCGCGACAGCAGAGGGGGGAACCGACTTAAAGATGAAAAGACTGCGTGGACCTTGACAAATTTCCATAAGCCATTAACAAATGTAATGGACATGGATGTAATTTTACGTGGGCTGCGTCCCGCGCCTATAAATAGATGAACAGTACTCCCGTACTGTTCACGCTGACTTGACATTGTCTTTTGCGTCACGCTTGTACTTTTTACCTTCTCTCAGGACCGAAGGTACATTTGTAATTTGAAATCATTTCTATTTCTCCATGTTAATAAAATAGAAATGATTCTGTGTTGATATTTATGTTTCACGCTTTATATGAATCCTTCGTTATTACTTGTTGAATTTACGAAGGTATGTCTCTTGTGACCTTCGTCCGGAGCTCATTATTCCCGAAGGGGAATAATGATTGGTAGGACGAAGGGCCTTAACATTTAACACTTTTTATGTTGCCTTGTTCTTAATCCGAAGCATTTGAGAACAAGTCCCCAACAGCAGTATAAGGTAAAAAGTAATCACAAGAAAAGGTAAGCAACAGGTATAAGTTTCATACCTGCTTAAGCAAGCTTCGGGCCTCGTTACCAGCCAAATCCCGGCCACCCTTCGCCCAAATTTGTATTATAAATCTGTTCCCTATGCTTCGGGTTTCGCCGGGAATATCAACCAAATCTATTGAAGATAGGCTGAAGTTTGGTCTATTCACAATCTTCCCGTGTGTACAACCAACTTTTAGAAACGCTGCAGCTGTGCCACGAGAAGCTAGCAGGGCACAGAAGTCACCGTGCCCCGCTATTACTTCGTCAAGCGCCTCGACTTTGCCTTCAATGTGTTTGAAGGTGCTTGATATGTTTTCGGCCGAAGTGGTAAACTTTTCAGCGCTGACTCCAACTGAGTTGAAAACCTTCTTCAATCGCTGTATGTAGCGGCTGCCAAAACCCATACACATGTTCCGAAGCTCTTTCAAAGATTGTTGCAGCTTTGTATTTTCGACAGCTTCAGCTTCGTATTTTGCCTGCAAGTTTTTTCTTTCTTGTTCGAAGCTCTCTGATTTTTGGAGAAGTTCCCTGTTTAATCTAGCATTTTCGGCTTGCGCTTCTGCAAGGGAACCTTCCATTGCTTGGAGTAGGAAATCATTCTTTTCAAGAGAAGCTTCGTATTCTTTAACCTTGTTCTCTAAACCCTCGATTATAATTTCGTTCTTTTTATCCTCGAGGTCTTGTTGCATTTGCAGTGCTTTGCTCAGCAGCATACTCTGTACAAATAAACCTTCATCAACAAGCTTGCCTCGTCGCAAAAATAAAAAGTAAAATTTTGCTTCATCACAAAAAATTTACCTTAAAGTTGGAATAAAACAAACTACCAAAGATATGTTGTCGTTGATAGCTGCTAATATCAGCTTCTAGCTTCGGAAAACCGACACTCTTCGATAGAGTGTCGATTACCTTTGCCCCGTCCGGTCGCGAACGCATCCCAAGGCCTCTTCTTTGATCCCGCCAAAGAGCATGGCTCCTGGCTGGTAGGCACAGGAAATGCCATATTCCTGTAGCTCCTTCTTTTCGGCCTCAGATAGTTCTTGTCCGATCAGGTTCTGAAGGTCGAAATCTTTTTCTTCCAAAGCAGCATCGGCAATTTTCTTCCCTTTGTCAGGCACTGGGGCCATGACCTATTCTGCAGCCGCAGCTGTTTCTTCTATAGGCATACCCAATATCAATTTATCAATTTCAGATAGGGTGACCTCCAAGTTGGCAGCTTTGGCAGAAATGTTTGCTTTGGCAGTGGCCGTGGCCGATGGTGGTGTCCGTTCAATGGCTTCCATTACGGTGTCGATCCTTCACTTTTTCTGCCCATCCACCTTTTTTGTAGTTGAGGGCTCGTCCTTCTTCTGTAAAAGCTTCGTCAGTTCCGGTCTCAGAGGACTTAGCAGCTTGATAGGTAAAGGTTCAGTCATTACCTTTAAAATCTCTTCCACTTCAACAGCAGGAGGTGTCGAAGGAGTTTCCTTTTCCACCTCGGTCACCTTCGGCTCTAGAGTTGCAGCTTTTCTTTTCTTCAAAGCCGCCACCTTCGGCTCGGGACTGGTTTTTCTCTTCTTTGAAATTTTCTCATCTTCCTTCACCATTCTGGCAGCTTGTCTGCTTAGAACACTAACAATCTTTTTCCTCTTCATCCCTTCGGCACCTTTGTTGAGTTGCTTGTAATTAGGGTATTCAAATTTTAGAGCGTCCATTACCCGGTTTAACCTTCGTTTTGGCTGAGTGCCGAAGGCTGCTGTCATTAATTGGTCTTCTTTTTTGGTATAGTTTCCCAAAATCTCATTACACATAGTTTCAATCATTTCCAGTCATTCTTGGCAAGGTTGCTTGAACTGTTTTTTCAAATTTGAAGCGATAAGGTAATTGAACAAGTTCATATTTCTTCTTTGTTCCCTTCATCTTCGGCATCACCCAGTCACTTGGCGTTGGGTATGTTCGGTTGGCTAGGTATTCTTGCACCAAGTCTGTGGTGCTGATTTGTTCAGCCACCACCCTGAATTCTACCTTGGCCAGTTGGCATGCTGACCCTATCTGCATGTTGCAAAGGGGCCTGGTCATTCCGAAGTTTAAAGTCAGCGGGCACATGACCATCGTCATCAGTTTCCCCCTCTTCTTCTCATCGGCCTTCATATAAAACCATTCACCCTTCCAGCCGGTTTGCCATTTGGTACGGTAGCTGAGAACTGGAGCCTTCGTATCTTTGCGATACGCAAAATTGTAGCAGCCAAAATTTTCATGCAGACCGTCTGCCCTGGCCTTCGTCTGGTAGTGCAACTAGTGCACTCGGCAGAATGCTTCGGCATCTGGGCTCATCCCCTGGCTTTGGAGGGCCCAGATGAAAACGCTAAGCCTAACAATGGCGTTAGGGGTCAGCTGATGAAGATATATTTCGAAATTTTTCAAAACTTCCCCAATCATCTCGTTCAGAGGAAGTCGGAGTTCTGCTCTAAAAAACTCTTGAAGACAACCACTTCATCATCCTTCGGCGCTGGGGTGGTTTCTTCTCCGGCAAATCGAATAAGTTTCCTTTCAGCTTCGCTAAAGTAGCCAAGCTTCATCATCATCGACATGTCAGCTTCAGACACAATAGACTTTTCAAAATATAGATGACTTGGCTTTGATGGGGACAAAATACTATAATCTTCTTTGTCCTCTTCAACATCTTCTTCTTCAGCAATGGCCTGTTCAGCTTCGGTAACAGGGGCACCTTCGTCAGTAGTTCCCTCTGTCACAACTAGACCTAACTGTCTCACGACTTTGGAAATGGGAGCTATCTTAGTGGCCTCGGTCTCCTCACCTTCACGAGTCACCCTTGCAGTCGAACATACTCTAGCCATCTGATGAATTTTTTGCAGTCCTTACGAAGTTGATGTTTCTTTTTGCAGTTCTGACAAGCTCTCTTTTTTGATGAAGTTAACTCTAAATGATGGTGTTCGCTTGAGAGCGCAGTAAAAAATCTTCAGCTATGGTTAAATTTTTTAACAGCACAACAGTGCAATGGCAATGAATGCTGTGGTAACTCTACACCAACCCGTTTGTTTATATAGTGCTGCAGGTGGGAAGGTGAACCGCCAAATCGCCCGCACCCGCTTAATGGTGGACCACTCGGCGCCTGGAAGGTGAATCGCCAGATCGCTCGTATTCGCTGAGTGGTGGACCACTCGACGTTTGAAATATTATAATCGTTTCTCGGCAACTAGCTCAGGGAAGGTGTTTTTTGGACCTTCGGCATTCCGAAGCCTTTGAGATTTTTTTGTGGAATCAAGCTCGTTATGAAAAATGATCTAGCATCACGAAGGGGATATTGTTGGGGGCCTTCTACTTTGCCAAAGGTCCTCCAAGCAAAAACACCTTTGGCAGTGTGATATGCAAACTGACACAACACGAAGGTACAAGCCGAAGCTACAATCCAGGGAGCTTCAGCATGACAACGCCTTGAGACGAAGGGTAGCACCGACTTAAAGAGTAAAAGACCATTTAGTCCTTGATAATTTGTGTTTTGGTTATGATTAGTTATCAAGGACACGAATGTAATTTTGTCCGAGCTGCGTCCCGTGCCTATAAATAGATGAACAATACCCTAGTACTATTCACGCTTACCTGTATTCACTCGCACGTCACTCTTGAGCTCGTTCCTTTTGTCAAGCCAAAGGTACAAATATAATTTACTGTCATTAATATTTGTTCATGATAAGATAATGAGAATGTGAATAATTTAATGATTCAATATGTCTACTCATGTTATTTTCCATGTTTCATATGCTTCTACTTTCATTATTACATACTGATATGATGAAGGTATGTCCTTCATAACCTTCGTCTGAAGATCATTATATCCTAAGGGAGATAATGCTTCGGAAGACGAAGGTCTTTAACCACTAACATTTTGTGTTACCTTGTTCTTAATTTATAGCATTTGAGAACAAGTCCCCAACAGCCCGCCTCGTCTCCTCGCCATTACTCACCCACCAGCAAGGTTTGGCGCCTTGCGTCCCCGCGCCCTGTGACCGAGCCATCTCGTCACCACCGCCTGCATCGAGCCATCCCGTCGCCACCACTGTGCTGCCATCATCGCCGTCGCAGTGTGCCTCGCCGGTGCACGCCACCTCCTCCTTCCCCCTTCTCCTCGGCCGCCTATAAAAGGACCGCCACGAGCCCCTCATCTCCTCGCGCCAGCCTCGGCCATCCCTCACCCCTCCCTCGGGCTCAATCGAGCCAGCGTCGCCGCGCTCTCCCTCCGCTCCAATGAGTTCCCCCTCCCCTCTCTAGTAGCCTAAGGTTCAATTAAGTTAGCTCATGAACTTCACCACCTCTCCACGATCACGAGGCACCACTTTCGCCTCCCCCGTCACGCTCAGTGGTCTCATCGGTGACCTTGCCGCCGTGAGAACCTGCCACCTCGCCGTGGACCAGCCATCCAAGTGCCTATCGGTCAAATTGACCCCTCCACCATGACCCCCTACCCCTACCCGTGCTTCGCCACCTCCCCAACCACAAGGAACCGGATCACCGATGGAGAACCGCCGTCGGGCTCCAGCGACCGGTTTTCCCTCCCGGTCGGACCCCCGTCTCGCCCCGCTAACGTCGTTTCCCCCTCCCCCTCGCTAGCACGTGGGCCTGCGCCCACGGCGCCGTCCCTACGTTGCTCCCGCTGGCAGGCCGAGTTGGGCTGGCCGCCCGCGTGGCTGCACGCGCGAGCGCGCTCGCTGGGCCGAAATCCCCCTGGGCCAAGCTAACCAGGAAACCTTTTCCTTTTTTCCTTTTTCCTTTTTCTTTTCCTATTTTCATATATATGTTTATATGTTGATATTTTATGCACCAAAAATAGTCCAAATATTCTTTAAGTCACATAATAATAATATTTAGAACTTGACACACCTTACTAAGCCACAATGGTTGATGTAGTGTTTATTGCCTGTTTGTGCTAGGCGAAGAGGGATCCGACCCTTCAGAAATCGTGGCTCCAGAAGAAGGGCAGGAGCCCGACCTCTCGGAAATAGATCTTTCGTGCCAAGAGAACTTCGACGAAGGCAAGTCCATTCTTCCCATGATGCATGAATTACCTACTCTTTCTACCACTACCTAAGCCGGGAGTATGGGTTGGGTTCTATGCATTGTGAGTCGAAAGATGGTCTGCATTAAAGAATGTCTTTTGAGTACGAAATGTGGGTCGAGGAAATGGTGGTCTTTCTAAAAAGGAAAATGTTTTCAAAAAATGTATGATGAAGGGTATTCACCCTTATCACCTTTTGAGTGGGATGGTCAGGGACTCCCTGGTTTAGGGGAGGGCCTCAGGTGTTGGCTCAGCCGGGTTAGGTGTGAGCACGAAGGATTGTCCCCCCATATAAGGACTGGTTTGTCATCCTTCACTACTTGTACTCATGACAAGTACAACCACTCGAGACTGTATGGGCAGTCACAAAATCTGAACTTGTATGGTCCAAACCCTAGGGTTATGATGGCTGGGGAGCACCGGGAGGATAAGGAGGGGGAATGTTTTGTCCGGTTTGGGCATGGTGGTGGCCTGACTCCTTCTGGTGTAACTGTTAAGGTAAGGACGTGCAAGGAAGGAAAGAGATTCGGATTCGTGTCTCATTGGCCATAAGACCACAGAGCCAGACTAGTGGGTAAAGTGTACCCCTCTTCGCAAAGTTTGAAACCTATTCGAATAGTCCATCCACTGGTATGGATGAGTCTGGTGTGGTATGGCAATTAGTGTTTTTGATCTTCGTAAACAGGGGAGTGTGTGTGGGTGTTTTTGGAATTAAAAGTAATACCACGGGAGCAGGAAGCTCAGTGGTGGTTGAGTGTGAAAATGTGCTACTTCTCTCTCTAGGGTAAACCATCAAAGTATAGCCTTTCTCTAAAAAACAAAAAAAATTAACTTCAACTCCACCTTACCAAGCATGTACTGTATAGGTCTCTATCTCTTTACGGGCGGGATGGGCTTGCGGAATACCTAGTGTATTCACCTAGATTTATTTATGTTTTCAGCAGCTGAAGACTTCTTTTCTGCTATGTTCGACTAGAAGGGGGCTGTGTCTACACCCAGTCTGCCTGTGGCTTGGGCTAGATGATCTTCCACTGTGCCTTTATTTCCAGGCTCGCTAGAGCTTGTAGTTTAGTATTGTAATAACTATTATTCGAAACTCTGTACTATTTGAAGAAAGAAATGTGTTTCCTAGCCTCCTGGGACTAGTAATTGTTTCACATTTGAAGTCACAAAGGATCGGGATGCTTCAGGGAGCTTTATTTTTCTCATAGGAGGAGAACATCCTCTTCTCCCCTGTCATGTGGTTTGTGCACCCGCTATCGATTATCCAACTTGAACCACCGGATGCATAAACCTACAAAATAATTTAGGCCTTGTTCTTAGGTACCCAAATAGTCTTGGGTCCTTTGACGTTAGTGAAAGTCGCCTAGAGGGGGGGTGAATAGGGCGAAACTGAAATTTACAAATATAAACACAACTACGAGACGGGTTAGCGTTAGAAATAAATACAAGTCCGAGAGAGAGGGCGCAAAACAAATCGTGAGCAAATGCAGAGTGAGACACAATGATTTGTTTTACCGAGGTTCGGTTCTCGCAAACCTACTCCCCGTTGAGGAGGCCACAAAGGCCAGGTCTCTTTCAACCCTTACCCTCTCTCAAACGGTCCCTCGGACCGAGTGAGCTTCTCTTCTCAAATCAAAACCGGGAACAAAACTTCCCCGCAAGGACCACCACACACTTGGTGTCTCTTGCCTCGGTTACAAATGAGTTTTGATCACAAGAACAAGTGAGAAAGAAAAGAAGCAATCCAAGTGCAAGAGCTCAAAAGAACACGACAAATCTCTCTCTCTAATCACTAAAGCCTTGTGTGGAATTAGAGAGGATTTGATCACTTGGGTGTGTCTAGAATTGAATGCCTAGCTCTTGTAAGTGGTTGAGAAGTGGAAAACTTGGATGACTTGAATGTGGGGTGGTTGGGGGTATTTATAGCCCCAACCACCAAACTAGCCGTTTGGTGGGGCTGTCTGTCGCATGGTGCACCGGACAGTCCGGTGCACACCGGACATGTCCGGTGCGCCAGCCACGTCACCAAAGCCGTTGGGTTCTGACCATTGGAGCTCTGACTTCTGGGCCCGCCTGGATGTCCGGTGGCGCACCGGACATGTACTGTAGAGTGTCCGGTGCGCCACTACGTGCGTGCCTGACTTCTGCGCGCTCTGGCGCGCATTAATTGCTGTTGTAGGTGACCGTTGGCGTGAAGTAGCCGTTGCCCCGTAGTTACACTAGACAGTCCGGTGTACACCGGACATGTCCGATGAATTATAGCGGAGCAGCCATTGCAGTTTCCCGAAGCTGGCGAGTTCCTGAGGCCGCTCTTCCTTGGAGCACCGGACACTGTCCGGTGTACACCGGACAGTCCGGTGAATTATAGTGGAGTTGCCTCTGGATTTTCCTGAAGACGACGAGTTTGCGCTGGAGTCCTCTGGTGCACCGGACATGTCCGGTGGCACACCGGACAGTCCGGTGCGCCAGAGCAGAGGTGCCTTCGGTTGTCCCTTTGCTCTTTTGTTGAACCCAATACTTGGTCTTTTTATTGGCTAAGTGTGAACCTTTGGCACCTGTATAACTTATACACTAGAGCAAACTAGTTAGTCCAATTATTTGTGTTGGGCAATTCAACCACCAAAATTAATTAGGGACTAGGTGTAAGCCTAATTCCCTTTCAATCTCCCCCTTTTTGGTGATTGATGCCAACACAAACCAAAGCAAATATAAAAGTGCATAATTGAACTAGTTTGCATAATGTAAGTGCAAAGGTTGCTTGGAATTGAGCCAATAAATGTTACTTACTAGATATGCATGGATTGTTTCTTTATTATTAACATTTTGGACCACGCTTGCACCACATGTTTTGTTTTTGCAAATTCTTTTTGTAAATTCTTTTTAAAGTCCTTTTGCAAAATGGTCAAAGGTAAATGAATAAGATTTTGAGAAGCATTTATAAGATTTGAAAATTTTTCTCCCCTTGTTTCAAATGCTTTTTTCCTTTGACTAAAAACAAAACTCCCCCTCAATCAATTCTCCTCTTAGTGTTCAAGAGGGTTTTAAGATATCAACTTTTGAAAATACTACTTGCTCCCCCTTTAGAACACAAAGAGATACCAATTTGAAATTTACCAATTGAAAATCATTAATTTTAAAAATTAGGGTGGTGGTGCGGTCCTTTTGCTTTGGACCAATACTTTCTCCCCCTTTGGCATGAATCGCCAAAAACGGATACTTGGAGTGAAATATAGGCCCGTGTCTAACTACTATCTCCCCTTTGGCAAATAAAACATATGAGTGAGGATTATACCAAAGACGGAGAGTGAAGCGGAGCGACGGCGAAGGATAGGTAGTAGAGTGGAGTGGAAGCCTTTGTCTTCGCCGAAGACTCCAATTCCCTTTCAATATACCAATGACTTGGTTTGAAATACACTTGAAAACATATTAGTCATAGCATATATCAAAGAGAAATGATCAAAGGTATACTCAAGAGCTATGTGGGCAAATTAGCAAAAGAAATTTCTAGAATCAAGAATATTGAGCTCATGCCTAAGTTTGGTAAAAGTTTGTTCATCAAGAGGCTTGGTAAAGATATCGGCTAATTGATCTTTAGTGTTAATGTAAGCAATCTCGATATCCCCCTTTTGTTGGTGATCCCTAAGAAAATGATACCGAATGGCTATGTGTTTAGTGCGGCTATGCTCAACGGGATTATCCGCCATGCGGATTGCACTCTCATTATCACATAGAAGAGGAACTTTGGTTAATTTGTAACCATAGTCCCGCAGGGTTTGCCTCATCCAAAGTAATTGCGTGCAACAATGGCCTGCGGCAATATACTCGGCTTCGGCGGTAGAAAGAGCGACCGAATTTTGCTTCTTTGAAGCCCAAGACACTAAGGATCTTCCCAAGAACTGGCAAGTCCCCGATGTGCTCTTCCTATTGATTTTGCACCCCGCCCAATCGGCATCCGAATAACCAATCAAATCAAATGTGGATCCTCGAGGGTACCAAAGCCCAAACTTAGGAGTATAAGCCAAATATCTCAAGATTCGTTTTACAGCCGTAAGGTGTGATTCCTTAGGGTCGGCTTGGAATCTTGCACACATGCATACGGAAAGCATAATGTCTGGTCGAGATGCACATAAATAAAGCAATGAACCAATCATCGACCGGTATACCTTTTGATCGACGGATTTACCTCCCGTGTCGAGGTCGAGATGCCCATTTGTTCCCATGGGTGTCTTGATGGGCTTGGCATCCTTCATTCCAAACTTGGTTAGAATGTCTTGAGTGTACTTCGTTTGGCTAATGAAGGTGCCCTCTTGGAGTTGCTTGACTTGAAATCCCAAGAAATACTTCAACTCCCCCATCATAGACATCTCGAATTTTTGTGTCATGATCCTACTAAATTCTTCACATGTAGATTCATTAGTAGACCCAAATATAATATCATCAACATAAATTTGGCATACAAACAAATTATTGTCAAGAGTTTTAGTGAATAAAGTAGGATCGGCCTTGTCGACTTTGAAGCCATTAGCTATAAGGAAATCTCTTAGGCATTCATACCATGCTCTTGGGGCTTGCTTGAGCCCATAAAGCGCCTTAGAGAGCCTATAAACATGGTTAGGGTACTCACTGTCTTCAAAGCCGGGAGGTTGCTCAACATAGACCTCTTCCTTGATTGGTCCATTGAGGAAGGCACTCTTCACGTCCATTTGATAAAGCTTGAAGCCATGGTAATTAGCATAGGCTAATAATATACGAATTGACTCAAGCCTAGCTACGGGTGCATAGGTTTCACCAAAATCCAAACCTTCGACTTGTGAATATCCCTTGGCCACGAGTCGAGCTTTGTTCCTTGTCACCACACCATGCTCATCTTGCTTGTTGCGGAAGACCCATTTGGTTCCTACAACATTTTGGTTAGGACGCGGAACTAAATGCCATACCTCGTTCCTCGTGAAATTGTTGAGCTCCTCTTGCATCGCCATCACCCAATCCGAATCTTGAAGTGCTTCCTCTACCCTGTGAGGCTCAATAAAGGAAATAAAAGAGTAATGCTCACAAAAATGTGCAACACGAGATCGAGTGGTTACCCCCTTATGAATGTCACCGAGGATGGTGTCGACGGGGTGATCTCGTTGGATTGCTTGGTGGACTCTTGGGTGTGGCGGCCTGGGTTCTTCATCCTCCTTGTCTTGATCATTTGCATCTCCCCCTTGATCGTTGCCATCATCTTGGGGTGGCTCATCTCTTTGATCTTCTTCTTCATCAACTTGAGCCTCGTCCTCATTTTGAGTTGGTGGAGATGCTTGCGTGGAGGAGGATGGTTGATCTTGTGCATGTGGAGGCTCTTCGGATTCCCTAGGACACACATCCCCAATGGACATGTTCCTTAGCGCGATGCACGGAGCCTGTTCTTCACCTATCTCATCAAGATCAATTTGCTCTACTTGAGAGCCTTTAGTCTCATCAAACACAACGTCACAAGAAACTTCAACTAGTCCTGAGGACTTGTTAAAGACTCTATATGCCCTTGTGTTTGAATCATATCCTAGTAAAAAGCCTTCTACAGTTTTAGGAGCAAATTTAGATTTTCTACCTCTTTTAACAAGAATAAAGCATTTGCTACCAAAAACTCTAAAATATGAAATATTGGGCTTTTTACCGGTTAGGAGTTCATAGGATGTCTTCTTGAGGATTCAGTGCAGATATAACCGGTTGATGGCGTAGCAGGCGGTGTTGACTGCCTCGGCCCAAAACCGATCCGATGTCTTGTACTCATCAAGCATGGTTCTTGCCATGTCCAATAGAGTTCGATTCTTCCTCTCCACTACACCATTTTGTTGTGGGGTGTATGGAGAAGAGAACTCATGCTTGATGCCCTCCTCCTCAAGAAAGCCTTCTATTTGTGAGTTCTTGAACTCCGTCCCGTTGTCGCTTCTAATTTTCTTGATCCTTAATCCGAACTCATTTTGAGCTCGTCTTAAGAATCCCTTTAAGGTCTCTTGGGTATGAGATTTTTCCTGCAAAAAGAACACCCAAGTGAAGCGAGAATAATCATCCATAATAACTAGACAGTACTTACTCCCGCCGATGCTTATGTAAGCGATCGGGCCGAATAAATCCATGTGTAGGAGCTCCAGTGGCCTGTCACTTGTCATGATGTTCTTGTGTGGATGATGAATGCCAACTTGCTTCCCGGCTTGGCATGCGTTACAAATCCTGTCTTTCTCAAAATGAACATTTGTTAATCCTAAAATGTGCTCTCCCTTTAGAAGCTTATGAAGATTCTTCATTCCAACATGGGCTAGTCGGCGGTGCCAGAGCCAACCCAAGTTAGTCTTAGCTATTAAGCAAGTGTCGAGTTCAGCTCTATCAAAATCTACCAAGTATAGCTGACCCTCTAACACTCCCTTAAATGCTATTGAATCATCACTTCTTCTAAAGACAGTGACACCTACATTAGTAAATAGACAGTTGTAGCCCATTTGACATAATTGAGATACGGAAAGCAAATTGTAATCTAAAGAATCTACAAGAAAAACATTAGAAATGTAATGGTCAGGAGATATAGCTATTTTACCCAAACCTTTGACCAAACCTTGGTTACCATCCCCGAATGTGATAGCTCGTTGGGGATCTTGGTTTTTCTCGTAGGAGGAGAACATCTTCTTCTCCCCTGTCATGTGGTTTGTGCACCAGCTGTCGATGATCCAACTTGAGCCCCCGGATGCATAAACCTACAAAACAATTTTAGTTCTTGACTTTAGGTACCCAAACGGTCTTGGGTCCTTTGGCATTAGAAACAAGAACTTTGGGTACCCAAACACAAGTCTTGGAGCCCTTGTGTTTGCCCCCAACAAACTTGGCAACTACCTTGCCGGATTTGTTAGTCAAAACATAAGATGCATCAAAAGTTTTAAATGAAATATTATGATCATTTGATGCATTAGGAGTTTTCTTTCTAGGCAACTTGGCACGGGTTGGTTGCCTAGAGCTAGATGTCTCACCCTTATACATAAAAGCATGGTTAGGGCCAGAGTGAGACTTCCTAGAGTGAATTCTCCTAATCTTGCTCTCGGGATAATCGGCAGGGTACGAAATGTAACCCTCGTTATCCTGAGGCATGGGAGCCTTGCCCTTAACAAAGTTAGACAAGTTTTTAGGATGGGCACTAAGTTTGACATTGTTTCCCTGTTGAAAGCCAATGCCATCCTTGATGCCAGGGCGTCTCCCATTATAGAGCATACTTCTAGCAAATTTAAATTTTTCATTTCTCTAAGTTATGCTCGGCAATTTTAGCATCTAATTTTGCTATATGATCATTTTGTTGTTTAATTAAGACCATGTGATCATGAATAGCATCAACATCAATATCTCTACATCTAGTACAAATAGACACATGCTCAATAGTAGATGTAGAGGGTTTGCAAGAATTAAGTTCAACAATCTTAGCACGCAAAATATCATTGTTATCTCTAAGATTGGAAATTGTAACATTGCAAACATCTAATTCTTTAGCCTTAGCAATCAATTTCTCATTCTCATTTCTAAGGCTAGCAAGAGAAACATTCAACTCATCAATCCTAGCAAGTAAGTCAACATTATCATCTCTAGGATTGGAAGTTGAAACATTACAAACATGAGAATCAACCTTAGCAATTAATTTAGCATTCTCATTTCTAAGGTTGGTAATAGTGTCATGGCAAGTGCTTAGCTCACTAGATAGTTTTTGACATTTTTCTATTTCTAGAGCATAAGCATTTTTAACCTTAACATGTTTCTTGATTTCCTTAATTAGGAAGTCCTCTTGGGAATCCAAAAGGTCATCCTTTTCATGAATAGCACTAATTAATTCATTTAATTTTTCCTTTTGTTCCATGTTAAGGTTGGCAAAAAGGGTACGCAAGTTATCCTCCTCATCACTAGCATTTTCATCACTAGAAGACTCATATTTAGTGGAGGATTTAGATTTAACCTTCTTCTTTTTGCCGTCCTTTGCCATGAGGCACTTGTGGCCGACGTTGGGGAAGAGGAGTCCCTTGGTGACGGCGATGTTGGCGGCGTCCTCGTCGTCGGAGGAGGAGTCGGTGGAGCTCTCGTTGGAGTCCCACTCGCGGCACACGTGGGCATCGCCGCCCTTCCTCTTGTGGTACCTCTTCTTTTCTCTCCTCTTGCCCTTCTTGTCGTTATCCCTGTCACTGTCACTTGATAATGGACATTTAGCAATAAAGTGATCGGGCTTACCAAACTTGTAGCAAACCTTCTTGGAACGGGATTTGTAATCCTTCCCCTTCCGTTGCTTGAGGATTCAGCGAAAGCTTTTGATAATTAAAGCCATCTCCTCATTGTCGAGCTTGGAGGCGTCAATTGGTTGTCTACTCGGTGTAGACTCCTCCTTCTTCTCCTCCGTCGCCTTAAATGCCACCGGTTATGCTTCGGACATGGAGGGTTCGTCAAGCTCGTTGATCTTCTTTGAGCCTTTAATCATACATTCAAAGCTCACAAAATTCCCGATTACTTCCTCGGGAGTCATTAGTGTATATCTTGGGTTGCCATGAATTAATTGTACTTGAGTAGGGTTAAGGAAAATAAGTGATCTTAAAATAACCTTAACCACCTCGTGGTCATCCCATTTCTTGCTCCCGAGGTTGCGCACTTAGTTCACCAAGGTTTTGAGCCGGTTGTACATATCTTGTGGCTCCTCTCCTTGGCGAAGACAGAAGTGACCGAGCTCCCCCTCGATCGTTTCCCGCTTGGTGATCTTGGTGAGTTCATCACCTTTGTGCGCGGTCTTGAGTAAGTCCCAAATCTCCTTCGCATTCTTCAATCCTTGCACCTTGTTATATTCCTCTCTACTTAGAGAGGCGAGGAGAATGGTTGTGGCTTGGGAATTGAAGTGCTCGATTTGGGCCACTTCATCCACATCATAGTCTTCATCCCCTACGGATGGTACCTGTACACCAAACTCAACAACATCCCATATACTTTTGTGGAGTGAGGTTAGATGAAATCGCATTAAATCACTCCACCTAGCATAGTCTTCACCATCAAACATTGGTGGTTTGCCTAATGGGACGGAAAGCAAGGGTGTATGTTTAGGAATGCGAGGGTAGCGTAAGGGGATCTTACTATACTTCTTATGCTCTTGGCGGTTAGAAGTGACGGACGCTGCGTCGGAGCCGGAGGTGGATGTCGATGAAGAATCGGTCTCGTAGTAGACCACCTTCCTCATCCTCTTTTTCTTGTCACCACTCCGATGCGGCTTGTGGGAAGAGGATTTTTCCTTCTTCTCTTTGTGATGTGAAGAAGATCTTTTCTCCTTCCCTTTGGAGGAGTCCTTCTTCTTCTCCTTCCTCTTGGTGCGGGACTCTTCCGATGAAGTGCTCCCGTGACTCGTAGTCGGCTTGTCGCCGGTCTCCATCTCCCTCTTGGTGTGATCTCCCGACATCACTTCGAGCGGTTAGGCTCTAATGAAGCACCGGGCTCTGATACCAATTGAAAGTCGCCTAGAGGGGGGTGAATAGGGCGAAACTGAAATTTACAAATATAAACACAACTACGAGACGGGTTAGCGTTAGAAATAAATACAAGTCCGAGAGAGAGGGCGCAAAACAAATCGTGAGCAAATGCGGAGTGAGACACAATGATTTGTTTTACCGAGGTTCGGTTCTCGCAAACCTACTCCCCGTTGAGGAGGCCACAAAGGCCGGGTCTCTTTCAACCCTTACCCTCTCTCAAACGGTCCCTCGGACCGAGTGAGCTTCTCTTCTCAAATCAAAACCGGGAACAAAACTTCCCCGCAAGGACCACCACACACTTGGTGTCTCTTGCCTCGGTTACAAATGAGTTTTGATCACAAGAACAAGTGAGAAAGAAAAGAAGCAATCCAAGCGCAAGAGCTCAAAAGAACACGACAAATCTCTCTCTCTAATCACTAAAGCCTTGTGTGGAATTGGAGAGGATTTGATCACTTGGGTGTGTCTAGAATTGAATGCCTAGCTCTTGTAAGTGGTTGAGAAGTGGAAAACTTGGATGACTTGAATGTGGGGTGGTTGGGGGTATTTATAGCCCCAACCACCAAACTAGTCGTTCGGTGGGGCTGTCTGTCGCATGGTGCACCGGACAGTCCGGTGCGCCAGCCACGTCACCAAAGCCGTTGGGTTCTGACTATTGGAGCTCTGACTTCTGGGCCCGTCTGGATGTCCGGTGGCGCATCGGACATGTACTGTAGAGTGTCCGGTGCGCCACTACGCACGTGCCTGACTTCTGCGCGCTCTGGCGCGCATTAATTGCTGTTGCAGGTGACCGTTGGCACGAAGTAGCCGTTGCCCCGCAGTTACACCGGACAGTCCGGTGTACACCGGACATGTCCGGTGAATTATAGCGGAGCAGCCGTTGCAGTTTCCCGAAGCTGACGAGTTCCTGAGGCCGCTCTTCCTTGGAGCACCGGACACTGTCCGGTGTATACCGGACAGTCCGGTGAATTATAGTGGAGTTGCCTCTGGATTTTCCCGAAGACGACGAGTTTGCGCTGGAGTCCTCTGGTGCACCGGACATGTCCAGTGGCACACCGGACAGTCCGGTGCGCCAGACCAGAGGTGCCTTCGGTTGTCCCTTTGCTCTTTTGTCGAACCCAATACTTGGTCTTTTTATTGGCTAAGTGTGAACCTTTGGCACCTGTATAACTTATTGAGAGCACCTAGAGGGGGGGTGAATAGGTGATCTTGTGAAACTTGAAAACTTAAGCCACAAAACTTGGTTAATCGTTAGCACAATAATTGCCAAGTGGCTAGAGAGGAATCCTCAACAAAACACAATAACCAACAAGGATCAATCACAGAGATGGCACGGTGGTTATCCCGTGGTTCGGCCAAGACCAACGCTTGCCTACTCCACGTTGTGGCGTCCCAACAGACGAGGGTTGCAATCAACCCCTCTCAAGCGGTCCAAAGACCCACTTGAATACCACGGTGTTTTGCTTGCTTTTTCTCAATCCCGTTTGCGAGGAATCTCCACAACTTGGAGCCTCTCGCCCTTACACTTGAAATTCACAAAGAACACGGAGCAAGGGAGGGATTAGCAACGCACACAAGACACAAGAATCAGAGTGTCAACACGCACACAAGTCGCAACAAGAGCTCGCAACACAACTCAATGAGTTCACAACTCCACTAGAGCTCTATATGTTATCACAATGAAACGAATGCGCGAAATCGATGTCTTGGTGCTTAGGAATGTTGTAGGAATGCTTGGTGTTCTCCTCCATGCGCCTAGGGGTCCCTTTTATAGCCCCAAGGCAGCTAGGAGCCGTTGAGAGCAATCTAGGAAGGCTGATCTTGCCTTCTGTTGACTGCCGCACCGGACAGTCCGATGCACACCGGACACTGTCCGGTGCCCGATTCCCTTCCAAAAATGGCGCAGTCGACCGTTGGCAGCCTGAGAGTCGTTGGCGCACCGGACAGACCGGTGCCCCCTTCTAGCCGTTGGCCCGGCCACGTGTCCCGCGCAGATCGCGCGGCCGACCGTTGGCTCACCGGACAGTCCGGTGCACACCGGACAGTCCGGTGAATTATAGCCGTACGTCGACGATGAATTCCCGAGAGTGACGAGTTCGCCTGTGAACGGCCCACCGGACAGTCCGGTGCGCCACCGGACAGTCCGGTGAATTATAGCCGTACACCACCGTCGAAGTCCCGAGAGCAGCCTTTTCCCTCGAGCCAGCCTGGCGCACCGGACACTGTCCGGTGCACCACCGGATAGTCCGGTGCACCCAGACTGAGCAGATTTTGGCTGCTCGAGCCATCTTTTCTCCAACTCGATTTTTTCTGTTTCCAGCACTTAGACACAATACATTAGTCCATAAAACAATGTACTAAGTCTGAGAAACATACCTTTATCCTTGATTTGTACTTTGTCCACCTTTTTACAATTAGGCACTTGTGTTGGACACTAAATCACCAAAATACCTAGAAATGGCCCAAGGGCACATTTCCCTTTCAATCTCCCCCTTTTTGGTGATTTATGCCAACACAACATAAAGCAAGTAGAACAAGTACAAAATCACTTCAAATAAGAACTCAAATTATTTTGATTCAAATTTGACATATATGGATCACTCTATGCCACCACTTGGTTTGTTTTTGCAAATCAAACTCAAATTCCTATCTCTAAGTCAAAACCACTTGTAGAGACATAAAGAGAGGTTTTCCAAAGAAATTTGATCAAGGATTTCAAAAACTCCCCCTTTTTCCCATAATCAACACTTCTCCCCACAAGAGGCCAACTTTTGACATAAGAGACAATAAAAGAGTTTTGACAAACCAAAAGCTCTAATCTACTATTTTCAAAATTTCTCAAGTGGTAGCTGATCCATCTATTGCTTTGGCCTTTATTTTCTCCCCCTTTGGCATCAAGCACCAAAACAGGATCAATCTTGGCCCCTTAAACCCCATTGCCTCACCAAAATCTTCAAATAAGAGCAAATGGGCAATAAGAGTATAAAGATGAACTTGGAAAAGTTACTCTTTCCATCGGAGTGCAGTGGAAGTCTTGCATGGTCCAAGTCCACCTTTTCCCTTTCAATCCTCCTTGAAGACTAAAACAACCAAACTCAAGTACATGGTTAGTCTCAAAGGGTCAAGTTGTAGCACAGCTCCCCCTAAATATGTGCATCACTTGCAAAAAGGACTTGTGAGGTCCAGGGAGTGTTTGTACAACTTGAGCACCACAATAAGCAACAAAATGCAGAATGAACATGATCAAAGGCATAAACACATGTATGCTACAATTCAATCCAAGTTCCGCGAATCTAAGATATTGAGCTCACTACGCAGCCTGCAAAAGGTCTTCTCATCTAGAGGCTTGGTAAAGATATCGGCTAGCTGGTTCTCGGTGCTAACATGAAACACTTTGATATCCCCCTTTTGCTGGTGGTCTCTCAAAAAGTGATGCCGGATGTCAATGTGCTTTGTGCGGCTGTGCTCAACAGGATTTTCCGCTATTCGGATAGCACTCTCATTGTCACATAGGAGTGGGACTTTGCTCAGATTGTAGCCAAAGTCCCGGAGGGTTTGCCTCATCCAAAGCAGTTGCGCGCAACACTGTCCTGCGGCAACGTACTCGGCCTCAGCGGTGGATAGGGCAACGGAGGTTTGTTTCTTAGAGTTCCATGACACCAGGGACCTTCCTAAGAATTGGCACGTCCCCGATGTACTCTTCCTATCGACCTTACATCCAGCATAGTCAGAATCTGAGTACCCAATCAAGTCAAAGTTAGACCCCTTTGGATACCAAATCTCGAAGCAAGGCGTAGCGACTAAATATCGAAGAATTCGCTTCACAGCCACTAAGTGACACTCCTTAGGATCAGATTGAAATCTAGCACACATGCATACGCTAAGCATAATATCCGGTCTACTAGCACATAAATAAAGCAAAGAACCTATCATGGACCGGTATGCTTTTTGATCAACGGACTTACCTCCTTTGTTGAGGTCGCTGTGTCCATCAGTTCCCATCGGCGTCTTTGCGGGCTTGGCGTCCTTCATCCCAAACCGCTTTAGCAAGTGTTGCGTGTACTTCGTTTGGGAGATGAAAGTGCCGTCCTTGAGTTGCTTCACTTGGAACCCAAGGAAGTAGTTCAACTCGCCCATCATCGACATCTCGAATTTCTGCGTCATCACCCTGCTAAACTCTTCACAAGACTTTTGATTAGTAGAACCAAATATTATGTCATCGACATAAATTTGGCATACAAAAAGATCACCATCGCAAGTCTTAGTAAAAAGAGTTGGATCGGCTTTCCCGACCTTAAAAGCATTAGCAATTAAAAAGTCTCTAAGGCATTCATACCATGCTCTTGGGGCTTGCTTAAGTCCATAGAGCGCCTTAGAGAGCTTACACATGTGGTCGGGGTACCGTTCATCCTCGAAGCCAGGGGGTTGCTCCACGTACACCTCCTCCTTGATTGGCCCGTTGAGGAAACGCTCTTCACATCCATTTGGTACAACCTAAAAGAATGGTGAGCGGCATATGCTAGCAAGATACGAATTGATTCTAGCCTAGCCACAGGAGCAAAAGTCTCCTCAAAGTCCAAACCTGCGACTTGGGCATAACCTTTTGCCACAAGTCGAGCCTTGTTCCTCGTCACCACCCCGTGCTCGTCCTGTTTGTTGCGGAACACCCACTTGGTTCCCACAACATTTTGCTTGGGACGAGGCACCAGTGTCCAAACTTCATTGCGCTTGAAATTGTTGAGTTCCTCCTGCATGGCCAACACCCAGTCCGGATCTAGCAAGGCCTCTTCTACCCTGAAAGGCTCAATAGAAGAGACAAAGGAGTAATGCTCACAAAAATTAACTAATCCTGAACGAGTAGTTACTCCCTTGCTAATATCACCCAAAATTTGGTCGACGGGATGATCCCTTTGGATCGTCGCTCGAACTTGGGTTGGAGGTGCCTGAGGTGCTTCTTCCTCTTCAACTTGATCATCTTGTGCTGCCCCTTGATCAGGCGCCTCCACTCGAGGTACCTGTTCGTCATCTTGGGTTGGGGGATGCACCATAGTTGAGGAAGACGGTTGATCTTGCTCCAATTGTTCCTGAGGCCGTACATCTCCAATCGCCATGGTGTGTATCGCGGTCGTTGGAACGTCTTCTTCATCTATATCATCAAGATCAACAACTTGCTCTCTTGGAGAGCCATTAGTCTCATCAAATACAACGTCGCTAGAGACTTCAACCAAACCCGATGATTTGTTGAAGACCCTATACGCCTTTGTATTTGAATCATAACCTAATAAAAACCCTTCTATGGCTTTGGGAGCAAATTTGGAATTCCTACCCTTCTTCACTAGAATGTAGCATTTACTCCCAAATACACGAAAGTACGATACATTGGGTTTGTTACCAGTCAGCAGCTCATATGAAGTCTTCTTGAGGAGGCGGTGAAGGTAGACCCTGTTGATGGCGTGGCAAGCCGTGTTCACGGCTTCCGACCAAAAGCACTCGGGGGTCTTGAACTCTCCAAGCATAGTCCTCGCCATATCTATGAGCGTCCTGTTCTTCCTCTCTACCACACCATTTTGCTGAGGTGTGTAGGGAGCGGAGAACTCGTGCTTGATCCCCTCCTCCTCAAGGAACTCCTCCACTTGAAGATTCTTGAATTCGGACCCGTTGTCGCTCCTTATCTTCTTCACTTTGAGCTCAAACTCATTTTGAGCTCTCCCGAGGAAGCGCTTGAGGGTCCCTTGGCTTTCAAACTTATCCTGCAAAAAGAACACCCAAGTGAAGCGGGAAAAGTCATCAACAATAACTAGACCATACTTAGTTCCTCCTATGCTCAGATAGGCGACGGGTCTGAAGAGGTCCATATGCAGCAGCTCCAGAGGTCTTGACGTGGTCATCACATTCTTGCTGTGATGTGCTCCTCCCACTTGTTTACCTGCTTGACAAGCTGCACAAGGTCTATCTTTTTCGAAATGAACATTGGTTAGACCTATCACGTGTTCTCCCTTTAGAAGCTTGTGGAGGTTCTTCATCCCCACATGTGCTAAGCGGCGATGCCACAACCAGCCCATGCAAGTCTTAGCCATTAAGCATGCATCTAGACCGGCCTCTTCTTTTGCAAAATCAACTAAGTAAAGTTTGCCGTCTAGTACACCCTTAAAAGCTAGTGAACCATCACATCTTCTAAAGACAGACACATCTACATTTGTAAATAAACAATTATATCCCATATTACATAATTGACTAACAGATAGTAAATTATATCCAAGACTCTTCACTAAAAACACATTAGAGATAGAATGCTCATTTGATATTGCAATCTTGCCTAAACCTTTCACCTTGCCTTGGTTCCCATCACCGAATATGATTGAATCTTGGGAATCCTTATTCTTGACGTAGGAGGTGAACATCTTCTTCTCCCCCGTCATATGGTTTGTGCATCCGCTGTCGATAATCCAGCTTGAACCCCCGGATGCATAAACCTGCAAGGCAAATTTAGGCTTGGGTCTTAGGTACCCAACTCTTGTTGGGTCCTTCAAGGTTAGTCACAATTTCCTAAGGGACCCAAATGCAAGTTTTATCACCCTTGCATTTTGCCCCTAATTTCCTAGCAACTATCTTCCTATCCTTTCTACAAATAGCAAAGGAAGCATTCAAAGCATGATAAATTGTAGAGGGACCATTCATAACTTTCCTAGAAGCATGAACAAAATTCTTTCTAGGCACATGATGAATATTTTTCCTAGGCATATCTCTACAATGCATATAGGAAGAACTGGAAGCATACATAGCATAAGAATCATAGGCATGTGAATCAAAAGCATTACAACTCCTATGAGACTGTCTTCTATCATTGTACATAAAAGCATGGTTCTTTTTAGTACTACTTGCCATAGGGGCCTTCCCTTTTTCCTTGGCAGAGATAGGATCCTTATGGCTTGTTAAGTTCTTGGCTTCCCTCTTGAAGCCAAGCCCATCCTTAATGGAGGGGTGTCTACCAATCGTGTAGGCATCCCTAGCAAATTTTAGTTTATCAAAATCACTTTTGCTAGCCTTAAGTTGGGCATTAAGACTAGCCATTTCATCATTTAATTTTGCAATAGAAGCTATGTGTTCACTACAAGCATCAATATCAAACTCTTTACATCTATTGCAAATAACAACATTTTCTACACAAGTTGTTGATTTACTAACTATTTCTAACTTAGCATTCAAATCATCATTAATGCTCCTTAAGCTAGAAATTGTTTCATGGCAAGAAGATAATTCACAAGAAAGCATTTCGTTTCTCTTAACTTCTAAGGCATGAGATTTTTGTGCTTCTAAAAATTTGTCATGTTCTTCATACAACAAGTCCTCTTGTTTTTCTAAAAGCCTATTCTTATCATTCAAGGCATCAATCAACTCATTAATTTTATCTACCTTGGTTCTATCTAGGCCCTTAAATAAACATGAATAATCTATTTCATCCTCATCACTAGATTCGTCCTCACTTGAAGAAGCATAAGTAGAGTTTCGAGTACTTACCTTCTTCTCCCTTGCCATAAGGCATGTGTGACGCTCGTTGGGGAAGAGGGATGACTTGTTGAAGGCGGTGGCGGCGAGTCCTTCATTGTCGGAGTCGGAGGAGGAGCAATCCGAATCCCACTCCTTTCCTAGATGTGCCTCGCCCTTTGCCTTCTTATAGTTCTTCTTTTTCTCCCTCTTGTTCCCTTGATCCTGATCACTATCATTGTCGGGACAGTTAGCAATAAAATGACCAAGCTTACCGCATTTGAAGCATGAGCGCTTCCCCTTGGCTTTGGTCTTGCTTGGTTGTCCCTTGCGACCCTTTAGAGCCGTCTTGAATCTCTTGATGATGAGGGCCATCTCTTCATCATTAAGCCCGACCGCCTCAATTTGTGCCACCTTGCTAGGTAGCGCCTCCTTGCTTCTTGTTGCCTTGAGAGCAAGGGGTTGAGGCTCGTTGATTGGACCATTCAATGCGTCGTCCACGTACCTCGCGTCCTTGATCATCATCCGCCCGCTAACGAATTTTCCAAGGACTTCTTCGGGCGACATTTTGGTGTACCTAGAATTCTCACGAATATTATTCACCAAATGAGGATCAAGAACGGTAAAGGACCTTAGCATCAGTCGGACGACGTCGTGGTCCGTCCATCGCGTGCTTCCGTAGCTCCTTATTTTGTTGATAAGGGTCTTGAGCCGGTTGTATGTTTGAGTTGGCTCCTCGCCCCTTATCATCGCGAACCGTCCAAGCTCGCCCTCCACCAACTCCATTTTAGTGAGCAAGGTGACGTCGTTCCCCTCATGAGAAATCTTGAGGGTGTCCCAGATCTGCTTGGCGTTATCCAAGCCGCTCACTTTGTGATATTCATCCCTGCACAATGAAGCTAGAAGAACAGTAGTAGCTTGTGCATTCTTATGAATTTGCTCATTAATGAACATGGGACTATCCGAACTATCAAAGTGCATTCCACTCTCTACAATCTCCCATATACTAGGATGGAGAGAGAATAGGTGACTACGCATTTTGTGGCTCCAAAATCCGTAGTCCTCCCCATCAAAGTGTGGAGGCTTGCCGAGTGGAATGGAGAGCAAATGTGAATTTGAACTTTGCGGAATACGAGAGTAGTCAAAAGAAAAGTTCGAATTAACCGGTTTCCTTCTCTCGTAGTCGTTGTGGTCGTCGTCCTTTTGGGAAGAAGTAGACTCATCGCTGTCGTCGTAGTAGACGATCTCCTTGATGCGCCTCGTCTTCTTCTTCTTCCCTTCCTTCCGTCTATGGCCCGAGCCGGAGTCGGTAGGCTTGTCGTCCTTTGGCTCGTTGACGAAGGATTCCTTCTCTTTATCGTTGATCACGATACCCTTCCCCTTAGCATCCATCTCTTTGGGCGGTTAGTCCCTTTGTGAAGAGAACGGCTCTGATACCAATTGAGAGCACCTAGAGGGGGGGTGAATAGGTGATCCTGTGAAACTTGAAAACTTAAGCCACAAAACTTGGTTAATCGTTAGCACAATAATTGCCAAGTGGCTAGAGAGGAATCCTCAACAAAACACAATAACCAACAAGGATCAATCACAGAGATGGCACGGTGGTTATCCCGTGGTTCGGCCAAGACCAACGCTTGCCTACTCCACGTTGTGGTGTCCCAACGGACGAGGGTTGCAATCAACCCCTCTCAAGCGGTCCAAAGACCCACTTGAATACCACGGTGTTTTGCATGCTTTTTCTCAATCCCGTTTGCGAGGAATCTCCACAACTTGGAGCCTCTCGCCCTTACACTTGAAATTCACAAAGAACACGGAGCAAGGGAGGGATTAGCAACGCACACAAGACTCAAGAATCAGAGTGTCAACACGCACACAAGTCGCAACAAGAGCTCGCAACACAACTCAATGAGTTCACAACTCCACTAGAGCTCTATATGCTATCACAATGAAACGAATGCGCGAAATCGATGTCTTGGTGCTTAGGAATGTTGTAGGAATGCTTGGTGTTCTCCTCCATGCGCCTAGGGGTCCCTTTTATAGCCCCAAGGCAGCTAGGAGCCGTTGAGAGCAATCTAGGAAGGCTGATCTTGCCTTCTGTCGACTGGCGCACCGGACAGTCCGGTGCACACCGGACACTGTCCGGTGCCCGATTCCCTTCCAAAAATGGCGCAGTCGACCGTTGGCAGCCTGAGAGCCGTTGGCGCACCGGACATGTCCAGTGCACACCGGACAGACCGGTGCCCCCTTCTAGCCGTTGGCCCGGCCACGTGTCCCGCGCAGATCGCGCGGCCGACCGTTGGCCCTGCCGACCGTTGGCTCACCGGACAGTCCGGTGCACACCGGACAGTCCGGTGAATTATAGCCGTACGTCGACGATGAATTCCCGAGAGCGACGAGTTCACCTGTGAACGGCCCACCGAACAGTCCGGTGCGCCACCGGACAGTCCGGTGCGCCACCGGACAGTCCGGTGAATTATAGCCGTACACCGCCGTCGAAGTCCCGAGAGCAGCCTTTTCCCTCGAGCCAGCCTGGCGCACCAGACACTGTCCGGTGCACCACCGGACAGTCCGGTGCACCCAGACTGAGCAGATTTTGGCTGCTCGAGCCATCTTTTCTCCAACTCGATTTTTTCTGTTTCCAGCACTTAGACACAATACATTAGTCCATAAAACAATGTACTAAGTCTGAGAAACATACCTTTATCCTTGATTTGTACTTTGTCCACCTTTTTACAATTAGGCACTTGTGTTGGACACTAAATCACCAAAATACTTAGAAATGGCCCAAGGGCACATTTTCCTTTCACTTATACACTAGAGCAAACTAGTTAGTCCAATTATTTGTGTTGGGCAATTCAACCACCAAAATTAATTAGGGACTAGGTGTAAGCCTAATTCCCTTTCAGTTAGAAACAAACACCTTGGGTACCCAAACACAAGTCTTGGGACTCTTGTGTTTGCCCCCAACATATTTGGCAACTATTTTGCATGATTTGTTAGTTAAAACATATGAGGCATCAAAAGTCTTAAATGAAACATTATGCTCATTTGATGCATTAGGAATTTTCTTTTTAGGCATTTTAATATGAGTGGTATGCCTAGAGCTAGAAGCCTCATTTTTATACATGAATGCATGATGAGAAACATTGTGAGGTTTCCTAGCATGAATCTTCCTAATTTTGTGTTCGGGATAGTTTGCAGGATATAAAATGTAACCCTCACTATCCTAAACCATGGGAGCCTTACCCTTAACAAAATTAGACAATCTTTTGCGGGCATTAATCTTGACATTGCTTTGCCTCCCTTGTTGGAACCCAATGCCATCCTTAATGCCAAGGCGTCTCCCATTATAGAACATGCTTCTAGCAAATTTTAACTTTTCATTTTCTAGTTTATGCTCGTTAATTTTAGCAGTTAATTTATCTTTGTGATCATTTTGTTGTTTAATCATGGCAAGGTGATCATCCATAGCTTCAATATTAATATCTCTACATCTAGTAAAAATAGTAACATGATCAACAGCAGATGTAGATGGTTTGCAGGCATTCAATTCTTCTATCTTAGCATTTAAAATAGTATTTTTTTATCTCTAAGACAGGAAATAGAATCATTGCAGACATTCAATTTTTCAATCTTAGAAACTGAACTAGCATTCTCAGTTCTAAGGCTTGAAATTGAGTCATGACAAATGCTAAACTTCTTAGATAAGTTTTCATATTTCTCTATTTCCTGAGCATAAGCATTTTTTAACTTAACAAATTTTTTGTTTTCTTTAATAAGGAAGTCCTCTTGGCTTTCCAAGAGATCGTCCTTCTCGTTAATGGTTTCTATTAATTCATTTAATTTTTTCTTTTGTTCCATGTTAAGGTTGGCAAAAAGAGCAAGTAAATCATCTTCATTATCGCTAGAGCTACCCTCATCATTAGATGTTGTATATTTGGGGGTGGCTTTAGAGTGTACCTTCTTATTCTTGTCGTCCTTAGCCATAAGACATTTGTGGCCGACGTTGGGGAAGAGGAGGCCTTTGTTGACGGCGATGTTGGCGGCGTCTTCGTCATCGGAGGAGTCGGTGAAGCTCTCGTTGGAGTCCCATTCCCGGCAAACATGCGCATCGCCGCCCTTCTTTTGTAGTATATCTTCTTCTCCTTATTCTTCCCTTTCTTGTCTTCGTCCCTGTCACTTTCACTAGAAATTGGACATTTAGCTATGAAATGACCGGACTTACCACATCGGTAACACACCCTCTTGGAGTGGGACTTGTAGTCTTTCCCCCTCCTTTGTTTGAGGATTTGGCGAAAGCTCTTGATGATGAGCGCCATCTCCTAGTTGTCGAGCTTGGAGACGTCGATAGGAAGCCTACTTGGTGTAGACTCCTCCTTCTTTTCTTCCGTCGCTTTGAATGCGATGGGTTGCACCTCGAGTGTGAAGGTGGCGCCTTGCTCCAAGTTGACAATGTGTTTGGAGTCTTTGATCATTAGTTCAAAGCTCACAAACTTGCCAATAACCTCCTCGGGAGATATTAATTTATATCTAGGATCCCCATGTATTAATTGTATTTGAGTAGGATTACGAAAAACAAGGGATCTTAGAATAACCTTGACCATTTCATGGTCATCCCATTTGGTGCTCCCGAGGTTGCGCACTTGGTTCACCATTGTCTTGAGCCGGCTGTACATGGCTTGTGGCTCTTCTCCTTTGTTGAGGACGAATCGACCGAGTTCTCCCTCGATCGTTTCGCGCTTGGTGATCTTGGTCACCTCGTCCCCTTCATGCACGGTTTTGAGGACATCCCAAATTTTTTTGGCACTCTTTAATCCTTGCACCTTGTTATACTCCTTACCACACAAGGAGATGAGGAGTATAGACGTGTATTGGGAGTTAAAGGGCCTAATTTGGGCGGCCTCGTCTGAATCGTAGTCCTTGTCCCCCACCTTTGGTGCCTGCGCGCCAAACTCAACAATATCCCAAATACTTTCGTGGAGTGAGGTTAGATGGTGCCTCATTTTATCACTCCATATACAATAATCTTCACCATCAAAATATGGTGGCTTGCCTAGGGGTACGGAAAGTAATGGAGCGTGCTTTGAAATACGAGGATAGCGTAGGGGCATCTTATTATACTTCTTGCGCTCATGGCGCTTAGAAGTGGTGGGCGACTCGGAGCTTGATGTGGAGGGTGACGAAGAGTCGGTCTCATAGTAGACCACCTTCTTCATCTTCTTCTTCTTGTCACCTCTCCGATGCGACTTGATGGAGGAAGAGGATTCCTCCTTGTGTTTGTTGCCAGACTCCCTTGAGAGAGTCCTCCCCGAGCTTGCAGCCTTTTCATCGGTCATGATCTCCCTCTTGGCGTGATCTTCAGACATCACTTCGAGTTGGTTAGACTCTTAATGAAGCACTGGCTCTGATACCAATTGAAAGTTGCTTAGAGGGTGGTGAATAGATGAAACCTAAAATTTATAGACTTAAAAGCACACACTAAAGCCGGGGGTTAGCGTTAGAATTAAATTCAAGTCCGAAGAGAGGGGGAAAACAAATCAAACAAGAATTAAGGCGAGTGAACACGATGATTTGTTTTACCGAGGTTCGATTCCAAAGAACCTAGTCCCCGTTGAGGAGGTCACAAAGACCGGGTCTATTTCAACCCTTTCCCTCTCTCAAACGGTCACTTAGACCGAGTGAGCGTTTTCTCTCAAATAGGTTACGTACCGAGGAAGATAAAAGAGTTCATAGGGTTCATGATGTAGAAAATAATGGTTTCCTACTATCGTAACGATTCAGCCAATTTTGTGTTCACATTGATTTTGGATGGTTTTAACTAAAGTGACTTTTATAGAAGTGGGCTAAAAAGTTGGGTTGTTTGTTGTTGGCCAAAAATTGAAAAAGACTGAAACAAACAGTACCATAGTCCTATGTGAATTTTTATTACTATTTTTTCATATTTATTGGTTACTCGTAAATATACGATGATTAGAAACTTTCCTTGCAAGTACATTATTTGCACGAAACAAAAAAAAAACATAAGTCTTTATCTTATTATAAGTATTAATCCCTCTGTCCCATATTAGCGTTCGCTTTACTTAGCACTTCAATTTTATGTTTATATTCAAATAAATGAGGATGAACCTACTAAACGAATTTTAATAATCATTGTATGAATCTACTAAACGAATTTTAATTTGGGACAAAGGGAGTATTAGATTTAAAAAACATATCTCAAGTTTGATAAAATGTATATAATAAGATAATAACACATTTGTGTTATCCAATAAATAATATTATTAGATTCTCTATTAATTATATTTTTATAGTATACATAATTGATATTATAATTTCAGTCAAACTTAAGATGTCTTTGTCTTATTGAAAAAATCGAAATGGCTAATAATTTAGAGGCGGAAAGAATATGTATGAATTTTGTATATAACTGGAATAGGGTGGAAAGGATTTGAATTTTGTATATAACTAGAGTACGGTGGAAAGAATGTCTATGAATTTTTTTCAGATTTTTTTATGAACTTTGTTAGTTCACATGTGCAACCTATATATATATATATGTATCAGAGACTCATGTTTATCGGATATGTTTCCAAATAAAAATACTAGTATATATTATATATGACCATGTGTCGATAACCTAAGACGTCTACGTGCAGGATGCTCACTATGTTGGCATACGTCGTCGCTACCGGCGAAACTTTTTCAAAGAGTGTTGAAGAGGCCATGACGAAACTATAGCTAGACCCGAGAGACGTGCGCACCAACAACGACAAGCGCCGAGCTTACGTCCGCTTTCTCTCGGACGTTTTCCAGCAGTAGCAGTGTCACGGCTGCACTGCATGCATGCCTCGCGAACGGTTGGACTCGATGGCTTTCTTTGGACATTTTCGAAGAGGCTTTCTCCATGTTCTACTAGAAACTGTTGCCTAGCCTGTACATTGATTGTCCCAGCTCTTACACGTACGTCATGGCTGTCTGCCGTTTAAATTTGCCAGTCTTTCCAACTAACTAATTATATGTACATATGAGAGAGAGAGAGAGAGAGAGAGAGAGATGGGTAGTTGATGAGTTTGGGTAAGGGAAAATTATTTTCCAGGCTGAAAATTTAGCATCCTAACCAGTTTCGTTGTTTAGTTTACTTTGCCTGTTGCTGTTAGCAATAGCCGCTTATATAAGATCGAATGACCTACTTGATCGATAAAATAAAAATAAAGTTTAAAAAGTTTACAAAAAATCATGGAAGGATGCATGGAAGTGTACATGCAAAATGCACTACTATGTACTGCAGCGGAATGCGCGTGGTTGGCCGTTGTCATGCATCATGAATGTATGTCGAATGCATCAAATTGAAGTAGCATAATACAACTTCCAACTCTCAGCTAATTTATTGATCAATGTATAAGATACAACAAGGGCACTCACTTTACTTATTAAGGGGGGCAGAATGTATTGTGTTGATCGCCTCTATTGCTTGTATGTGATATATGTTGGTCCATGGGATAGTGATATCGTCCTAGCCCAAGACTTAATAGAATTAATAGAGTACTCATATATCAACAAGGTGCATCTTTTTTTCGGAAGCCTATCTCGAAAGAACCTCCAAGTTAAGTGTTCTTAGCTTATAGCAATTTGGGTTGGGTGACCGACTAGTAAATTTTCTCGGGTGCGCATGAGTGAAGACAAAGTACGCACAAAAGACTCGTGTTGGTCTACGAAGACAATATATGATTCTAGCGAGCTAACAGGAGTAAGTAACACCGGTCCAAAGATTGGACGGGTGTTACATTGTATCCTTGTATTGTTGGATGGTCATATCTGAACACACACGGGTTCCGGTATCTTTTGGTAGCACCTAGTCCAAGCAACAGCTAACAGGGGGCATCCTATGTATACGAGATTATAGTGCTTTTGTGTGTCAACAGTGATAGCGTCATATTATTTGTTTTCCTACACGCCGATGTGGTTTATTTGTCAAAATAATTAAAATAGCAGTGGAAAAAAGTAATTAGCTGGATCACCAACAGATAATTAATAGTGTGCACTGCTAGCAATCAATATTTCAAAAAAAAAATGCCACTCTATTTATGGCACTTGTGCAACTAGATATCTATATATCTTACACATAATTCACTAGTACAAATAAGCTCTATAGTGATGGTTTGTAAGCCATTTTTACTGGCGTTTTTCAGAACCACCAAAGGTCAGTAGAAATATTTCTTTTCACATGCGGTTAATTAATTGAGAACCACCTGTACAAATCGATTTCCACTAGCGGTTTAGTTAAGATGACCGTAAGTAAAAATCTTTTTTTACTGTGGAAAGATGTTTCCATTTGGGGCCAGCCATTTTATTTTTATTGGTGTTCGATAACCAAAACCACCGTCAGTAGAAATTAGATGTCACCTCAATCTTAGAGTTGTTTTGTACCATTGATTGTTAATAGGGTATACAATATAAAATAGGAAATTAGCATAAATAAATTTATTTATGAATAGAACTTAGACAATAATATTCCACTCGCTATACGTGATTTGGTTGGATCAACAGTACTGTAGGTAGATACTAATCATAGCCACATATGCAAACGAACTTTATAAGTGTATTTGAAACGGACAGCTATAGGTTGTTAGAACATATTTTGTACTATATAGAGTATAAGGTGAGATTTACGCTACACTAACTAGCTCTTGCTTGTCAGCAGTCTCACGTATAAAACATGATAAATAATAACGTCTCAAAATGATCATGACGTGCATCATACATACACGTACATACATACAAAATATGTACGTGTGTGAACAAATGCTAACAAAAAGATATGATGAATCTAACAGAAAATTAGGTGATATCTCTTTGGTATATCAGTAAGGGTATACGAAAAACACGAGCACACACACTTGAGTATATGCTTGCAACCCATAAACGTCTAAAAAAAACAAAACAACCCTGTGAAAATGCACGCTTGCAGCCCATAACATCTAAAAGCCAAAACAACTCCGGGGAAAAGCTTTTGCGGGTGTGTGCGCATGTGTGATGGCGGGAGGTAAGCCGGCCAGCCCCACGCAGTCGGTGGACCCCAATCCTCAGACGCTTCACGACACCGCTTTGCCTGCTGCGTGAGCTTGTGCTTGCCCCCTGCTCCCATCCGTTGTACCCTTTTCTCTCTCCTCCTCTCTGTCTCTTGCTCCGAGCTGTCTTGCTCCGAGCTGTATATAAAATACTCCCTCTCCTGTATATTTCCCGTGTGCATAGGCGCAGGGGGGAAAATTCCAGAAATTGATTTATAGTGGGGCATATTAGATGTGGGAGAGGAAAGCAGCAGGAGAGAAGAGAGAGAAGGAAAAGTATGACAAGGAAATGAGAGAAATGGGAGAACAGCCTTCTTAGCCTCTCCCTCCATGCATCCTCTCTCCACCACTGCTATCTCTCAGTAGCAAGAGCAAAGCAAGAGGAGAGAGCAAGCTAGCGGTACCAGGGAGAGTGAGGTATAGAGAAGAAACAAATCCAGTCTAATATTTTTTTCCTGCTAAATATATTTGTCTCTCTGTATGTTTGTGTCATATATGAGTCTGCGGGTTGTGGGTGTTTGCGAGCTTTTGTTGTTTTGCTTTTTTACTTGTTTTGAGTGCAACTGTTTGTTTGGATTTCCCTGTTCTCTTTGTTCTTTTGTTAATCTCGGAAGAGTCCTAAGCGGCCGATGCCTTAGCTTGGAGCTTTTCTCGGCTCCTTGTGGATTTGTTTCTTGTTTCAGATCAGTTCCAAGCACATACATATGAGAAGGTACAGCCATCACTCCCCTCAGGAATTTCGGGGTCTTTATCTCCTTGGTTCTGTCGGGCTCTTCCTCGATTTGTCTCCGGATCGGAGGAACGGCAAAATCTTTCTCGTCTCGCCCCCATGGTCCGCCGCTCGCATGCTGTGTGTGTCATGTGCTGCTTGGAGATACTCGCGCTCTTTTTGCCGTTGTTGATTGCCATGCCGGTCTCACTTGGTAAGTCTTGCTTGTTCCAGCGAAGAAGGGGAAGGACGAAGAACACTGCCGACCCTATTCCTAGCAACGGGCCAAAGCGACCAGCTGCAGGAAGGAGAAGCAGTGTTGGCGTGTTCGAGCTGGTGGTGCCAGGATAAATCGGGAGGAAGTGATGGCATCGAATTCATCGGCGGCGTTCTTTGGTGTTAGGGATGGGGACCAGCAAGACCAGATTAAGCCGCTGATATCACCGCAGCAACAGCTGGCAGCGGCGCTGCCCGGTGTGGCAGGCGGTGTTCCTGCGGCGTCCGGCCAAGGCGCGCCGCCGGCGCAGCCACCGCCCAAGAAGAAGAGGACTATGCCTGGTAATTTACACAACGCAAGTACCCCCCTCCCCTCCCCCTTTTGATTCAGGTCGTGCATGCACACTGCATACAGGTCAGGCACTCAGGTCTATGCTGCCTGCGCCGCGAGAGATCTCGCTCGTCTGGATCTATTGGAGTTTTATGAGTTGGATGCTGACACCAGGAGCATCTTCTTCTCTCATATGCACTCGGTTTCTCTTTCCATGTCTTCTTGGTTTCTTCACTTCTTGTCTGTGTGTGTTTCTCTTGATTCGTGATCGCTGCTCTCTACACTGCGTAATTAATATACTAGTTCCGAGAGTTGTTGCCTGGTTTTCCAACGCAGATCGATGTGTGCAAACTACAGCCTGTTTTTTTTACTGGGAACTGGATTTACGAAAATAGTACTCAAGTTCATCTTGGTTCTCTCTCTTCCCTCCCTCCCTAGTTCGAGGTGGATCCCCTCCCTACCTTCGCTGCAAAGCAAGTAGACTTGACGAGACGAGAGCCTCCAGTTTGCATCATTCAATCAATATACTTCATTTAAAGCTCTGTCCTCACAGTCAGTCAGTCACAACCTGAGAGTGAGAATTAATTCAGGTGAAGAATATGGAAGGTTGGAGTAGACTTCATTCAATTCATGGCGCTACTACTAGTTTTCACCCCCTGGCCTCTTCTTTCTGAGCAATGCTCACGTTTTTGTTTCAACCGGTTGAAGAATTCGAACTATCCTATCAACTTTTGTTTATTTGGTTAATAAAAATAACAAAGTTTGTATTTTTTTCAAGAAGAAACAAAATCTGTTCACCTCCCAAGATTCCATGTGCATGCATGAGCTGTTACTCAGTTCTTCCTTCCCCAGCTATGAGAGAAGTAAATAGGAGCCATGACACAATCCATGTCGATCGATTCCTTTGTTCTCTATATCTCTTCCTGCAAACTCCTCCGTCCCAAAAAAAAAAACAATCTCTTGCAAAATATTCCCCTCTCTCTCATCTCTCATAGCTTGTCTCTACTACCGCTCACACCCACCGAGAGAAAGCTGAAACAAAAACAAATATCTTGCCCAGATTACTATACCATCGCTACTAGCTCCCACCATCGTTTCTTAATCATGTATGCAGGACTAACTTATAATGAAAAAAATACTAGTATTAATTACTCCACATAGAACAATAATTCCCTCGAAATAATTAATAAAACGCATCAGTCACCAATATACAAAAACCATGTGGCATGTGCTATTGTCGTCCTTCCTAATCCACGACAAGTGCTGACTGACGATCATCTATATCCTCATTAGTGACCCATGCATGCTTTTACTGTTTATTCACTGAAATCAAAGTTAGTTTTAATTTCCCTGCTGTCCATCATCATGCATGCATGCGTCAGTTCGACCGATCGATCATGTATAGCTAGCATTTCTTCTTCCTCTTCTTTTGCAAATAAAAGCTATAATATATACTTTGTGTTTGATTTCATATCGACCGGTGTGATGGACGAAGCAGACCCCGACGCTGAGGTGATCGCGCTGTCGCCCAAGACGCTTCTGGCGACCAACAGGTTCGTGTGCGAGGTGTGCAACAAGGGGTTCCAGCGCGAGCAGAACCTGCAGCTGCACCGGCGCGGGCCACAACCTGCCGTGGAAGCTGAAGCAGAAGAACCCGCTACAGGCGCAGCGCCGGCGCGTGTACCTGTGCCCGGAGCCGACGTGCGTGCACCACGACCCGGCCCGCGCCCTCGGCGACCTGACGGGATCAAGAAGCACTTCTGCCGCAAGCACGGCGAGAAGAAGTGGAAGTGCGACAAGTGCTCCAAGCGCTACGCCGTGCAGTCGGACTGGAAGGCGCACTCCAAGATCTGCGGCACCCGTGAGTACCGATGCGACTGCGGCACACTCTTCTCCAGGTAAGCCTATCTACCTAGCTACGTCTCGCTCGCTCGTTCGTTCGTGTGTACTGTATATATCAGCTGTACGTGCACAGATGCAAGGCGTGGCTGCATTTCTATGTATGTGTGTACATATCGAGTATGTTCATGATTGCTGCATCATGATATGGCAAGTGTAGGCATGGCATCGTCATGGGGTTTTGCACTGCATGAGCCTGTTGCAGCTGTCCGCTTATGGCTACCTCTTGGATTCGGTGAGCGAGTAAAGTATTAGGAACGTTCCATGGTGATCGGCTGGCCTTCTTTAGGGTTAGGGTTTTGTTTGGGCTTGCGGCGCGGCGACATGGCGCATGTAGGTATAGTTTTGGTGCTCAGCTCAGCTGGTCTGCCTGACGATGACGATGAGCTAGAAAGACGAACGAAGATAGATATAGCTCCGCGTGGGAGAGGAGAGAGAGAGAGAGATAGCTAGCCAGGGCGCCGTCGTGTGCAAGCTGGGTGGACTGCTTGCACGTGAAATGCAGAAATGGCTTCTTTTTTTAGCCTTTTGGCCTTGGTGATGATGCTTCCCTTTCCTGATTTCCCTCCCTAGGGAACCATGCATGAACCAGCAAACTCTCTCCTTCTGTCTCGCCAAACACTCGTCACAGTCACTAGTATTATCTATCTTTTTTTTTTTTCCCTGAACGGCCGGCTGAACTGATTCGTCAGTGTTACCCATCATATTCACACACATATATGCATGCGTCTATGTTGTTACTGACCCTGTAGGCCCACATTTTTACTGGTCCATCCTGTCAGGGAACAGTCAAGCTGTAAGGAGTGGTCTCGCTCAGTCGTACGTCCCTCTACCTCTCTCTACTGAATCACTTGGCTGCCATGTAAGCCTAGCTTGTTCTCATGTGAGTCGGCCGCTGTCTAGATGTGGCAGGGCCATTCGCGCGTTGGACGCGCCAGTGAGCCAGGCGCGCGCGCCCAGGCCGAGACAGGCCAGGTCCACCCCTTTTCATGGATACGTTGCCATGGCCTGGCCCTGGCCCCACACAGCAGTATGCCCTAGTCACGCATGCATCACCTAGTAGGTGTAACTTTGAGGCACTGTTCACGTTTGTTGGCAGTGTTAAACATGTCCCAAAGTGGTGTGCTCATTCTCACTGCTCTTTCATGGGTATGGTAAAAAAATCTCCAATAGGAAGTAAGCATATAGTACAGTCGTTGCATCAACAGGAGTAGCATTAATGTCCGCTTGCGTTGCTCTATTGAAGAAGTACTCCTCTTGCACTGTCTACTACACACATAATCCATAAATTCCACACGATTTGTTGTCAAGCACTTTCTTGATTAGGGCCTACACAATTAGATTCAATTACTGCGTGGTTCAAGGCTGGCAAAAAAAGGTAGTAACGGTGTGTGTGTGTGTGACTGTGTCTTGGTTCCTTGGGAAGTGAGCTCACCAGACCCACAAAGTTTTCTGATCTCCTTGGTGTGTGTGTTCGTGCAA